>JBAIZL010000002.1:183619633-183737133 GCA_036971475.1 Prosapia bicincta
CATCAAATTCTATTACTGTTTTATAATTAGACATATTTCCTGCTTGCTGATGATGACTGACTCAACACAAAACCTGTAGACACGTACTTGTAACTCACTTGTTAAAAGGTCAAGTACTATTTCCACCACCGATTGTAAACACGACTGAGTAAAACGTTAATCTTTAATATGTAAACTATTCAATCAGGAAAGTTAAGAGGTCTAGACTTAGAAAGCATAGACCTCTGGTCAATTGTCCCCATTCTGCCTGTTATTACAAACAACATAACTGCTTTATATGAGCCTATGTTGGTGCTTTGTTAACACAGTCCTCTGGTTAATTGTCCCCATTCTGCCGGTTATTTCAAACAACACAACTACTTTATATGAGCCTATGTTGATGCTTTGTTAACACAGTCATCTGGTTAATTGTCCCCATTCTGCCTGTTATTACAAACAACACAACTACTTTATATGAGCCTATGTTGGTGCTTTGTTAACACAGACCTCTGGTTAATTGTCCCCATTCTGCCTGTTATTACAAACAACAAAACTGCTTTATGTAAGCCTATGTTGGTGCTTTGTTAACACAGTCATCTGTTTAATTGTCCCCATTATGCCTATTATTACAAACAACACAACTACTTTATGTAAGCCTATGTTGGTGCTTTGTTAACACAGTCCTCTGGTTAATTGTCCCCATTCTGCCTGTTATTACAAACAACAAAACTGCTTTATGTAAGCCTATGTTGGTCCTTTGTTAACACAGACCTCTGGTTAATTGTCCTCATTCTGTCTGTTATTACAAACAACAAAACTGCTTTATGTAAGCCTATGTTGGTGCTTTGTTAACACAGACCTCTGGTTAATTGTTCCCATTCTGTCTGTTATTACAAACAACAAAACTGCTTTATGTAAGCCTATGTTGGTGCTTTGTTAACACAGACCTCTGGTTAATTGTCCCCATTCTGCCTGTTATTACAAACAACAAAACTGCTTTATGTAAGCCTATGTTGGTGCTTTGTTAACACAGACCTCTGGTTAATAGTCCCCATTCTGTCTGTTATTACAAACAACAAAACTGCTTTATGTAAGCCAATGTCGGTGCTTTGTTAACACAGACCTTTGGTTAATTGTCCCCATTCTGCCTCTTATTACAAACAACACAACTACTTTATGTAAGCCTATGTTGGTGCTTTCTCTGGTTAATTGTCCCCATTCTGCCTGTTATTACAAACCACAAAACTACTTTATGTAAGCCTATGTTGGTGCTTTCTCTGGTTAATTGTCCCCATTCTGCCTCTTATTACAAACAACACAACTACTTTATGTAAACCAATGTTGGTGCTTTCTCTGGTTAATTGTCCCCATTCTGCCTGTTATTACAAACAACAAAACTACTTTATGTAAGCCTATGTTGGTGCTTTCTCTGGTTAATTGTCCCCATTCTGCCTGTTTTTACAAACAACAAAACTGCTTTATGTAAGCCTATGTTGGTGCTTTGTTAACACAGACCTCTGGTTAATTGTCCCCATTCTGTCTGTTATTACAAACAACAAAACTGCTTTATGTAAGCCTATGTTGGTGCTTTGTTAACACAGACCTCTGGTTAATTGTCCCCATTCTGCCTGTTATTACAAACAACAAAACTGCTTTATGTAAGCCTATGTTGGTGCTTTGTTAACACAGACCTCAGGTTAATAGTCCCCATTCTGTCTGTTATTACAAACAACAAAACTGCTTCATGTAAGCCAATGTCGGTGCTCTGTTAACACAGACCTTTGGTTAATTGTCCCCATTTTGTCACTTATTACAAACAACACAACTACTTTATGTAAGCCTATGTTGGTGCTTTCTCTGGTTAATTGTCCCCATTCTGCCTCTTATTACAAACAACACAACTACTTTATGTAAACCAATGTTGGTGCTTTCTCTGGTTAATTGTCCCCATTCTGCCTGTTATTACAAACAACAAAACTACTTTATGTAAGCCTATGTTGGTGCTTTCTCTGGTTAATTGTCCCCATTCTGCCTGTTTTTACAAACAACAAAACTGCTTTATGTAAGCCTATGTTGGTGCTTTGTTAACACAGACCTCTGGTTAATTGTCCCCATTCTGTCTGTTATTACAAACAACAAAACTGCTTTATGTAAGCCTATGTTGGTGCTTTGTTAACACAGACCTCTGGTTAATTGTCCCCATTCTGCCTGTTATTACAAACAACAAAACTGCTTTATGTAAGCCTATGTTGGTGCTTTGTTAACACAGACCTCAGGTTAATAGTCCCCATTCTGTCTGTTATTACAAACAACAAAACTGCTTCATGTAAGCCAATGTCGGTGCTCTGTTAACACAGACCTTTGGTTAATTGTCCCCATTTTGTCACTTATTACAAACAACACAACTACTTTATGTAAGCCTATGTTGGTGCTTTCTCTGGTTAATTGTCCCCATTCTGCCTGTTATTACAAACAACAAGACTACTTTATGTAAGCCTATGTTGGTGCTTTCTCTGGTTAATTGTCCCCATTCTGCCTGTTATTACAAACAACAAAACTACTTTATGTAAGCCTATGTTGGTGCTTTCTCTGGTTAATTGTCCCCATTCTGCCAGTTTTTACAAACAACAAAACTGCTTTATGTAAGCCAATGTCGGTGCTTTGTTAACACAGACCTCTGGTTAATTGTCCCCATTCGGCCTCTTATTACAAACAACACAACTACTTTATGTAAGCCTATGTTGGTGCTTTCTCTGGTTAATTGTCCCCATTCTGCCTCTTATTACAAACAACAAAACTACTTTATGTAAGCCTATGTTGGTGATTTCTCTGGTTAATTGTCCCCATTCTGCCTGTTTTTACAAACAACAAAACTGCTTTATGTAAGCCAATGTCGGTGCTTTGTTAACACAGACCTCTGGTTAATTGTCCCCATTCTGCCTCTTATTACAAACAACACAACTACTTTATGTAAGCCTATGTTGGTGCTTTCTCTGGTTAATTGTCCCCATTCTGCCTCTTATTACAAACAACAAAAATACTTTATGTAAGCCTATGTTGGTGCTTTCTCTGGTTAATTGTCCCCATTCTGCCTGTTTTTACAAACAACAAAACTGCTTTATGCAAGCCAATGTCGGTGCTTTGTTAACACAGACCTCTGGTTAATTGTCCCCATTCTGCCTCTTATTACAAACAACACAACTACTTTATGTAAGCCTATGTTGGTGCTTTCTCTGGTTAATTGTCCCCATTCTGCCTCTTATTACAAACAACAAAACTACTTTATGTAAGCCTATGTTGGTGCTTTCTCTGGTTAATTGTCCCCATTCTGCCTGTTTTTACAAACAACAAAACTGCTTTATGTAAGCCAATGTCGGTGCTTTGTTAACACAGACCTCTGGTTAATTGTCCCCATTCTGCCTCTTATTACAAACAACACAACTACTTTATGTAAGCCTATGTTGGTGCTTTCTCTGGTTAATTGTCCCCATTCTGCCTCTTATTACAAACAACAAAACTACTTTATGAAAGCCTATGTTGGTGCTTTCTCTGGTTAATTGTCCCCATTCTCCCTGTTTTTACAAAAAACAAAACTGCTTTATGTAAGCCAATGTCGGTGCTTTGTTAACACAGACCTCTTGTTAATTGTCCCCATTCTGCCTCTTATTACAAACAACACAACTACTTTATGTTAGCCTATGTTGGTGCTTTCTCTGGTTAATTGTCCCCATTCTGCCTCTTATTACAAACAACAAAACTACTTTATGTAAGCCTATGTTGGTGCTTTCTCTGGTTAATTGTCCCCATTCTGCCTCTTATTACAAACAACACAACTACTTTATGTAAGCCTATGTTGGTGCTTTGTTAACACAATACTAGTACTACAAAATGAGTGCGTAAGAGGTGAGATTGAGGTTAAGACATATTTTACAGACGACGCTTACTTTTGTAACGAAATTTTTTTTGAAAATTGACATTTAACATTGCTTTTTTGTATATTAAGGTTAGTTAATCTTTGTTAAAAATAATGTATAAAATTGGCAGTTTTGAGACTGACTAACAGAAAGGTTAATTCATTCGTTTTTTATCTTACCAGGCAATCACCGTCTGTGTCTATTATCGCTTAGTGCAGTTGAAACTGTTTGTTTCAGTACTATAAAAGGAATACACGTTCACACAAGTTAGAATATTACTGCCAACGTAATATTCAGTATGCCAACATAGATATGTACAGTACACTCCCGATTATCCGTGGGCGGATTAACCGGTTTGCGGATTATCCGGGGTCTGCCATTGTTTTACAGATATCCAATTTTTATTCCAATCAGATTCATGTGTTTAAATTTCCAAACGGTGAATTACGACGTAAATACATATAAGGCTTAATAGAAGTCAAGATGAAGGGAATAGATATGTAAATATGTACCTAGTAATTTTTACATTGAAAGGGAAGCTTCCCGACGTGGACCAGCGAAATAAAAGAGACAACGATAAAATGCTTGGGCGCCCGAAAACCTAATATGTATCATAAGATTGTAAACAAATGTCAGCTAATCTCGGCTATAAATAGTCTAGGACGTGACATATGCATTATCCATCTCTGTCATATACATTATCGATCTTTATGGCTTTGTGACACACGTGGCACAAGTAAACACTGTGCGACAAAATGGTTCTCAAGAAAATTAGATCGCACATTAAAGCTAAATCAAAGCTCACAAAAAAAGACGAAAGTGACAGACTTTTTTGTTAAAAAGTGAAAGTATTATATGTAAAGGAAATTACATATGTACATACATACTTACTTTTGACATATACTTATGTAAGTATTGTAAATAGTTAGACATATAAATGTACATGTTATAATCCGTAAAATACATTGACATTTTAAATTATTTTTCGCATTTATTTTGTCCTCAAGATTATTTGTGAATTGCATAACCGGGGTCATTATATGTATAACGTATGGTATAATAATCGATTATCGATCGTTTTGCGTATTCTTTCTTCATAGCGGATTATCCGGGGAATTCGTTATCCGGCATTGCCGGGCCACCCTACTCCACGGATAATCGGGAGTTTACTGTATATATATTTTATTTTTTTTTTGTAATGGGGTGTTGTCAAGTTTTATTATTTTAGAGAAATGTGGTAATTTTGGTATTTCTTAATATAAAACATAATATGTGTTTCATATTATATTATAATATGTCATAGGTACCTATATTATAGCTATGGCAGTTATTGTTTAATTACTTAGTTCAATTTTCGAGTAAAGTAGGTAAGTACCTATTTGATTTGAAGATCTTAATTACCAAAGTAATTTATAAAATACCTATCCTGTCAGCTAAGTATTAATAATTCTACCAAATGATATAGTTGAAATCATAAAAATTTGATATATTTAGCGTGATACAAGTACATATATTTTGGTGTGAATTAAATGCTGCAATTTTTTACTATAATAATATAAACATTTTATCTATTTTAGGCCCAAGTAATTTATTTCGATGCTTGCATGTCTGAGGCCGAACAATTTTTTTCTAAAAGCTCTACGAATTTGTCAGACCAATCGAAAGGTAGCATTTGCTTTAGATGCCTTCACCTTCTGGGATCAGTTAATATGCCACTATATAAAGTGAGATAACCTACTTATTAAAACAGTTTTTTACAACATAACCTATTGCTTTAACATAAAATCAGCTGTTACATGAAATCATACGTTATCAATTAATTTAATTTGAATACTTTATAAAATCAATAATTCAGAGCGTCTCATGAGTGACACGGTAAGCTTCAGATTTTTCCGTCCCTTGTTGTTCCTAACATGAAATAAGAAAAACTATGAAAGAAAGGAAAACTTATGTTTATTTGATCTATAAAACATACATTAATATAAAGTAAATCAGCTGTTTCAAAATAGTACGTAACAAGAGTCCCAATAGATATAGAAAGCAAATATGAAAACGCTGTGGCGTTGTACGACGAATGTGGGTGGCCCCAGGAGTATCGAAGTTCTGAAGTAGCTATGCAATCACGTATGCCACTCAAGTTTGGAAAAGAGCAATAAATCATGACGGGGCTGCAAGGAAGGTTGTCAGAATTATAAGTGGATGTAAGACAAATACATCCACTTGTAGGAAGGGATGTGGGAGACAACCACTAACGGGAATACATCATACGCCCTGACCCGATAAGCGTTATTGTGACAGATCGGACGTCAATCATGGAGACCAGTAATTTGGTCCTGGAGTTTTTCAAAGAACTCCAAATTGTTCACAGGTAGTGGAGAGTTACCTGTATTAAATTACATTAAGGAATTGTATCAACATTGAGTATATCAATGTAATTAGAGATCACACGATTAGCACCCGAGGATCTAATATAATCAACAAGAAAGAATTCGATTGTCGAACATTCAATTAGTTCTTCAGACATTTTTACAACTATATCTTACTGCATAATAAAGAACAAATATTATTATATATTATTTTAATATTTAATTTTAGTTAATGTAGTAGCATACTCTCAGTCTTAGAATGGCTGAAACGTCTACGATTGAAATATTTAATGAAAATAAATAACTAGTTGTATATTGTATTGTACTATTGTAGATATAAATCGCACATTGTCTTATATGTATATTTTCATACTTCGCATATTGACATATATCGCACATTGACACACACACACACACATACACACACACATACACACCCACACACACACCCACACACACACACACACACACACACACACATACACACCCACACACACACATACACACACACACACACACACACACACACACACAAACACACACACACACACACACACACACACACACACACACACACACACACACACACACACACACACACACACACACACACACACACACACACACACACACACACACACACACACACACACACACACACACACACACACACACACACACACACACACACACACATATATATATATATATATATATAAATATATATCACTTTCACTTATGTACTTAAACAAGAATCTTACTTGGTATTTATGCGAGCTAACTTTCAACGGCTGGTCGTATAAATGCCATTTTGTTTGGTCACTTGACCAATGGACTTTCAATGGTCAAAGTTAGCTCGCATAAATACCAAGTAAGATTCTTGTTTAAGTACATAAGTGAAAGTGATAAGTGTATACAAGAAAACAGTGTTGCATAACTACAAATATATATATATATATATATATATATATATATATTCTTGATGATGTTGGTACTATTTACCAACAAAAGGTTTTGAATAATAACAATTATTAAATAGTTCTTGCTTTTGAATATTCTCAGTTGTTTTGATTATCATACAAGAAAAGTATTATGTATATATATATATATATATATATATATATATATATATATATATATAGACTATATATATATATATATATATATATTCATTTCATACAAGATATACTCTTCATGTATTGCATATTTACATATTATATTTTTATATAGACTAATGACAGATCACAGACAATATTACTTTATTAAAACACTCAACGTTTCAAATTTCTATCCGAAATTCCTTTTCAAGAGCTAAATTTTAATTAAACAATTACAAAACATAGCCTACTATTTATAAAATACACAACATTATATAAAACATAACAAAGACCCACAAATTATAAAATTTTAAATTATATTTACTTATAAAACATTATTTATTATAATGATTGAAAAAAATTAAAAATGTTGATTCCACAATTAATAGTAGATGTGTTAGTGTATAAATCTGTGATTCGTCTGTTTTACTGTGATAAGAAAAATCTGACCTGCAAATGGATATATATTAAGAGTTTTCTAATTGGTTGATTTTTAATATGTTTCATATAATGGTTTGTATTTTATAAATAGTAAGTTATGTTTTGTAATTGTTGAATTAAAATTGAACAATTGAAAAGGAATTTCGGAAAAAAATTATAAACGTTGGGTATTTTAAAAAAGCAAAATTGTCTGAGGTCTGTCATTAGCTTATATAAAAAAAATAATAGTTAATAACAGAAATTAAATAAAAATATAAGTTATCATGTTATGTTATGTATAATGTATTCAGCCATAAATCGTCAGTGGCATTGACGGAAATAAAACTTCCTTGAGACAAAAAAATAATAAAAACAATATCAAATTTGACTTTATTTATTGATGTAGTGATATGGTATAACAATACATGTATTCATCTGCCATTTATGTTCGAATCGAAACAAGTGGAAATATGCCAAGATGGAAACACTTGTCATATACTAAGTGTTATGGAGACGGTTAGACGGGGAAGAGTTAAAGCCTTCCCCTGCGCGAGAACTGATTAAACTGATTGAAGATTGTAGGGATTAATAAGTCACATATGTATATTGTCATACATTGTACATTGCCATGAGTAGCACTATGCAATGTACGTACTTTGCTTTTAATGTACATAGTCATATATATCGTAAATTTTCATGAATGGCACATATGCATATACGTATATTGCTTTAATGTATATAGTCTTACATTGCACATTATCATGAATTTCAAATAGGCATATACGTACATTGCCTTTTATGTTTAATATAGTCATACATCGTATATTATAATGAATGGCACATAGGCATATACGTACATTGCCGTTTATGTATATAGTCATACATCGTACATTATCATGAATCGCACTTGGCCATAAACGTACATTATCTTATATCTACACTATATTGTAAATTATTCGCTGGTAGAAAGTAGTAAATAAGTTAATTAAAGTAAAGTTTATTGAAATTAGAATATAAATTAAAATATAAGTAAATTTCAAAGATAACAATAATAAAATCGATGTTACAACTTGTAAAACTACGTGAGTCAGACATAACAGATTCTAAGTAATAGACGTAAGGAAGCAAAAACATCTTATTACAAAAGAAAGATATTTTATCAATAATAAATAACATCAATTTTACTGAAATTTATAATTATAAGTAGGGATTGATATATAAATGATTTTTATAGAAAAAGTAAAAATGTGTATTAATAAAACGGCTGATATAAATCTTTTCCAATTGCTAATGATTATATTATGCATAAAATTTAAAAACTTATTACGGATGCTTCAGTAATATTAATTCTTTCTAATTCATTGATTGTCATTTTCAGCTGTTGCATACTGGAGATTTTAATATAGTAATATTTTTTAAAATATTGTGTGTGAAATTTATTACTTTAAATTATATATTGTATAATGAGTAGGCCTTATATTATAAATTAATTTCTCATTTCCGGAAGATAATATTAATTAGGAGTAAAAACTACAGCAATGTATTATAATTAATTATAGGCGGTTTCACCTTTTGGTATAATTGGTTGTAATAAACAAACCTTATCCTAATTTCCTCTGAACAGCACTTTTAATGACGGTATTTATAACACTTTTAATAAAAGTCTATTTATACCTCTTTTTATTTTAATTTCTGTTTTTTTTATGTTTTTATATTTTCGTTTAATTTATAAAATATTAACAATGTTTTCATTACATTACTGGAATTCAATTACTGGCTTTAAGCCGTTCACGTTGTATCAGCTGCGACAACACGTCAATATCTCTACGTCGGAAGTCTCAGTTGTTGCTGGAACGACGATGCGAGAGAATCACATCTTGTAATATATGCGTTGTTTCCAAACGTAACTTAAAACTTCGCTTTTTTTGCTGTTCATCTTGTTCTGTACATTTAATAACTACATCGCAGTAAAACAACTTCCAGGTTATATTTCGTACTTTGCATTTGGCAAGTGTATTGTTAAGTGGTGCGACTCACAAAATCTCGTTATATCTACCACTAAAACCCTTTCGGAATCGGGTCCCCATTTTAACGCCGCGAGTGGTATAGTATTTAATGTGAACTTAAACAGCAAGATTCACCGGTGTTGCCATATTCTTGTAGGAGGTGTATATTGCTCAAACATTTGGACTATGTGACAACACTGCCTTACTCCATTGGTCTCATTGCTACCAACTTTCGAATTAGAAAGTAGGCTCACATTTACTATAACACTACTAGTCCCGACTCGTAGCACTGAATCCAGATAGCACTGGCCAAGTACGAAACGCGTATGTTGAAATTATAAATAAGTTGTGGCTTTGTTAATTTTAATTTAATTACAAATACTGTAAAAATTTAAAAATTTCACGAAAATATTATTTACAATTGATAACTTATTTTCGATTACATTACGAATATCTTCAGACAGTGTGTAGCTTGTTTGACTTCTTGTAGATTGATCAAGTCGTTCAACTGTCAAGTAGTTTTATTTGACGACCATCGATCCCACAGCCTCGCCAAAAAACCTAGTCGAAATACTTTTGGCATTGAAATTCACACAATAAAACTTTTTAAGGATATATATAACTGTTAACCCTGCAGAGGTCGCGTGAAAAATAAAACGTGAGGGTCGCACACGGTGGATTCGACCGAGTCATTTTATTAATAAAAAAGAAAAAATACTGAACAATATTTTATTCTAAAAATACAAGTATCGTAATTAAGTATAATGTATTTACTTAAGTTTTATCAGTTGTAATTGTGGCAATAATGTAATAATTAATTTTAAATAATATTTTAAGATTTACCAAATTTATTGTTTAAAAGAAATACAAGACTTTAGATTAATTGTCATACCATAAGGACTCTTATACAAATATTTATGTTTAATAATATATTCTGAAAGAAAACTATTTTCTGAATAAGAAAATGTACTGGGTGTTTACGATAGCTGTAATGTAAAAGAACCAATTTTGAAACAATATGTGTCGAATGTTTAAGTAAATTTATCATAATATTACAATTATAGTGATGAAAAGCAACCCTACAAATTTATGATTTTAAACAAAAAGTTACATACAATATGTCTAAGCACCTTGAGGGTTATAGCAATGAAATTCCTTACAGTTCCTCATCCGATTGATGCCCTAGGTTGGTAGTTCAGCTGAATATCCCGCCTTATTCTAATCAACAACGTCTACTCCCCCTTTTGTTGAATTGTAAAAATGTTTGGATGTAGAGTTTATTTTTATCTCCAGCTTTGGAATCAATTTCATCATTATTATGCATGGTTGAGATGAGAATAACTACTATATTATGGACAGTAACTTTTATTTCCCTCTAAACCCAAACATGTTTGAGGTTACAGGTCGATATTTTGTACCAATGAATTCCGTTGGAATGTGTAATTCTTCTTCGTCTCCTGAATACTCTGATTCCTCTTGAACTTCAACATGATCTTGTTGTTCATTATCTGAATCCGGTTGTTCAACGGGTTCAACACAGGCACGTCACGAGAAAGTTATCTTCGAACACTACCAGGATTATCAAGTTTTTCTTCCCTTTCCACGCTATCTAACAGTCTGGCAGATCTTTCTTCCTCTGCTCGATTCATATTGCGTAGTAACACAATAAATATAACACTCAACACACTAAACGATCAATAACAAAAAAGCGAAATTGAAAATTTTGTCACACTTTAGCACATGCGAGGGGTCGCGCACGGTGGTTTCCACACTGGCTTTTCTCCAGGCTGCTGCAATAAGACACACGTAGGTGATAACGAAAATACAAACACAGCATTCGACAGCGGACGAGTCTATTTGAAGGTACTGAGGGGGTGGAAGCTTGCAAAAATCGGCAGTTCGAGTTATTAAGAAAACAGTGAAGGCCAGGTGGAAAAGACCGTGACGCGACCCCTGGCGGGCTAAATATTAGCAGAAAAATGGCCATCGCCGGATCAGTCACGTGGGAATAGCAGTAATAAGGTTAGCGGGGAGAGTGTCCATGTACATTTGATATGTAACAAGTTACATTTTAATTTTCTCTCTTACACACACATTAAAAACTTCACAAAAAATTATGGTGTGTATTCTTTTATATTTTTTGTGTTATAAATTAGTCAACCCAAGCGACACTAAAGACATGTAATATTGGGCGTGTACCGAGTTTGCATAGATAATGTAAGCCTCGTACTAAGTAATAATGTTACAATCGTTTAATGTATTATGAACGTGTAGACTGGAAAACCATATTTATTATTTTATAATTAATTATTATAAATTATTAAATAATAAGTGAAGACAATGAAAACATGGAATTAAATATAAATAAAAAATATATATAATTTTTCTTTTACTTTTATTTTAATGATGTATATTTGTATTATATATTATTAATTATTCAAAGTAATTTGTTCTTCAAAGTTTAAATATACTTGTTGAGGAAATAGTTTCACGTTAAACATAATTTGTCATCCCATCTAACCAACACAATGGGTAACGTATTAGGCTTATATTCCTTGTGATTATATTTTATAACCTTCCTAACCTAAAATTGCTAAAGATTACATAACGGTCATGCATATCGTTACTTACGTAACTAGTACCTACACTTTAGCTATATCACAAATGAAACACATTACGTTTAATTTTAAAACTATCAATTTTGTAAACACTCAGTATTGAAACAAATTTGGAACTTTGTCTGTTGAAAAATCTGATAAACGTAAGTCTTTATATCTCCTTCAGCTATAAATATAGTGAAAACCTTTTACATTTAAGTAAATTCATTAAATAAGAATTTTAATGATTCAGAAATTACAAAATCATTTAAATAAGTCGCCTTAAGGATAAAACGGAATAATTAAAATTAATTAGCATTTTAATTAGTTTTGTTTTAGTGATGGGAGCTCAGCGCTTCCTGAGCGACAAACTTGATTCGATTAAAAGTTAAGTGCAGTGAGTAAAATGTGTAATAATCTATTCTGTTATAAGCTAAAACAACAATTTGACAAACCTTTTTAGAAAAGAACACGAAAAAATCTGTCAGTTAGTCGACAAGAATATTTGCTTCCACCTTGCTAGAGTGAACAACGTACAAGAAAATTAACACATAGTTAACAAAATATACCCAGATGAGTCAAAAGGGATGTATTATTTACGAAAGATGTAGGTTTTCCACTAAAATGTGTGTATTCATTTAGGAAAGGCTCAACTGTTGTATTAAACTGTATTTATTTATGAAAGGCGTAAGTGTTGCATAAAATTTAGGGTATTCATTTATAAAAGGCGTAGTTGCATCAATCTGAGCGTATTAATTTATGAAAGATAAGAGTGTTGCATCAAACTGTGAGTATTTATTTAAGAAAGACATAAGTGTTGAATCAAGCTGAGTGTATTCATTTATGAAAGGTGAGAGTGTTGCATCAAACTGAGTGTGTTCATTTTATCAAAGGCGTACGTGTTGCATCAAACTGCGAGTACTCATTTGTGAAATGCGAAAGTGTTGCATCAAACTTAGTGTATTCATTTATGAAAGGTTCAAGTTTTACATTAAACTGGGATTATTCGTTTATGAAAGGCGTAAGTGTTGTATAAAACTGGGTGTATTCATTTAAGAAAGGCACAAGTGTTGCACCAAAATGAGTGTATTAATCCTATGAAAGGCATAGATTAGTGTTACATTAAATTGAGACTATTCATTTACGAAAGGCGTAATAGTGTCATAAAATTATTATATTTAATTATTAAAGGCGTTCCTGTTGCACCAAAATGAGTGTATTCGTCCTATGAAAGGCTTAGATAAGAATTGCATCAAATGAGTATGTTCATTTATTAAAGGCGTAAGTGTTGCACCAAAATCAGTGTATTCATCCTACAAAAGGCGTAAGTGTTGCGTCAAAATGAGTGTATTCATTTATGAAAGGCGTAGGTAAGAGTTGCATCAAATGAGTATGTTCATTTATTAAAGGCGTAAGTATTGCACCAAAATGAGTGTATTCAACCTCTGAAAGGCGTAAGCGTTGCGTCAAAATGAGTGTATTCATCCTATGAAGGGCGTAGATAAGAGTTGCATTAAATGAGTATGTTTATTTAGTAAAGGCGTAAGTGTTGCGCCAAAATGAATGTATTCATCCTATGAAAGGAGTAATTGTTGCATTAAACTGAATGTATGCATTTATGAAAGGCGTAAATGTTACACCAAAATGAGTGTACTCATTCTATGAAAGGCGTAAGTTTTGCATCAAAATGAATTCATTTATGAAGGGCTTAAGTGTTGCATCAAATTTTGAGTAATAATTTTTGAAAGGACTATGTGTTCCATCAAACTGCTTGTATTCATTTTTTGCAATCAACGACAATGAAGCAATCAAATGAAATATCAAAATACTACAACCTGAAGAAAAACCTTTATCTTTTGGCAGCTTTAACTATCCTAAATTTTGTTGCAATATAATATTTCAGGGGAAAGATGGATAAAAAGATAATTGTTTTGCAAATTATAATAACCTGTCATTTAATCAGTTTATGAGTGGTAGCCTATAAAACACTTATTACGTAACCCCTTATTTGAATTAAATTTCAATTAAATTATATTGACATATTGATCAGAAAAATTAAACAATCTGCTTCCACTAGAAGTGTTTTCTCTGCAGCAATTGACAAGTATGTAAGCTTCAGCAAAGCTGGATGGAAATATGCAAACAGTTGGGATATTTACAGCCAGTGTGGAATGGCTGGAACGTAATGGGCTTTTGTGGCGTGTAAAAATTTGCCAATTATTCTTGCATCCCACCCACATTGCATTATATCAAGCAGGCCGTAAAGGAAACAAAATGACTATCTGTAAACATTAAATTGAGTTTGAGGGTGAATACGGGCGTGGTCTCATATGCTGGACTGTAGATTCTCCTCGTGTAGCGTTTGTGTTCTTTGACAAGGAGGTGGAGTTGGAAGACAGGTACTCGCGGTAAACAGTCTTCCTTTTCACCATTTTTATTTCTTCTTCCACTTTTCAACAAATCTTACTGATTAACGAAAAAATCAATAGGTACATTAAATTTAATTGTGTAAACAATTTCAATTTCTGACTAAGTAATGAATTTTCTCTGAATTTAATTCCAATCATTTGATTAGACTTTGGTAGAACTCCTAATGGTATTTAGGGGTCGTTTTAAGGATTCCAGATTTACTTTAATTTATGTTTATATTTATGTAAAACAAGTTTTAAATGTGCAGGAAATATTGCTACTGTGTACTTCATGTCATTTTCTAATCCATTTTATTTACAAAACTTGGAAACTTCCCGAGGTAGCCGCGAACTAAGCGGATGAGGTTGGGACTCATCCTCCTGGGTTTCGAGTTAGTCCCTTCAAAGCCAATTATACACTCAACTCATCTGGGTGAAGAGTTTACAATAAAGTGGATTTCAGTAACTTCAGTAACAAAAGGTGCTCAAAAGTTATTGTAGTTAACAATATGTGTTTAAATTTAGACGTGTATTTTGTTTTGAGTTTCAAGATAAATACTGTAAATTTGAACTTACTTTACTTTGCTTAAATGACTTGTTTTTTTTCTTTAAATCCAACGAAAATGTTAAAAGAAATTAGGCTCTAGGAAATATAACTTAAGTGACCGGTCTTTTTCTTTAAATCCAACGAAAATCTTAAAAGAAATTAGGCACTAGTAAATATAACCTATAGCACCATTGATTTAATGCTTTGTCTATTTTTTTTCATGTTTTTTGTTAATGGTTTTTAGATTCTATTTCACAATCTTTGGTGAAATAAATTTTTATTTATTGCGCAAATGTTTTTTATACTGATTAATAATATTCATTAATATTATTAATTATATGTAATATTATTTATAAATGTAAATACTTTCATACTGTTTTATGATATTTATTTATTTTTCGTAATTACAAAGATTAAAAAAAACCAGTGCAAGAGAAGAACTAGAAACTAAATATAAGGCCATTGAGATGTATGAAGAAGACATTGGATAGATTACGTATGCAGCTAAATAGACTAATAAAACGGGCCAAAGCTGAGATACCGCAGGATAGAAAAACCAGAAGGCATTAGATAGATTACGTATGCAGGTAAATAGACTAATAAAACGGATCAAAGCTGAGATACCGCAGGATAGAAAAACCAGAAGGCTGTCAGATAGATTACGTATGCAGGTAAATAGACTAATAAAACGGGCCAAAGCTGAGATACCGCAGGATAGAAAAACCAGAAGGCTGTCGGATAGATTACGTATGCAGCTAAATAGACTAATAAACCGGGCCAAAGCTGAGATACCGCAGGATAGAAAAACCAGAAGGCTGTCGGATAGATTACGTATGCAGGTAAATAGACTAATAAAACGGGCCAAAGCTGAGATACCGCAGGATAGAAAAACCAGAAGGCTGTCGGATAGATTACGTATGCAGTTAAATAGACTAATAAAACGGGCCAAAGCTGAGATACCGCAGGATAGAAAAACCAGAAGGCTGTCGGATAGATTACGTATGCAGTTAAATAGTCTAATAAAACGGGCCAAAGCTGAGATACCGCAGGATAGAAAAACCAGAAGGCTGTCGGATTGATTACGTATGCAGGTAAATAGACTAATAAAACGGGCCAAAGCTGAGATACCGCAGGATAGAAAAACCAGAAGGCTGTCGGATAGATTACGTATGCAGGTAAATAGACTAATAAAACGGGCCAAAGCTGAGATACCGCAGGATAGAAAAACCAGAAGGCTGTCGGATTGATTACGTATGCAGGTAAATAGACTAATAAAACGGGCCAAAGCTGAGATACCGCAGGATAGAAAAACCAGAAGGCTGTCGGATAGATTACGTATGCAGGTAAATAGACTAATAAAACGGGCCAAAGCTGAGATACCGCAGGATAGAAAAACCAGAAGGCTGTCGGATAGATTACGTATGCAGGTAAATAGACTAATAAAACGGGCCAAAGCTGAGATACCGCAGGATAGAAAAACCAGAAGGCTGTCGGATAGATTACGTATGCAGGTAAATAGACTAATAAAACGGGCCAAAGCTGAGATACCGCAGGATAGAAAAACCAGAAGGCTGTCGGATAGATTACGTATGCAGGTAAATAGACTAATAAAACGGGCCAAAGCTGAGATACCGCAGGATAGAAAAACCAGAAGGCTGTCGGATTGATTACGTATGCAGGTAAATAGACTAATAAAACGGGCCAAAGCTGAGATACCGCAGGATAGAAAAACCAGAAGGCTGTCGGATAGATTACGTATGCAGGTAAATAGACTAATAAAACGGGCCAAAGCTGAGATACCGCAGGATAGAAAAACCAGAAGGCTGTCGGATTGATTACGTATGCAGGTAAATAGACTAATAAAACGGGCCAAAGCTGAGATACCGCAGGATAGAAAAACCAGAAGGCTGTCGGATAGATTACGTATGCAGGTAAATAGACTAATAAAACGGGCCAAAGCTGAGATACCGCAGGATAGAAAAACCAGAAGGCTGTCGGATAGATTACGTATGCAGGTAAATAGACTAATAAAACGGGCCAAAGCTGAGATACCGCAGGATAGAAAAAACAGAAGGCTATCGGATAGATTACGTATGCAGTTGAATAGACTAATAAAACGGGCCAAAGCTGAGATACCGCAGGATAGAAAAACCAGAAGGCTGTCGGATAGATTACGTATGCAGGTAAATAGACTAATAAAACGGGCCAAAGCTGAGATACCGCAGGATAGAAAAACCAGAAGGCTGTCGGATAGATTACGTATGCAGGTAAATAGACTAATAACACGGGCCAAAGCTGAGATACCGCAGGATAGAAAAACCAGAAGGCTGTCGGATAGATTACGTATGCAGGTAAATAGACTAATAAAACCGGCCAAAGCTGAGATATCGCAGGATAGAAAAACCAGAAGGCTGTCGGATAGATTACGTATGCAGGTAAATAGACTAATAAAACGGGCCAAAGCTGAGATACCGCAGGATAGAAAAACCAGAAGGCTGTCGGATAGATTACGTATGCAGGTAAATAGACTAATAAAAGGGGCCAAAGCTGAGATACCGCAGGATAGAAAAACCAGAAGGCTGTCGGATTGATTACGTATGCAGGTAAATAGACTAATAAAACGGGCCAAAGCTGAGGTACCGCAGGATAGAAAAACCAGAAGGCTGTCGGATAGATTACGTATGCAGGTAAATAGACTAATAAAACGGGCCAAAGCTGAGATACCGCAGGATAGAAAAACCAGAAGGCTGTCGGATTGATTACGTATGCAGGTAAATAAACTAATAAAACGGGCCAAAGCTGAGATACCGCAAGATAGAAAAACCAGAAGGCTGTCGGATAGATTACGTATGCAGGTAAATAGACTAATAAAACGGGCCAAAGCTGAGATACCGCAAGATAGAAAAACCAGAAGGCTGTCGGATTGATTACGTATGCAGGTAAATAGACTAATAAAACGGGCCAAAGCTGAGATACCGCAAGATAGAAAAACCAGAAGGCTGTCGGATAGATTACGTATGCAGGTAAATAGACTAATAAAACGGGCTAAAGCTGAGATACCGCAAGATAGAAAAACCAGAAGGCTGTCGGATTGATTACGTATGCAGGTAAATAGACTAATAAAACGGGCCAAAGCTGAGATATCGCAGGATAGAAAAACCAGAAGGCTGTCGGATTGATTACGTATGCAGGTAAATAGACTAATAAAACGGGCCAAAGCTGTGATACCGCAGGATAGAAAAACCAGAAGGCTGTCGGATAGATTACGTATGCAGGTAAATAGACTAATAAAACGGGCCAAAGCTGAGATACCGCAGGATAGAAAAACCAGAAGGCTGTCGGATTGATTACGTATGCAGGTAAATAAACTAATAAAACGGGCCAAAGCTGAGATACCGCAAGATAGAAAAACCAGAAGGCTGTCGGATAGATTACGTATGCAGGTAAATAGACTAATAAAACGGGCCAAAGCTGAGATACCGCAAGATAGAAAAACCAGAAGGCTGTCGGATTGATTACGTATGCAGGTAAATAGACTAATAAAACGGGCCAAAGCTGAGATACCGCAAGATAGAAAAACCAGAAGGCTGTCGGATAGATTACGTATGCAGGTAAATAGACTAATAAAACGGGCCAAAGCTGAGATACCGCAAGATAGAAAAACCAGAAGGCTGTCGGATTGATTACGTATGCAGGTAAATAGACTAATAAAACGGGCCAAAGCTGAGATATCGCAGGATAGAAAAACCAGAAGGCTGTCGGATTGATTACGTATGCAGGTAAATAGACTAATAAATCGGGCCAAAGCTGTGATACCGCAGGATAGAAAAACCAGAAGGCTGTCGGATAGATTACGTATGCAGGTAAATAGACTAATAAAACGGGCCAAAGCTGAGATACCGCAGGATAGAAAAACCAGAAGGCTGTCGGATAGATTACGTATGAAGGTAAATAGACTAATAAAACGGGCCAAAGCTGAGATACCGCAGGATAGAAAAACCAGAAGGCTGTCGGATTGATTACGTATGCAGGTAAATAGACTAATAAAACGGGCCAAAGCTGTGATACCGCAGGATAGAAAAACCAGAAGGCTGTCGGATAGATTACGTATGCAGGTAAATAGACTAATAAAACGGGCCAAAGCTGAGATACCGCAGGATAGAAAAACCAGAAGGCTGTCGGATAGATTACGTATGAAGGTAAATAGACTAATAAAACGGGCCAAAGCTGAGATACCGCAGGATAGAAAAACCAGAAGGCTGTCGGATAGATTACGTATGCAGTTAAATAGACTAATAAAACGGGCCAAAGCTGAGATATCGCAGGATAGAAAAACCAGAAGGCTGTCGGATAGATTACGTATGCAGGTAAATAGACTAATAAAACGGGCCAAAGCTGTGATACCGCAGGATAGAAAAACCCGAAGGCTGTCGGATAAATTACGTATGCATGTAAATAGACTAATAAAACGGGCCAAAGCTGAGATACCGCAGGATAGAAAAACCAGAAGGCTGTCGGATAAATTACGTATGCAGGTAAATAGACTAATAAAACGGGCCAAAGCTGAGATAGCGCAGGATAGAAAAACCAGAAGGCTGTCGGATAGATTACGTATGCAGGTAAATAGACTAATAAAACGGACCAAAGCTGAGATACCGCAGGATAGAAAAACCAGAAGGCTGTCGGATAGATTACGTATGCAGGTAAATAGACTAATAAAACGGGCCAAAGCTGAGATACCGCAGGATAGAAAAACCAGAAGGCTGTCGGATAAATTACGTATGCAGGTAAATAGACTAATAAAACGGGCCAAAGCTGAGATACCGCAGGATAGAAAAACCAGAAGGCTGTCGGATTGATTACGTATGCAGTTAAATAGACTAATAAAACGGGCCAAAGCTGAGATACCGCAAGATAGAAAAACCAGAAGGCTGTCGGATAGATTACGTATGCAGGTAAATAGACTAATAAAACGGGCCAAAGCTGAGATACCGCAGGATGGAAAAACCAGAAGGCTGTCGGATTGATTACGTATGCAGGTAAATAGACTAATAAAACGGGTCAAAGCAGAGATACCGCAAGATAGAAAAACCAGAAGGCTGTCGGATAGATTACGTATGCAGTTAAATAGACTAATAAAACGGGCCAAAGCTGAGATACCGCAGGATAGAAAAACCAGAAGGCTGTCGAAGACAAGTTCGAACAAAAATAACTTTAAGGGCATAATATAAAACTCATAACTCGTGTAAACGTTGAAGCAGAGTTGACAGGAAAATATAATATAAGCGAATTGAACAACAAATTAACAAACGAACAGTTTCAAAGGGTTTAATTTGCAAGTAAATCCGTATTTTGATAAAGGCAAGTCTCACATCCTTTGATGGCTAAATATAGTGATGTCACAGTATAATATTTTTGATTATGGTTTAATATTATCTTCGCTCGTTTGGCATAGTGCTACAATATTTCAGAAAAATACAAAATAACCTCACGTAGAAAATACATATAAAACTATACACTAAAGGTTTCACTATAAAACGTAAGAATGTGTTTCGCAAACATGTGTCATAGTATGTTCTACAACAATATAGTTGGAAAATATTCGGTAATAAAAGTTTCTTGACACACTCATTTTAGTTTTAGTTCAATCAAGTAATATGAAAAAATGTTTAAAGGAAATGAATAGAGTCAATTCTTAATATGGGCAACACAGAACATTTTATTTTAGTTACTTTTTATTTTATAATTATAGATTCTTTTCGCTTTGTCCGTTTACAAAGCAATATTCAATACGGTTATCCCAGTTTATTTGTTTAGTTTATTGTTTTTCTTAATTGTTAACCCTAAAGCATTATTTACAATATAGTGTGGCCACAATATAAACTTGTAGAATCGACGACAACCAGTTGAGCTCAAAACAAAATTTCACTTGCTTCTAAGAAATACATTTCCAACTATGATAAAGTTGGCTCAGTACCAAATTGTTGGATTTCAAAAAGTCATTTAGTTCAAATCCGTCCTAAAGACATGAAAGTTTTTAAATTTATTTAATGGATAAATATTTGAAAATACAGTATTAACATCAATTGTCTGAACTTGAAAAAATTGTTTAAACTTGATTGGATAAATAAAAATATTTTATTAACGATTGAAAATTTGTACACGATATATATATATATATATATATATATATATATATAAGGAGAGTGTGAACTAGTAGAAAGAATTGGAAATAAAAATGGTAAATGTGTGATGTACGTTTTTGTGTTATTACACCAATAAGGAGGCCATATTCCTCATACATCAACCGGTTAAATTACCAAACTAAAAATAAAGAATTTTATTTTCGAAATAAAAATCAACAATAACTAGTTACTTTGTAGTTATTCGTGCATTGTGATAACAGTAGACTCTCGGTTTTATACAGGAACCATCAATGTATAATGTTTCGTGTCCTATAGAGTAAGGTTATTATTAAAAAATATTCCCACTCTAGTCTAGGAGGTAATTTAATTTTCTTTAATCATGGTTTTTTTTCTTCTCTAAATTTGATAAAACTGAACGTAGTCAAATAAATTAGTGTATACCTTTCTAGGTCGAACTTTACATCCGCGGAAGTACAGTTGTTATTAGAACCACGTACATGGGACTTGCATTCCCTTCGCTGCTTTTTCTATGCAAAATGTTTTCACAAAACGGATGCCATCGGGGAAATCTAACCTACATCCGAAGCGGGTTGCATGTTTACATTTACAAAACATCAAATGTACTAAACTAAAACTAATAATATAAGCAAATCGTTAAAGGGATACGAAATATATTTCTACAATGAAAGAATAATGGCGTAATGTCATGGATGCCTGTGTTACATGGGAGTAAATATTGTCTTTTTTTATAGGTGATAAGCGTTGATTAAAATTTGTATCAGCGAAATAAACCCAACTGTAGTATCAAAAGGGATCTGAGAAATGGAAAGACTGCTTCTTCAATCCAGAAACGTAAATAAAGAAACGTCAATCCTTTACTCTTCTGAAACTAGAATCACAGAAGATATAAATTCTAAGATAAAGATATGAAGCCCGCTGTACTCTTATATGCATGAAGTCAGGACTACCCTGCGGCACCCCAATACACCCTCCTCGTCTTGAGATGGCCTGCAGCTGCTTCGCTAGCAAGTCAACTACCGATTGTCTTACTAAGATTATGGCCAGGAGTCGGGACTACCCTGCGGCTACCCCAATACACGCCCTCGTCTTGAGATTGGCCTGCAGCTGCTTCGCTAGAACGTCTACTACTGGTTGTCTTACTACGAGCATGGCCTGGAGTTGGGACTACCCTGCGGCTACCCCAATAAACCCTCCTCGTCTTGAGATTGGCCTGCAGCTGCTTCGCTAGAACGTCTACTACTGGTTGTCTTACTACGAGCATGGCCTGGAGTTGGGACTACCCTGCGGCTACCCAAATACATCCCCTCGTCTTGAGATTGGCCTGCAGCTGCTTCTCTAGCAAGTCAACTACCGGTTCTCTTACTACGAGCATGTCCTGTAGTCGGGACTACCATGCGGCTACCCTAATACAGCCCCCTCGTCTTGAGAGTGGCCTGCAGCTGCTTCGCTAGCAAGTCAACTACCGGTTGTCTTACTACGAGCATGTCCTGTAGTCGGGACTACCTTGCGGCTACCCCAATACACCCCTCGTCTTGAGATGGCCTGCAGCTGCTTCGCTAGAACGTCAACTACTGGTTGTCTTACTACGAGCATGGCCTGGAGTTGGGACTACCCTGCGGCTACCCAAATACATACATCCCCCTCGTCTTGAGATAGCCTGCAGCTGCTTCGCTAGAACGTCAACTACCGGTTGTCTTACTACGAGCATGTCCTGTAGTCGGGACTACCCTGCGGCTACCCAAATACACCCTCCTCGTCTTGACACTGGACTGCAGCTGCTTTGCTAGCAAGTCAACTACCCGTTGTCTTACTACGAGCATGGCCTGGAGTCGGGACTACCCTGCGGCTACCCCAATACACCCCTCGTCTTGCGATTGACCTGCAGCTGCTTCGCTAGAACGTCAACTACTGATTGTCTTACTACGAGCATGGCCTGGAGTCGGGACTACCCTGCGGCTACCCCAATACACCCTTCGTCTTGAGATGGCCTGCAGCTGCTTCGCTAGCAAGTCAACTACCGGTTGTCTTACTACGAGCATGGCCTGGAGTCGGGACTACTTTGCGGCTACCCCAATACACCCTTCGTCTTGAGATGGCCTGCAGCTGCTTCGCTAGCAAGTCAACTACCGGTTGTCTTACTACGAGCATGGCCTGGAGTCGGGACTACCCTGCGGCTACCCCAATACACCCTTCGTCTTGAGATTGGCCTACAGCTGCTTCGCTAGCAAGTCAACTACCGGTTGTCTTACTACGAGCATGGCCTGGAGTCGGGACTACCCTGCGGCTACCCCAATACACCCCCTCGTCTTGAGATTGGCCTACAGCTGCTTCGCTAGCAAGTCAACTACCGGTTGTCTTACTAAGATTATGGCCTGGAGTCGGGACTACCCTGCGGCTACCCCAATACAGCCCCTCGTCTTGAGATAGCCTGCAGCTGCTTCGCTAGAACGTCAACTACCGGTTGTCTTACTACGAGCATGTCCTGTAGTCGGGACTACCCTGCGGCTACCCAAATACACCCTCCTCGTCTTGACACTGGACTGCAGCTGCTTTGCTAGCAAGTCAACTACCCGTTGTCTTACTACGAGCATGGCCTGGAGTCGGGACTACCCTGCGGCTACCCCAATACACCCCTCGTCTTGCGATTGACCTGCAGCTGCTTCGCTAGAACGTCAACTACTGATTGTCTTACTACGAGCATGGCCTGGAGTTGGGACTACCCTGCGGCTACCCCAATACACCCTTCGTCTTGAGATGGCCTGCAGCTGCTTCGCTAGCAAGTCAACTACCGGTTGTCTTACTACGAGCATGGCCTGGAGTCGGGACTACTTTGCGGCTACCCCAATACACCCTTCGTCTTGAGATGGCCTGCAGCTGCTTCGCTAGCAAGTCAACTACCGGTTGTCTTACTACGAGCATGGCCTGGAGTCGGGACTACCCTGCGGCTACCCCAATACACCCTTCGTCTTGAGATTGGCCTACAGCTGCTTCGCTAGCAAGTCAACTACCGGTTGTCTTACTACGAGCATGGCCTGGAGTCGGGACTACCCTGCGGCTACCCCAATACACCCCCTCGTCTTGAGATTGGCCTACAGCTGCTTCGCTAGCAAGTCAACTACCGGTTGTCTTACTAAGATTATGGCCTGGAGTCGGGACTACCCTGCGGCTACCCCAATACAGCCCCTCGTCTTGAGATTGGCCTACAGCTGCTTCGCTAGCAAGTCAACTACCGGTTGTCTTACTAAGATTATGGCCTGGAGTCGGGACTACCCTGCGGCTACCCCAATACAGCCCCTCGTCTTGAGATTGGCCTGCAGCTGCTTCGCTAGCAAGTCAACTACCGGCTGTCTTACTACGAGCATGTCCTGTAGTCGGGACTACCCTGCGGCTACCCCAATACAGCCACTCGTCTTGAGATTGGCCTGCAGCTGCTTCGCTAGCAAGTCAACTAACGGTTGTCTTACTACGAGCATGTATATATATTGTTCACATAGCATATAATTTTCATCAGTGGTTTTGAAGTCTACTCCAAACGTTAAGGGAAATTATGCCGACCTCGATTATAATATGTTTTAAAATTACGTTGTTATATCGGATAATTAAGTAATAAGTATTCGGTTTCCTCGACTAAATAATTGATTTTAAGTATTGTACTTCTTTCTTGTGCTGCATTTAAACCAACTAGTAATAAAAATATCTTTCTATAAATTAAAATGACTTATACTCTCTGGTTGTAAAGGGCATTGAATACCCATTGTTTATAGAATTAATGTTAATCATCAACTCAAACTAATAATTTGAGTATTGGCCTACAGTGTGTGTATTATATAATATTAAATTTGTTGACACCATAACTGTTTTTAGTTGGTTTCAAATAACTAATGAAAATTTTCATTATCTATTTTATAAAATAAACTCTCTCCTCCGAGTGAGCTCAACAAAGGTGCATGTGTTCCTAATCGGGGAGGATTAATTGAGGGGGCTTGAAGTAGTCCAACTCAAAAGCTCAAGTAGAATCATATGCAGTATAGAAAAAATGTTTCGGCTACTGGTAATGGCTACTTACCTGAAGATGATCTGTTCTATACTTGGTTCAACAGTAACAGGTTTGGTTATACCAATGATAGTGGGTATATATAAAGCAAGATACGAGGATTGTTGACGTGTATGATGGGTATTGATGAAAATCGATTGCGTATCTAAAGAGTTATGAGTACTCATAGTAAAAAATTAATGCTATTCCAGTGGATAAAACTATTGACAACGGTTGAAAAATTAATATTTAAAAAAATGAGTTTTTTCTAATTGTAATTAGGTTTGGAATTTTCTATATATTAAATATTTTATTTTCAATCTTGTTATTAATTTTTTAGAATTTCATTTTTATACCAACTGTAACTCTTTTAATAATAAAATAGGTAGACAAAATGTCGAGGTTTCGCGAGAAATATCTAGGGAATTATTTATGAGCACCCTATATGTAACACAATTTGTTTTTTAAAATAAGGTCTGAAAAGCTCATAATTGAAACACATCGTGTGCATGTGTTTGAAAAGCACCTTTTAGAATGTCATACGATTTTCAATACCTTTTTATAAACAGAGTTTAATAAATTCGTGGTAAGGTTCCCAATGTTTTGTTAAAAATATTTTTGAATGTGATCAGTCGTTATACATTCACAAAGCAAGGGGTTGTAAAAACCCCCAGTATCCAAATGTAGTAGCCTATTATGGATTTAAAGTTTTCTGAAGCAAAGGGCAACCGGATGCCATTAGTTAGAGCAAGAATCACCGAAAAGGCCCCCGCCGGAAATTACTCATGACCATCCATACCTTATAATACAAACGGACTCTCTTTTGGCGCTTCCATCAAACGACTCTTTCCGGAATTTGGATACTTATAAAACTTTGATGCAACTTACAATAATGTAGGATGAAATTGTATTAAAATATTCCAGTGTAAAATATAAGTCCCATTAAATCGTTATGGATTTGTAAAATGAATTTGTAAAATGAAACGAATTCATAGAGTGCAGACGATTCCGAGAGATATGATTTAAATTAAATTATAATTAAAATTCCAATATTGCAAAGCAAAATGGCGGCTATACTCAATAAAAACAAAGCAATACCGCTAAAAGCAGTTGACTTTAGTTCGTACTCAGAGACAGAAGATTGGTTCTGGTCTTGACTGAGCCCCAGACTCAGTCAAGGACGTCTTTCTTAACATGACATATTTTTGTTGAGTTCAAAGGTGTCTGAAACTATCTAATACGACGATGACGATGTTCGCCTACAAAGTTAGATATTTGGAACATCTTGGAAGGGGATAAGAGGGGATTTGGGTAACATGTGTGCAGGATCGCTTACCTTAAAAGAAACTTTGGCTCTCTACTAGCTGTCATGAATATAGACTCCCTATTTGGAACATCTTGGAAGGGGATAAGAGGGGATTTGGGCAACATGTGTGCAGGATCGCTTACCTTAAGAGAAACTTTGGCTCTCTATTAGCTGACAAGAATATAGACTCCCTATTTGGAACATCTTGGAAGGGGATAAGAGGGGATTTGGGCAACATGTGTGCAGGATCGCTTACCTTAAGAGAAACTTTGGCTCTATATTAGCTGACAAGAATATAGACTCCCTATTTGGAACATCTTGGAAGGGGATAAGAGGGGATTTGGGCAACATGTGTGCTGGATCGCTTACCTTAAGAGAAACTTTGGCTCTCTATTAGCTGTCATGAATATAGACTCCCTATTTGGAACTCTTGGAAGGGGATAAGAGGGGATTTGGGCAACATGTGTGCAGGATCGCTTACCTTAAGAGAAACTTTGGCTCTCTATTAGCTGACAAGAATATAGACTCCCTATTTGGAACATTTTGGAAGGGGATAAGAGGGGATTTGGGCAACATGTGTGCAGGATCGCTTACCTTAAGAGAAACTTTGGCTCTCTATTAGCTGACAAGAATATAGACTCCCTATTTGGAACTGTTGGAAGGGGATAAGAGGGGATTTGGGCAACATGTGTGCAGGATCGCTTACCTTAAGAGAAACTTTGGCTCTCTATTAGCTGACAAGAATATAGACTCCCTATTTGGAACATCTTGGAAGGGGATAAGAGGGGATTTGGGCAACATGTGTGCAGGATCGCTTACCTTAAGAGAAACTTTGGCTCTCTATTAGCTGTCAAGAATATAGACTCCCTATTTGGAACATCTTGGAAGGGGATAAGAGGGGATTTGGGCAACATGTGTGCAGGATCGCTTACCTTAAGAGAAACTTTGGCTCTCTATTAGCTGACAAGAATATAGACTCCCTATTTGGAACATTGTGGAAGGGGATAAGAGGGGATTTGGGCAACATGTGTGCAGGATCGCTTACCTTAAGAGAAACTTTGGCTCTCTATTAGCTGACAAGAATATAGACTCCCTATTTGGAACATTTTGGAAGGGGATAGGAGGGGATTTGGGCAACATGTGTGCAGGATCGTTTACCTTAAGAGAAACTTTGGCTCTCTATTAGCTGTCATGAATATAGACTCCCTATTTGGAACATTTTGGAAGGGGATAAGAGGGGATTTGGGCAACATGTGTGCAGGATCGCTTACCTTAAGAGAAACTATGGCTCTCTATTAGCTGACAAGAATATAGACTCCCTATTTGGAACATCTTGGAAGGGGATAAGAGGGGACTTGGGCAACATGTGTGCAGGATCGCTTACCTTAAGAGAAACTTTGGCCCTCTATTAGCTGACAAGAATATAGACTCCATATTTGGAACATCTTGGAAGGGGATAAGAGGGGATTTGGGCAACATGTGTGCAGGATCGCTTACCTTAAGAGAAACTTTGGCTCTCTATTAGCTGACAAGAATATAGACTCGCTATTTGGAACATCTTGGAAGGGGATAAGAGGGGATTTGGGCAACATGTGTGCAGGATCGCTTCCCTTAAGAGAAACTATGGCTCTCTATTAGCTGACAAGAATATAGACTCCCTATTTGGAACATTTTGGAAGGGGATAAGAGAGGATTTGGGCAACATGTGTGCAGGATCGCTTACCTTAAGAGAAACGTTGGCTCTCTACTAGCTGACAATAATATAGACTCCCTATTAGGAACATCTTGGAAGGGGATAAGAGGGGATTTGGGCAACATGTGTGCAGGATCGCTTACCTTAAGAGAAACTATGGCTCTCTATTAGCTGACAAGAATATAGACTCCCTATTTGGAACATCTTGGAAGGGGATAAGAGGGGATTTGGGCAACATGTGTGCAGGATCGCTTACCTTAAGAGAAACTATGGCTCTCTATTAGCTGACAAGAATATAGACTCCCTATTTGGAACATTTTGGAAGGGGATAAGAGGGGATTTGGGCAACATGTGTGCAGGATCGCTTACCTTAAGAGAAACTTTGGCTCTCTATTAGCTGACAAGAATATAGACTCCCTATTTGGAACATCTTGGAAGGGGATAAGAGGGGATTTGGGCAACATGTATGCAGGATCGCTTACCTTAAGAGAAACTTTGGCTCTCTATTAGCTGACAAGAATATAGACTCCCTATTTGGAACATCTTGGAAGGGGATAAGAGGGGATTTGGGCAACATGTGTGCAGGATCGCTTACCTTAAGAGAAACTTTGGCTCTCTATTAGCTGACAAGAATATAGACTCCCTATTTGGAACATCTTGGAAGGGGATAAGAGGGGATTTGGGCAACATGTGTGCAGGATCGCTTACCTTAAGAGAAATGTTGGCTCTCTACTAGCTGACAAGAATATAGACTCCCTTTATAAGAGCAAAATATAAAGAACACATAAATATTTTCGTGTACACCGAATAAACAAAGTGAAGTCCCTCTCTTTACAGATTAAAACCTACGCATTGTTGAGCTACAAGACTTTATCAATATAGATATCGATATATAATGATCGCTTTTACACTTGAATTCATTTATTTGCTTTTATCCTTTTTTAAGCAGTTTTTTTAAATCTTAGGACTGGGAGACGAGGGTAAATCATTGATTGAAATATCTTATTATTAGTTTAAAAACTATATTAATAAAAATAATAATAGTAAAACATGGTTTATATTCAATTTAATAATTAATAATTTGTTTAAAAAGCCTAACTAAATCTGGGGCACAATATCCAAATTTTAAACCGGATTTACTTGTATTTATTGTTCCAAAATTAATTAATTGTTTCATAATAAGTTTTTAGCAGATAAAGGTATGTTCGTAAAAGCTAAGAGTCAAGTTTTTCCACTGACATGTAAAGTTTCTGATATATTTAAAGTTTTCAAAATAGACGACATAGGTTAAAAGTAGAAGGACTACATAGTTCGATCACTTTAATTTTTTGAGTTCTTGTACAGTTACGTTGATCAGCCAGGGTAACTATCATCGTAGGAGAGGATTGTGAATACAGGATTGAAATAGTGGTGTTATAGTATAAAGGATGCAAGGCCTCACGTATGCAGCATCACGTATCATGGTTGACGTGCTCTTTATTGGAGTCATACATGAGTGTTTACATATGAGCCCCGTTACACACTTGTAAGAAGAAAAATAAGTAAGTGTAGATGTAATTAGGGAGGCATGAATGATTTAATATTCATTAGGGATATAGGAATATTACAGAATCTCATGACCAAGGTCACTGTGACCTTGATGTAAACATTCTCTTAACCGGGTGAACCGAAGTACCTACTCGTTACTCGGACTGGATGTAAAGTGTAGTTAAGCAATCATGGTTGCATACGATCACATATTGTTTTGCCAACTATTGCACAGGCCTAATCGTAAACGTTCAGGGTTTCTTTTAAAGTTTGAATTTTGTGTTTTAAGTATTTGGGAAGTTCAACTTTATAAGTCATTTTTAAATCAGAGCATCATCGATTTGTAACGATTTATAAAGCGATATGTTCTTACAGCGAGTAAAGAAGTCAAGATTTTACAAAACTGATTAGGCGTCTAGTGACACGAAAAAAATTCGTTAGAATACATTATTGAATTTACAATTTCTTTATAAGCGTTTTTGGGATGTAGGAAATTAAATTTGCCCCATAAGAGCATTGATCCAAATTTCCAAGCTTAGTTTTGGGGAATTTCTGAAAGCCATCGTATTAATCGACAAAAATTAACACCTCCCATTATTTTCACTCGGAGATTATTTAAAGTTTATGTCTAAATAACTTTAAATTTAACTGTAACCTTAGTTTTCATAGTCCAGGTAATAAGCATATAATATTTTCTCGATTGTACAACAAAATATGCAGTAAAAACAGGTGATCTTTATGAAATTATAATTATTTCAACTTTTTTATTAAAAGCAAGTAATTTCAAAATTTCGTGAAAGTACACTGTAAATATATCATACTAAATATAAATGACGAAGAAATATACCGTAATAAGTTATATATTTCCTTTTATAAAAATATCACGAGCAATTATACATAGTAATGTAAATTATTTGTAATAAATTACACATAAATGTATCTAATTCACCTTTCCTTTGTAATATATTTTTGTTGACAAGGCTATTCCCTTGGCCAAATTAGGTTATTAAAGCAATTTTACATATAACGATTTAATATTTTCAATACAACCAAATTCAATTAAACTTGTAAAATTACATATTAATTATTAAATTTTAAATAAACCATATTTCACTATTATTATTATTATTGTTATAGTTTTAAACTAATAATTACACATTTTAAATTTCCATTAATTATTCTTTTCTTTTTACCAGTCCTACGATGGTCAATTTATTTTAAAAAAATGCTAGTACATGTATTCAAGTGTAAAAGCAACCATTGTGGATAGGCATCCCTTTTGATAAAGTTTTGTAACCCAACCATGCATTAACGTAGTTTTTTGATAATATTTTAACTTATAAAGGGTTTTACCTCTCTTTACAGTAACAAATATGGAGCAATGTAACACTGAATAAATACATACTCATTTACAATATTTAACAAAGAAATCCCTTGGTTACAAAGGAAACAAATATGATTGTTAGAAAACCATAATGTGTGTATATCTATCAAAGAAAGCATAATGTGTGTTAACAACTGAATTCTACGTTTTTCTTGAAGCTTAAGGGTTTTCCTATTAAATATTGTACTTGAATTTTTATAATGATAATGATAATTATTAGTAGGTAGCTTTGAATAATGGCCGTGAATCCAGGCGATTACAATAATGGATAAATTTAAATTATTTAAAATCATTGGAAGTTTTTATTTTTCCATTTTTCAATGTCAAAACAAATAGGCAGAGAGTCTACACTCGCTAAGGCTATCTTAGCAATGAGTGTGAAAAAACTACAACGCGGAGCGAGCAAAATTGTTGACCAATCCACTTTTAAAATAACTTTTATAAAAACTGTGTTATAAAGAATTCTCTTTGAGGTTTACGCACGGAATTCCCTTTTATCCCAATACCGTGTTTGATTTGTGCATAATTTAATATCATGAGAGCAGCGGCGAAAATATTGGGTTTGTAAAGGCAACCTTTGTCACGTAAGGAATTAGGGTACGTGTTTTTGTTTCACTGGGATCGGTTTAGTCCACTGTCTGTTGTACGTAGGGTAAATTGGATTGTCTGGTTTCAAGCAATGCGCTTGGCTAGACGTTGAGTGATAAAGGGGTAGGGCCGAACGTGATTTAACTTAATTAAATAGTCAATGCTTTTCTGGGAGCTTTATTTCCGGTAAGGCGTTGACCTTTAAAGGTCAAGATTCGTCGACGAAATTAGATTTAAAATAATTTCTTAACGTTTAGTAACTAAAATAGTCAAAATCTGTCAAAGAAAAATGGTTTCGCATAAAATAAAAAAAAAAGTTGTTCGTTAAGAAGCGGTGTCTCTTGGTCATTCCCAAATATGAGGTTGTATGTTGCACTTGTACTGAAAATAACTTATCTGATTTCAAATAGTAATATTCTACACTAAGACAATTAAAACACTGTCTCAACCTCAAATAAATGCTCACATATTAATCGTTCTGTTTTTCTAGGATAAATAACTAACAAACATTTTAAACTTCTTAATCATTTGAGTTGCCAAGATCTTCTTTAAGCTTGTTTGAGTGCTGGTCTACTTCGGGCAAACAACACTGCTTATGCAATCCCTTATTTTCTCCCTATTTCCAATACAATTGAATCATAATGTTCTTTGCTTAGTTTTAGCTACATTAGATTCTCTTTTGATTCTTTTCACTAAGGAAGTAAAAAGAGTAGAATGAGTAAACCTCTTTATGGACTCGAAAGAAATAATGTCTGCGTAAGGTATGGGGTAGTATGCATCCACTACGTGATCACCCACTATATCCTATACCAGGCGGTTTTATCTCTCTACCTTACTTCAATATTTACTTATAATCTTTTCCTATGGTTCGTAGGTTATAATATTAATACTCCCTAATCGCATATAGGCTACAAAAAAAAATAAATGGGTTCTGCCTTGTTAATAAAACCCGTTTATCAACTGTGGAAATTTTAAATACCTGATCCCGTACAGACACTTGTGTTTGAAATTGCTTGGGCTTGAGAGAGAGAGAGAGAGAGACAGAGAGAGAGAGAGAGAGAGAGAGAGAGAGAAGAGAGAGAGAGAGAGAGAGAGAGAGAGAGAGAGAGAGAGAGAGAGAGAGAGAGAGAGAGAGAGAGAGAGAGAGAGAGAGAGGTTGAAGTATCTGAGGCAGGGGTCTCAGAGAGAATTTTAACGAGCGAAAACCACATCGAAGAAACTAACATTACGTTGTAACATCCCAGGACATTTACACTTGTAATAAATGGGTAAAGCACGAAAGAATTTTAAATATCTTCCTAATCTAGTCCTAACTACATTGGGTATTGGAATGCCAAAGTCTCCATCCAATCGGTTATCATGGATGCCCTTGTATCAACGGCGTTAGTGAAACTATCAATTCTCTATGAGCGAAGTTTACAAAGCATTCGTAATAAATATGATGTTGATAGATTAAATTTTTATTGTAGCTCAAACCAATCTAAATTAAAAAAGCCAATCTGTCTTTTTATAGACAATATTTTCCTATAGAACTTGAATTAGGTATATGTGTTCTATTTTAAGTTATTTTAGTTAAATATAATCAACATTTAATCAGTGCTGAATGAAAACTCTTCTGTGAAAACCATGAGATCTGTGCGGTATTTCCAGATGTCTAAATACATGTTTAAATACATAAACTTCAAACTGTGAGTAACTTAAGAGTCATATTTTATTAGAATAATAGAATTTGCAACAATAAAGCCAACAATGTAAGACAATACATTCCTACGATATTTGCTTTGTTCTTAAATCTGAGAACTCCATCACAACTCATGATGAAGGTAAACAAATCGGTTTGCAAAACGAAAAGAATCGAAGACACCAACAATTTGAAAAATAAACAGTCTCAGCAAATGCTATCAAGAAGTATAGGACGAGGGCATGGGAAAAGTGAAGAAAGCCATACAGTAAACATCAAAAGAAAGTTGAACTAGCTTAGTACAATGGTTGATGAAAATATGGAGAGATCACAATATCATAAAATTAAACGATTTAAATAAATAGATTAGATTTAAGATGTGAGTAACAAACATGGGACTCAAGCTAAAGCACACATTGACAAAATAGCAAAAAAATTAAAGGAAGAGGCTAACTCAAGGTGCTGAAAAATAGAAATAAGACATAGATAAAGAAAACAAATACTAGCATAAAAGAGGTCAATGACAGTATGAAGTGGAGCTCGTAGGTCGTAAGTTGTCACATAAGGACCAAAGATGGAATTCTACCTAACGAAACAGAGGATTGTGGACATAAGAGGACGAAACTGTTAATTTCAGGAGTCATCTTTGGCGAACAGAATTTATTAAAATAGAGCAGCTGACAGATGAATAAAGACATTTGTAAACGAAAAGGCTTGAATGGGCGATGAAGAACAAAAAAAAAAAAAAAAAAAAAAAAAAAAAAAACATACAAAATTGAATCTGGTATAAAAACCGAAAGAAAAAAAAAACATACAAAATTGAATCTGGTATAAAAACCGAAAGAAAAAAAACATACAAAATTGAATCTGGTATAAAAACCGAATGACTAAGAGCATCTTCCAAGAGTGTTCTTATGTTTAGGTTTTCATATCTGTTAAACATGAACGTGAATTACTACAGGGTTCAAAAGCGTCGCGCTCCATAAATTTCAGCTATTTCAAGGCTTTGTTTACGTAGTAAATTTCTATTTGGGCACAAAATGTGAGCTCGCTAAAGTCCAGTTAAAACCCAGACATAGTCTCCTGATTTATGAAAAATAAATTTTCATAACTTACCCTTAAAGCAAAAACAAGCACATGTGTTTTGAACGAAATAAATTTAATAAAAGCTAACTAAATGGAAAATATATGTACAAATAAATAACACGTATGACCTTTATACATAGTAATAGTAATTGCTTAAAGCAGCATTTACCTTACCATCAAATGTTTCTATCAGACTTAATAATGGTACACAGCTACCGACAAGGGTGACATCATTTAGAAGAAAGGTAAGTGCTACTATAGACGAGTTTTTAAATAACAACTTTACACATTAACAAAATATACATAGCACTAACAAATTTAGACAAGTATTTACATATTTATACTTAGAAATTTGTAGATCAAGTTTAATGCGGAATAATTTTAAATACTTATTCTAAATATTGTTGTAAAACGTAAAATAAAGAAGAAACCAACAATAAGTGTAAACAATAAGATAAAAACAAAAAATATTGAAATGTAAATATAAATTAACGGAAAAAATTGTTCTTTACGAAAAATTTACATAGAAAATTTTGACTTGTGTTGTAAGGTTAAATTTAACGTGCAATATACATAAGTTATATAGGCATAAATGCACAATTTTCTTTGCTTTAAAAGTAATATAAACAAGTGATGTATGTTCAAATTAAAAAGTAACATTTCGTAAAGGATAGCTGTATATTAAAACTAACCAGAAACTAATACAAGTAGAGCAGTGTATTGTTGTGCTACAAAAATATAAACAGAACGCCAGCAGAGTATAGTTACAGTGCTAAACGATTTACGATAATGAGACGCTTTTCATTTTCTCGAACAAAGAAAACAATGGACGCTTTTTAAACAAGCAAAAGATAGAGTCTGGTTGCATAATTTTCTCGTATATTAGAAGAACAAATGTAAAAAATATCAACACCATATTCAAACATAATATAATAAAAGTACGGTAGAAAGCTGTATTTTGACTTTACACAACCTTTATAGGCCTCGAAGGATATATACCTAGAACATTAAGGCAAGTTTCAAATATTATGATAATGTTTCTCTGTTTAGTTTGCACGCCATTTAACATTCCTCTGAAAACGCATTTACGTCATATACTAATGTTTAACAACTTTCTATTATTTGCGACAAAATTTTGAATTACAATTACTATCATGCTTCAGATACAATTACATTTACTGAAATTGTAATATTACTTTCTTATAATTATTAAATAATTGTATTGTATGCTATTAATTGAATTTTAAAGCTCAAAGTACCTTGATAACAAATATCTTGATAACAAACCTTGAAAAATATTTCTTTTGATATTAACAATACACACAACATATTCCCATTTGTGTGTAATTATCAATCGAAATTAATTTATATATACAGAACACCAACACTACGCAATCCGTAAATCATTTCCACTTATAAATATTTAAAATAAATTATTTCACAGATCAATTAATTAGCTCTACATTAGGACATATAGTGAAATTCTGTGAAAGAATAATTGACATTGTGTGCTACTGATATCCTGTTTATAAGTGTATTATATCTATGTTACCAACTACTTTATTTTTAAACTAAATACTTGTTTTGGCTAGTAAGACTATGTTTTGCATTGGAGTAATATCATGCCATCATTCACGTCAAGGATAACCTTCATATTTTATGAAGTCATCATATGATTTCATACAACAGCTGATTTATGTTATAGGTTATGTTGTACAACCGATGTTTATGCACGTAGGTTTTATTTTATTAATTAAACCTACATTATAAGGTTAAAATGTTAAATGGTTAAAAAACGTCAATAAAAGGTTATTGAGTTGTTTGGATAAATAAGTTTAACTATAACTCACGTGTTCCCTCCCAGAGATTATTGTTAAATAAAAACGGTTGACTTGCGAGCCAGGTACAACTATTTATCTATACAGTTAACATTTCAATGACGGATACGTTTTTGTCTTCAGGCCTACAATACATAAGTACAAAATTAAAAATAATAACACTAGTTACACTAAAATCAGTTATAATAGTTTGCCGTTATAATGAAATTATTTATAATGACAAAAGAATACATATACTACGAAAATTGGTAACGTCAGAAATAAAATCTTTTTAAAAACATTATTAACATAACCATTACAAACTATTACATATTTAATTGTTTAAAACTATTTATTTATACAGACAATAACTAAATAATAAAAATATTGTACAACTCACAAATATAAAATTTTTTATTTCATACGCGTTTCAACGACTAATTTGTCGTCATCCTCAGTGAAGATACACAAATCAAATTAACTAAAAATCAGATCTGATTTTCACTTTTGTTTTTACTTTTGTTAAAACTTTATAGGTTATGTTTAATATATATTTTTATTTTTTTTTATTGTTAATTTGATTTGTGTATCTTCTCTGAGGATGACGACAATTAGTTGTTGAAACGCGTATGAAATAAAAAATTTTATATTTGTAAGTTGTACAATATTTTTATTCTTTAATTATAACTTTCACTCACAAGCCAGCTCGAATATTATTTATATACAGACAATGTTATCGTCTTCAGGGCTAAAAGACTAAGAGATAGTTACACGTATGAATTAGTACGAAAAAATAGTAAAAAACTTGGTGTACCTCCTCCGTCTGTTCATATAAAAGACCATATAAAGGAGTTTAATTGTAGTTTTGATTTTAAAAATCTTGAGGTTTTGGACTAAGAAAGTAATTGGCCACGACTTATTTTTTCTGAGATGATAAATATTAAGTTAAAGAATAATTTCTAGAAATTCTGTTGTGATTTGTTTGTTTGTGAACTGTGTTATTGTTGTAGGTAATTTTAAATGTGTACTTATGTATTGCTTTGTATTTGTAGAAATTCTGTTGAGATTTGTTTGTTTGTGAACTGTGTTATTGTTGTAGGTAATTTTAATTGTGTACTTATGTATTGTTTTGTATTTGTAGAAATTCTGTTGTGATTTGTTTGTTTGTGAACTGTGTTATTGTTGTAGGTAATTTTAAATGTGTACTTATGTATTGTTTTGTATTTGTAGAAATTTTGTTGTGATTTGTTTGTTTGTGAACTGTGTTATTGTTGTAGGTAATTTTAAATGTGTACTTATGTATTGTTTTGTATTTGTAGAAATTCTGTTGTGATTTGTTTGTTTGTGAACTGTGTTATTGTTGTAGGTAATTTTAAATTTGTACTTATGTATTGTTGACCTGACGATAACGTAACAATAAATAGTTGTAGTAGACTCGCAAGTCAACCGTTTTTACTTAATAAGCTTAATTATATTTAGATGAATATCAGGATAACTAATTTAGTATGTTAATAATGAGTTATATATTTTTATTCCAATTTTTTAAATTAAAATATTTTTAGAAGTGTCTGACACATTTAGGAACCGATTTCAATTTAATTTGTAAAACGAAATTTTTATTCAATAAGTTTCCCAACATCTAATAAACGTTTTATTTTAACTAAACTCTTTTATTGTAATTAACATTCTATTAAAACCTATATTACGCACATTCTTTAACTGAAGTATTCCCTTCTGCAGATCGCCCCCACTGACAATTTTGTGTTCTTTTTATAATCCCAAACTGTATTTTAATCAGTTTCTCTTAATAAAATAAAATAAAGCTTTTTATTATTTGATCATATTTTTCTGAATACCCTTGCGACTCTTATTAGTTTTAAAACGTCCCTCTCAGGGTTCGCGTCCCTAGACGAAGTCCCGTTCTACCCTCAATACTCACCCAGTTAAAATTTAAGGCATGTACAAAATATTCGTCCTGAAAGAGACTTGCTGAAAAAAAGGGCAAATGCTCTGCAAAAGAGAATTAAACATCAAAGGTGTTGAAAGGTTATTCTTAAAATATTTAATAAATGGATTTTGTAAACATTTTTCAAAAGATAAACTTCTTCTGCATTACATCTCGCTTACGCGACGAAATGCCGTGTTGAAATACCTTTTTAATCAGTTTTTTAAATACAAGTTTCTCAAAGATACTTTTAAACGTTGTCTGAAACAAATCTGAATATATATAATGTCACGTGTTGTAGAAATCCCTTTGAGTTCAGTTAAACATTCCAACTTCTCATATATATTTAATAAACTATAACCCTTGCTATAAAATCGTGACGCAACCTTTGCGTACATTTCTGTAATACAGTTAGGTAGTATATTTATAGGTTTACAAGTAAACTGGTAACCTTCTCATAATTATAAATGTGTTAGTGAAATTTACATAGAGGTTATGTCACTATTTTAAAGCGTGATATTCTAATTACTTATTGATTATAGTCACTCTACACTGCTCTCAATTACTTTTGTTTCTCATAGATAATTATAAAATGAACAAAAAACAATTAATAAATTGCATCTAAATAAGAAATGTTGTTGTTGTTGTTGTCGTGTGACAAGTGCAATAAAAACAATTTCAGAGAAAGGTAGAGAGAGCACAGTTACACAGGTCCAAAGGCGTGAAGCACTGCACTGGCCACCTCTGCAGCTTTGTTCGTATAAAGGGTCTCCCTAGAACAGTTTAAGTCAATTTTAAATAGTGCTGCAATGATGGACGGGCAGTTATAGAGGTGATCGGGATTAAGCTGTACTTTTGGGCAGTGCATACATTCAGGGTTTGCTCTTGATCCATCAGGCAAGATTTTCATGTCTTTGAGGTGCATTGTCCTCAGTCTGGCAATTGTTTTTGTTATTTCCCTGTCGAAGTTAAGCTCGGGATGTGATGATTTTCTTTGGTTGTTATGGCAGAGCTTCTGTTTTGCAACGGCATTTACGTCGGAAGATGTTGTAATCACGGGGGCTGGTTCGATGGTCCTCGCTTCCTTGGCCAGAGAATCGGCCTCTTCGTTCTCTTTGATGTCGGCCGAAATAAGAAATATTCGGTCAATACTTCTAGATATTGCTCTAAGATAGTGCTTATATATAATTTTACTAAATATATAGCATACATTGTTTACCTAAATAAATGTTCTCCGATTAATTATAAAGGATATATTTAATATGATAAATTCAACTACTTTGTTTTTTTTTTTTAAATCCATGTAATATTATTAAATCAGTATTAAAGGAATTGTGACCAAGTTGTGTTGCTTTATTGTTGTTACTAATAATGATTGTGCCATTTTATAAAGAAAGAAGTGAAGACGCATGTGTTTAAGGTAGGCCATAGTGTAAGATAAGATAATTAAATTGCAGGTAAATAAATCTAACAATATGTAAACTGGCGCCCAAATAGTGTAAATATTATAAAGTTTAATTAATTAAAATTAAGAGTAACATAACTTAGATAACTAGATATTCAAAACTTTGGAACCAAAGTAAGAATAGCAGGCTTTAAAGTAGAAAACCCAAGTACGTCACACCTTAAGAATGCCACTTCGCTCACAGTGAAAAGACCATTCGGATCATTAAGTTTTAAATAAAAACATTTGAACGGGTAATAAGAATACGTATGGCGGCACTTTGGAGTTCTAGTTTATGTTAGTGAGTGAATGCAAGTGTGGTTTCACTCACTGGCATGAAAATATACTCGATATGAAACAAGTAAGTGAAATAAAGTTAAACAATATTTCATATAGAATTCTATTTATTTTCAAATAAAACTTTAGAACACAAAACGCCATAGAAGCATACTTTAAACAACTAATTTGATTGTATACAAATAAGTGAATTTTATTTGAATACATTCAAAATATGTTAAAAAACAATGAAATAAAATTTGTACGTAGATTTATTGGAACCAGAAATATGTTAGTAATTGTAAAACTTTCTGAAAGCTATCGTGATTGTTCTAATTATATTCTGATACTGATTCCACGAGACAGCGATGCAGTGTAATTAAACCACATGGTTAATGCTGAAGTGTTCTCAACCCAGCGTATGAAGAGACCTTGCATAATTAAGTGCTGCTCCACTCGGCAGTTCACTACACTAACTTTCTTCCCTACAAAATCAATTTCAAATGAATTAAAGGTGTAAACTAAATTCCCGCTGCACTAATGGGAGATACTCGTCACTCAATATTTACATCAAGTAAAAGAACAAATTATTTCTTTGGACTATTTTCAGTCATTCCTATGGTTATAAAGCAAATAGAGACTAAATATTTAAAAATACTGGAAAATTTAGAAATGTATAAAAAGAGGCCAAAATATCACAAATAAACAGAAAAACCCACAACGTACAACATAATTCAAAATAATAAAACAAATACAATGATAACAGGAGAAGAAAATGAAGGAAATAGGAAACGTGAATAAGGTAGATATATCTCGCTAGAGATCTGAAACGTTCAGTGCTGTGTAGTACTACTTGAAATGGCAGGGTAAATATGCATTTTAAAGAACTAATCTCAGATGTCTAAAAAACATTCCGCGGCACCACGTCTGTTTCTGCGGAGTAATATCTTTACCTGCTGACGTCAAACAAACATTGCATACACTATTTCACGCACAAAACAGAAGATTTAGATTTTCAATTAGTTTTATATAAAAATAATGTATTTGTGTAAAAAAGTAACTGTGCAGGGGATGCATGAATGAAAACTAAACTAGCAATATCAAAAAGAACATGAAGTAAAATAGAAGGTGAAAATAAAGATCAAGTGTAAGGTGAAAATAAATAATCTAATCCATTTTCTTTCCTCTCTATTTTTTGTAACGTACATCTTGAATTATTAATTTTCATCCGTTTCATTTTGTTATGGATGTCATCTATCAACGACTCATTATAGGCCTATATATTTTTTAAATTTAAAATATTTTAGACCTATTGATAAAGGATATTTTACCTCATTAAGGGGTATAAAAAAATGTATATAATGTAATATATTATTAATATTTTGTTTTGATAACATCATAGGAGATGAACAAAATTAATAAGGGAATTGTCTGTCAAGGTTCAAACATTCACAATTGTAACTCAATTATTTTTTTTTCTTGTCTTTGGCATTATGTCGATAGACTACCTCAATGATCCCAAAGTTTTCGCCGCGGGTACCTGATTCGTCACGGATCATTGTAAGTTGAGCCGTGGCGTGCCTTAGAATTAAAGGTAACAAATATGAATATGGTGAAAGTAATCACAATTTTTTTATGGTAAACAAACGTTAGCAGTAACATGGTTAACTGCTTTTTCAAGAGTACAGATCTGTTAACGGTTTGTCATTATTTTTCCCAGTAAATTTATTTCTGAATAACGAGATGAAATTCTTACGTCACTACTACGGCCAGGCTCAATCCATATGACTATTGCTTATTTTTACAATTTAAATAAAATAAATCAATAAAGGATACTGGCGTTTTCTTCTACTGTGAAGAATAGTAAGAAAAAATATTTGGTAAACATTGACGTAAATATTTATTGGGAACAAAGTATTGGCCAATTTTCTCTACGGGAGCCGCCAGATTGTGTTTTTACCTCAAGGGAGCCTTGGGTTGGTTACATTTGGGTACAATTGAAGTACTTGTAACAAAATCATTCATCATTGTATATATGGCTCTAACATTATATGTATATTGCTAATTTGAAATTTCTATCGAGGAACAAGATAAAGGCACTACATTAGTATCTCTAATACCTTAGCGACGTTCAAACATGATCGGAAAACCCAATGATCCATAACAAAGCGATATATTAAAAGGTTTTCATTAGATAAAATTATTTGTTGTTCCAATAGGTGAGAATTTTAGTATTAAAGCTTTTTAATGTATTGCTTTGAAAAAAGAAAAATTACCACACACATTTATACTATGTTTTGCAAATATTTTAGAGTACAAGTTATTTTTATTTTTTGCGAAATGTTGATTAAATTGTTTATTTAAATATTAGTAGGTATAATATTAGTGATATTAATAATATTGGTGATATTAGTACCATATCACAAACAATTCTAATTTTGGAAATTCATTCTTCAGCGTTTCTACATCCAAATAATGTCTTCTTCAGGTTCGTTTATTAAACAAAATCACTATTAAGGTATTATATTGAGAATAACTTTAATAATAATATTGCAATTATTTTGTAAATGCCATTATTTGTTCATGAATACAGGTAAACGCCATTCATTCTATGATATACATATATATATATATGTAGATATATATATATATATATATATATATATATATATATATATATGATATATATGATATATATATATATATATATATATATATATATATATATATATATATATATATATATATATATATATATATATATAATAAAATAGAATAATCCCCTTGATCGACGAATTTATAATAATCAATAATTATAACAGACGCTAAATTATTATTATAATTTATAAACATATTAATAAGCAGCTGTGCATTTTTCTATATATTTAAGTATATTTTTCTATAATTTCTAACGTTACAATATTTTCCTCTGTTGACGCGTTTCGAAATGACTCCATTTTCAAAACTTAAATTGTACTGTTAAGTTTCGTAATCGTAAGTACTCGATTACCTAAGTAATCGGTTACTTTACCTAAGTAATCAATTACGTACTCTTGAGTAACGTGAGTACGGTTTAAGTTTTGAAAATGGAGTCGTTCCGAAACGCGCCCACAGAGGAAAATATCGTAGTATTAGGAAAGGGAGAAAAATGTATTCAAATATATACAAAAATTCCTAATAGAAATAAAGATGAGTATATTAAAATTTTACTTTTTCCCTCTACCGTTTCAAACATCTAGAGTTTCGTTTTAAATAACAGTTCCAAGTAACAGTGAAAACAGTATAATGTTACATCTATTTTATAAGTTTTTATAAAACAAAATAGTCACAGATTTTCTCGTTGTTGAAACGTTTTCAGGACGCCTTAAAGAGCACTTGTGCAGATATCCTGAATATATACTTATATTCATAGTTCTTGCAATCAACCCTCTATAATTTCATTTTACAGTCTGTTGACTTTTGCACTTTTCTATACTATTCAGGGGGATTAGATCCATAGTTCTTGCAAAAAACCCTCTTTAATTTTATTTTACAGTCTGTTCACTTTTGCACTTTTCTATACTATTCAGAGGGATTTGATCCATAGTTTTATTTCAGTTATTGCACTCTTAAATATTCATTTCACGTTTTGACTAAAACCATATCGAAATGTTGGTTTTATTTGAGTTTTTTTTTGTTGTCACGCCTGTATAACCTGCCCGGGACGTGTTTGCCAGACCTCCAGTATAATCAGAATGCCCCATACATATGCAAAACCAGGGTGGCTCACTAAAAACAAACATTCAGACTCCGCCAATGCTATCATAATATTAATGATGTTTTTGTTCATAACAACGCTGTTTTATAACCACTATTTCAAACGGCGCCCGTATGTTGATTGATGACGCGAAATTCTGTTTCATAAGAAGATTGAGTGATAGAATAGGTTTTTATTTTTAGTGAGGTGTATATAAATCGGAGCAATAAATTGAAGTTTGATACTTTCAAAAGTAAGCATATTTTACGTCCATCGAAAACAATTCCTATTCGTGCAAAACTGCAAAAATATTTACGACATCGGTTCTCTGTATTTGAAGCGTAATAGGATTAAAGTGAAGTGAGAAATTATGTGTAATATAAAAAACGTAGACAATAAATTTATCTTCCTTCTACTCGCAAATTTATGGTATAATAGTAAAATATATGTATTACTTTAAACTCTATATATCCTTCATCAGTAATGTTGACTAAGCGTACATCTTTTTGCGTCAGACAAATCCTTAAACCTACCGCCATATACTTACTCACCTTATCCAACTGACTAAATGTTATTCCTACATGGAAGTAGCTAGAACCTGTGAACTGTCTTAAAATAGTAAAGCTATTCATACAACGCTGTACACATCATAAAATGTTATCTTAGGATTTTTATGTGATAAATAAATACCATCGAATAATAAAATGGTAATTAGTAAAATTATTATTGAGGGCTCCTCAAATACCCTCACACAGTCTAACGATTTACTATAACTTCCCTCACCAGAAAACGTTGTTAGTACCTTTTAGGTATTTCAGTATGTATAACTTATTGTTACTAAATTTGTGATTTAATTAGGTTAGGGATTTAATTTTAATCTTCTATTTACTGGAGAATAGTTAATTTACCTATTTCCTTTATTAGAAAGAAAGATTGCATAGATATTATCTTACTCGTCCCTCTTTGAAGAAAAACATTTGAAAGTACATGTTTTTATTCGTGTCGCTCTATTCATTTTTGGCGTTTACTGTTTATATCTATCTATCTCTGAAAAAGGGGAAGTCTATTTATCTACTCGTCCTTCCTTGTAGAAAAACATGTATCTCTTTTCTTAGTCATCTTTTTCTGAAGAGATGCTTTTAAAAATACATTTTTTTACTCAAAAATAAAATTTTTGTCAAAAATAAAATTTTTGTCAAAAATAAAATTTTTGTCAAAAATAAAAATGTTAGAAAGTCTATTTTGTAAAAGATTACACGTATCAGGGGACTAGATAATCTGTTTGGAATACTTGTCCTTTTATGATATTTTTGTTTACATTGACACAACCTAGCTAAAAACTGACTAAAAATAGGTTTAAATTGAAAATTCTTTGACCTCTGAACAAAACCGAACGCATCCTATCTTGATTTTCGAAATTTTTTAGTGTTCTAAATTAATACTGACGAGACATCGGGGCTTGATTCTTTCGTTCGCATTTATATCAATTTGGATGAAAGACACATCAATATGTTACCTGCAACCAACCTAAGCACCACCAATTCGGGATAGTGGATAACGCATTAATTATGTAATTTCATTGCGAATTTGGCTTAAATGAGTACTCTCAGTTTGCTATAGTCATATGTGACGATATTTAGTAACAGATGAAAACATACATATTAAAGTGAACACTGAATCATATATCCTATCTTACCATTCGCCCTATTATTGAGCTAATTCCTGTTTAGTCATGCAAAATATGATCCTGCTCAACTTACCTTCTGCAGAGACCTGTATTATTTTTAAGAAGGATCTTCCAGTGGAACTCGTCCCTAGACGTGTGTTAAGAAACCAATTGGTTTTACAGCTAGCTCAATGTTTTTTAATTTATTCAAGAATGAGTTCGTATGTTGTCACAATGGGCCTTTATTTATTTGCATTTTCTATGTTATGATTTCAAAAAAACTAAGTATGGTTTGACAAATATTAGATTTGATAGTTGAAAAATAATCATTTTCTATTTATTTAACAACTTGATATTTTTAGTAATAATTTAAACAGTTATTTGTTGATAATTTTAATTATTTAAGGTTGCAATAAAATAAAACATTAACGCATTAGTCTTCATTACAATTGTAATACTTTTTATAAGTTTTTATACTTAAACAAATTAGCAAATGTCAATATACTATATATACTTTTTATTTTCTGCCGCTTTAATTTATGTTTATTTAATAACTTTATAATCTAAAAACTTTTTTTGTTGTTGTTATGTTTAAAATTTTCATAGCACAAGCCTTATTGTAAATATTTAATTCCTATTATTCTTTGTAACTTGAAAAAATAATTTTTTATAACTCATATATTTTTTTAAAAACCTCTATTTATTAATATAACTGCTTATTGTGATGCTTGTTTGTGATCTAAATTTCATAATTGTTTTTACTATTTCATAAGATACTGATTTACCTCTCATATACTATATTCTTTATGCTCTTTTAAATTTTTGTTATTGAAGATAACTTAGCTTTTGATCGAAACCATTACTCTAATTTGGATCGTTATTGTTTTAAATAGTATTGATGGTTTATTTGATATTAAAAACAATTAAATCATTTGAGATATAACTTACCATATTTATTCTCAAAAAATGACTTTCATTTAGCTTTTTAATGTTGTTTTATTGCCTCAGATTAAAAGTATTTTGCATATTGAAAACATGCATTTCACATATTATTTTTTTCATTTAATCAATGTAATTGGGTTTTTGAACTATTGAAAAATTATTTTATTGAAAAATTTACTAAAATGTAACAAACAAATTTGAAATAAAATTGACTTGCCAAGAATTCGCACTGTCTTCTTGCTCGCTCTTGCCTACCAGATCTCTTTGGCGTTCAACATATTCAAGCTTCTCTGAGTCCTCTAACGTTGTTAATATCGTATTTGGATGAGTTGGTTTAGAAATACGAAGACAGATTTATGACTTACAACCGAAGTTATAAGTAGACGATAGAAGAGTTTTGTAGGTCACCATCCCCCTCCTCGACCGTAACTTCTACCCATAAACCGGTATATCGACGTCTGGCTACTAATTAAAATTTTATTTTTTGTTACTCCTCTTAATTTCTCTTGTGTATACCTTTACATGCGAGGAATAACGACCCCTTCTCTCTCCACTTAAACTTCTAACCTAATGACTCTCATTGGTGATTTGACCTGTGTATTGATATTGTCTGTTTAAAGGATGTGTCTCAAACTACGCCCCTTATCACACTTATTACTTTTAACTTTATCTTTATTTATTCATTTTGCTGTATTTTTGTGATTACTTGTATGTTACTGCCTAATGAGTACTATTGTTATATTACACTATTCCCAGTTCATAGAAACTTGAATGGTCGTTTTATGTAGTTTCTTTCACACAAGTTGGTATTTTTCACTTTTTTATTATTTTTGTACCGATATCATCGCTCGCGGAGTGAAATATATTATTCAATTTGTTTATTTGAACTGAAGCACCTATTCTCCTTACTATTTTAATTTTCAAGTACCTATCAATTAATTATGCATATCTATTATTATCCATTATGCTTTTTATAAAGTACCTAAGAGCTAATTATTAAGTTTTAGGAACTTTATATTTTTTTCTTTGCATCATAATGATGAATTGCCAGTTATACTACTGTATACAAGTACGGGTATACCACATATGAGGTATGTTCAAAAAGTATCGCGAATTTTGAGTTTTTCCGTGTTACGTATATTTCATTTTTGATTTTTTTGATGCGTTATGTTGGTACTTATGTATCTCACTTATGCCGAAAAGTTCGGCCATTTTGAATGTTCAGGTTACTGTTGACAGTTGTTTAGCTTGGACGTGTTTTGACTTCGACTTTTGCCTGTTCCAAAATAAATGGATCAAAGCATCTGTATCAAACGCTGTTTGAAAAACGAAATTGAAGTGCACGGACGAATTTCGAGTGTTTTTTTCCTGGCGAAAAACCAATTATGGTTATCATCGCCAAACAAAATATAACACGAAACGCAATATTTTAAATAAAACAAAATCAATTTAAATAAAACAAAATATACAAAACAAAAAAAAACAACAATAAATAACAAAAAAAAATAATAAATCTATAGCAATAAAAAGTATAAAGCTATAAAAAACAAAATAACAAAAAAGAACAATATGACAGTGAATAAATAATAACAATTTGTAAAACAATAATAGGTAACAATTTACCAATAAATAAATCTTAATAACAATAACAAGAACATGAAATAAATTAAATTTAAATAAATAAAAGAAATACGGAGAATTATATGTATAAATAAAAATAATATATTTTATATATTAAATTTAAAAAACAATATTTTCAAGTGGTGCAAGAAAGCGATGAGTCGTTCAATGGCCGAGACATCGTCCCGTAGCACCACCTTCAAACTGCCTTTTAAATTAAAAAGGGCACAAATATTACTTATAGTAACACAATCTACTAACATATGTTTTATTGTGAAGATATCACCGCAGTACTGGCGCATTTCGAGTGTTGACTGTGGCATATGAAAACCACAGTCTTTTTGGACCGAAGTAACTATTGACAGTGGCACAAAATGTTCCCAGAGAAGATGTGAGAACCCAGATGTTGAACCCGAGCGCGTTACCAACAGATGAAAACATTGATGAAATGAAGAAAATAATATTTTCCCATCTTCAAATCACAGTTATAGAAGTTACTGAGGACCTAAACATATCGATTGGCTCGTGCCATTCGATTTTTACCAATGATTTGGGCATGGCATTGGTCTTTGCGAAATTCGACCAAAAACGCATTAACATTGCTAACAAAGTGTCGGACTGTGTCCGCGACGAGCCAAATTTGTTCCAGAGGGTCATAACTGGTGACAAATCATGGGTTTATGGATGTGACATGAAAACTAAAGCTCAATTCTTCCCATGAAAGCTGCAGCACGAGACAAGAGCGAAAAAGGCGCTTTCGGTCGAATGTGAAAGTTTTGCTTATAGTTTTCACCGATTGCAAGGGTGTAGAATGGTTAATAAGAAGTATTACCTGCAAGTTAAGCGTAATTTGCGTATACCGATCCGCCAGAAACACCTAGTATTGTGGAAGAACGAAAATTGACTTTTCCATTATGACAACGCCCCTGCTCACAAATCTTTACTTGTGCGCGATTATTTTGCCAAACACTAATGATGCCGCAGCCACCATATTCCTCAGATCTGGCCCACTGTGAGTTTTCCTTGTTCCCGAAACTGGAGAAGCCTATGAAAGGACGACGCTACGCTACGATTGGTGAGATAAAGACTGCATCGAAGGAGAAGCTGAACAAGATCACATACAATTATTTCTTGAAGTGCTTCGAGGATTGGAAAAAAACGTTTGCACAAGTGTGTATTATCTAATAGGGATTACTTCGAAGGGGACAAAATAGATATTCATGAATAAAGAATTAATTTTTTGAAAAAATACAAAATTCGCGATACTTTTTTAACAGACAGCGTACATCAATACCGGTACTACATAGGTACATGATTGCGGATATACCATATAGCCAATATCAGTATGGGTAAACACATACATCAATTTGTCTTACACAATATAGGGTTTGACAATATGGGTACACCGCATTCATCAATATGGCTTAATCCCATACATCATTACGAGTACGTAGCATATATCCATACGGATCTATGACAAGCATAAATACAGTTACACAACATAGCTACATAAATTCGGATATATCAGATAGGGTACATCAAATAGCAACGTCAGAACGGCTAAATACATACATTAGTTTATCATACACAACAGACTTCAATAGCACACCTCATTAGTCAATTTTGGTATACCACAAACAACAATACGGGTATGACATATACAATAACACGCATACCTACGTATAGCTACAGATATACTACATAGATTTACAACAAAGAACCTAAACTGGAACAAGTAGAGCATTATAGATAGTTTGGAACCTGTGTTCACAATACAGATGACAGTGAGGAGGAGGTAAAAGCAGAACCAAACAAAATTACACGTACGCTTATGAGAACAAAGGAGATATTTATTTTTCATTTAAATCGGAGCTCTTAATGCATGTGTTAATATACTACGTATATTTTAATTTATATTAAATGGAAAAGTGAACTTTCAAAACAGGTACCATGAAGAGAATATAGGCCATATGAGAAGCGCTATTATAGACACTGCCTGAGGATATATTCTGAATATTGGGCAATGTCTGAGGCATTATTGGGATTCTAATTATAAACTGTATACAAATATACAAAATAACAAATTTCTATAAAGTTAATTATACAAGACAAGGCATCAGATAAGAGGAGAATAAGGTTTAATAGATTGGTAGAGAAGGACTTTTGCGGGTCGTTTTAGGAGTAGGCTTCCGCATTTAAATTGGTCATTGTGATCAACGTCCTGAAGGGGGACAGCGTAGGTAGACTGATGTAAGATACGAGACCTATTCCTTAATCTATCGACTTTACGTGATTGTTGAAAATTGTATTAATTGTTAACCTGATGTAGAATAATTTAATCAATGTTACTTCCCCTATTTATGATATTTCACTCCTAATACAGTTATCATATTCCAGCGATACTCTGCAATACTCAGTACCAATAGTCAGTGGTACAATGTAAGCATAGTCCGATTCAAGCATATAACATATATTTTTCGGTTCATCTCAACTTTATTACAGGACGATATTGTGTAGAACAGTGCCAAAAGTGAGTTCAAATAGATCCCTTGCAGCTGTTTGAAGAGGGTAAGTGTGTAGGGGCGTAAGACTATTCGCAGACAAGAACAATGCAATTCCGTCGACTACTCCCTCCGTATTTAGACGTCGGAATCTTAATAATATAAATGTGTTATAGCTTAATCTCTTTCAGTTAGGTGAGATATTTAAGAAATTATTTGATTTCCTAATTTAACACTTGTATTGTCAATATAATTAGGCCTAATTCTTTGAAAATCTAATATCGAATATCTAATTAATTTTAATTATATGCGTTTACAGAATTTGTATTAACAGTAGAAATATTTTTAGTTGTTGAAAATAGGTGTTCTACTTTCTTAAATGTTTGACAATATCTACGTTACTTAGAATTTTATTATTATTATTATATTTTTTTAAAATTAGTAAATTATTTTCCAAGGCCTGAAATGGGTGAAAATTATAGTTGTGGTCAATATCGTACGAGAATTTAAAATACAAAAAAATAAAATACATTCTTGTTATGGTCTACGTTACATCTAGGTTCTATACAAGTCTATTGATCATCAAAACTTTCTGACTTTGTCATAATTCTTGTTGTTGAAGAGCCTCCATTAATCAAAACTTTCTATGCACGACTTGTTCTCGCAAGGGTGACGTCTTTATATGTCTAGTCAGATTCTTGCTGAATAAATGGTAAATATCAACAATACACACGTAATCTATTTTGCCAAACTTATAACACCTGGTGTATAAATTGATCAAGACTTCAGATAACCTTATTATTATTTTATTCCATCTTAGGGTAGGGAAATTAGATGCATAACACTAATATATGTTCAAGCATTTTTAATACATTGGTAAACTTTGCACTAACATCCAACAAATTAAAAACCTATAAAACAAAATACTCACTTACTACAAAAAACGTTTTAAACCTAAGGTTTTTTCAAGTACTCTAGGTGGTATATTAAATTACAATATAGCAAAAAAGTATCTGGTTGGGCTGGGTTTAGTTATGGAACATACACTCAAAATAGAGTTTGCTAATATTAGTTACCTTCTTGTCAAAAGATACATTATTTATAAGTGCATTTTGAAATACGTTATTACAACTCTCAAAACCGTGTTTTCACTTCACGAACGAGCTGTTTACTTCGCTATTTTCCGCGTTAATAAATTGTATTGCTTTAAACAAATATTTCCGAACCGAATAATTTGTACCTTTATTAAATTGTAGGGAAATATAGTGTTTATTTATATTCCTTCCTAATTTGTCGATCCAATTTATTATCAATGCTCTCTAGATCTTGTTACTCTTATATAATTAGGATTTCTGCATCTTATCACCCCCCTCTATTATAGTCTTGTTGTCGCAGGTGCCTCGTATAAATCTTGTTTATTTCTCGTATTGTTACCATGCGTTCTATTTAAAAAAAAGTTAATCGTGAATTTTTTCAACATTTTTAGTATTGGACCACGAGAACAGTGTTTTAATATTTAATTTCGTGTAGTTCAGCCCTTTCTACATCATCAATTATAATATTTGTGTAAAATCAATGCGTTTGGGTAAGGATAGAAGAAACTAAAACTCTACCAAGCGTAACATTTAGAATTTTATAAGTAATTGCAAAATTTTAAAAAAGTACCAAATAAATTTAACAAAATCTATATGGAACTAGAAAGGACTAAGCTAAACTCGTAAACTAAGAGCGTATTTAGAAAAGAAGAAGAAATCCGTGCAAGGACGAGTTGAAATCGTGCAAACATTCAGCCAGTTCTCCTGTGGTTTAATTAAATGTAGTCCTAAAAAATAAAAACGCCTTTCCCTTTACATTCAACTAAAATAAGTTCCTGCCATTATACCAGAAACCCCTTCTCTGTCTCGGTGAAGAAGCCACGTTTCCGGTGTAACGGCATACAGACGCTATCTAACCACGGGGTTTACAATACCCCTCCTTTTTTGACTAGGATGAGCAGTTCATAAGAAGATCTAAGCGATAGAGATTCTCCCAAAAGGACACGCGAGACATTTAAAGTAATATGTGGTTAGCAATGTCCTTAAGTATTATACAAAGATACTTTACACAATGCTTTAAAGGGCGCTAATCGAAAAGCAACTGTTTTTAGGTTTTTACTTTTTAAAATAACATTTGGGCTAAAATACTTGCCTATTTGTTTTCCAAACACTAACTGACATGTACAACTTGGATTCAGATAATGGAGGTTTCTCGACACGCGTCTGCTTTTGTAATGAAAGCAACTTAGTAAAGTCAAACAACGCCTAAATTAACTGTGTATTTGAGCAATTAATATGCTACTGTTGTGCCTAACGATGTCTGTTTAACGTTCCACAGCCTTCTGTGTCGCAAACATATTGCTTTTTTGTAAGAATCTAAATTAGTACCAAATTTTAATATTGAATGTTTAAATAAGGTTAATAATTACACAATACGTAATATTGTGAATGAAATTTTGGTTGCATATTATCCATTATTAAAACTAATTTTATTGTTATATATTACATAGCTAATTAAAATAATACAAATATATTTTATATCATTTTACCTAAATAAAATAAACAATTTTCTGTCGTGAACACCATAAAGTCCATGGCTTTAATAATTTCAACTAATTCATATTGATTGGAATTGTTTTTAGAAAATGTATCTTTTTATAAACCGCAATGTTAACAAATATTTAACCTAAAATTCCTTAATTTAAAAATGTTTTTAAAATGCTGTGTAATAATTTATATTTTACGAATCTTTTTAGAATTGTATTTTAATATAATAACATTTTAATAATATCGAACCTATTGGACATTTAAGTTTTGTGAATTTAGTCAAATTTTAAACTTATTATAACTCAATACCATAAAACTGTTTAATTTGTGTTTTCCATTCTCGTTTTACATCAAATAATTATTTAAGATTAATTTGTAGTGGTTTAAAATAGGTACATTTTCGAGATTGAAATTAAATAGGGAAATAGGTTCCTCGATATACGGGCAGACATAAATTTACTTTCTAAACTCTCTTCAGAGAGGAGGTGGTTATTTCTGAATAATAATTTGAGAGTAGTTACTCTGTGACTGAAAGCAGAACAGGGTACAACAATACATCTTTACGTCTAAAATAAATTTCTCTCAGAATACACTTATTAAGTAAAATAGAATTATTTCTTAAGAGATTCTACTAATACGCTTTTCATTATTGTAAATGAAGTTTACTACACTGTTTTAAAAAAAAATTTACATCCGCAAATTCCTAAATAAAGTCGTTCTGTTTTCCTACTATTAATATAGTGACACTAACTCTTTTACAACATTAAATCATATTGAAGAAATTGCGACCAAATCCTAACTTAATCTTTTCACGATATAAAGAACAAAACTTATATAAAAGCAAGCTTTATATATATAAAATATAATATAAACGTAACAGCTGATCCAATATTAAGTGAAAACTCTGCCCGATGTTTTTACCTCGCCTGATACCAAACGGCTCTCCTTAAGAGGCATACTGCATTCTAAATGTGACATCGCCCTTAACCTCTAACCCTATTGTGTGGCGAAAAGGTTCATAAATTTTCGGTTCCTAGCTTTAAAGCCAAACACATTTGATCGCCTTTTCTGGAGGTTATATTATACATATTTTTTTCATTTCAAGATGAATATCCTATTTTAAAAATGTGGGTTATTTATCTGTTCCACGTTAATGGCGCCTGATCTGATGAAATCTATTCTCCACGTATTAGAACTTCTTTGAAATTTGTTTAATACGTAAGGGAATCATAGTTTTCCAGAAAAATAACACGAAACAAAGTATGTAGTTCAAACAAGAAACTACAAAAATGCTGTAGCATCATACAAAAGTAATGTATGGACATAGTTTACCCTAAAAAAGTTGAAAAAAGTGTATTATCATATTAAAAAACATATATGATAACAATACATACTAGCTTTGTTAAACCTAATACGTTTACTAAACCTACTAATAACATGTGCGACAGAGAATTTGGGCGTATTTGTGTGATGAGATCACGTGTCGTTGATCACTCAAAAAACGTCAAAATCATTTATTTCACCGCTTTTCATAAAGGAAGTAGTTTAATTATATTAACAAACAAGTAACATAACATTTTAGTTAAAGTAAATACCGACTGAGGCCGAGAAAGAAAAATGTTATCATTGATTTCTTATTTCCAGTTTGTTTATTTTATTCGTTTAATTCACTTTTAATCTTACAGCACTAATTATGATAACTTATTTTGTGGTAACCATGGCAACAGTTTTCGACGACAACCAGATGGATGGAAAAGTTTCCATACGTCTGAAATAATAATTTCTTGAAATTGGAAAGTTGGCGCAGTCCCTAATGTAGCTAGACTTGGAACGTGAGGATTCATAGGTTCGAATCCTAATGGACCCTAAATATTTATAATTAATTTATTAAATAAATATTTGAAAAAACTTTCTTTAGATCAATTGTCATCCAATATATAATAAAATAAATGTATTTGAATTTCATTGGATAAATAAAAACGTATTTTATTAGCGATTGAAAATTTGTACAAGATATATATCAGGAGAGTGTGAGCTAATAGAAGGAATTGAAAACCGCCAATTTTTTTGTATCTCTAAGAGGAATGATGTCTGTGATATACGATATTAGGAAACTTTCAAGCCATATGGTTCTCTCTGCTATCAGACAAAACTTCAGTGTTTGATGTTTGATATTTCTAACAAAAACATAGATATCTCCGATTTAGCTATTTGAAAGTAGAGCATCACTTGCTGAAAGGACTTGACTTCCACACTAATATTAATTTGTAAAGTTTATGGCTAATGTATATGGTTCGGAAAAATATTCATTAAAAATAATTGGTATGATACTTGGAAATGACATTCTTAAAAGACATTAACTGGTGATTATTCAAAAGGAATTTAAAACCAGAGGCATACAACATCTGGTGACAAGCAGACCTGGTCCACTGGATAATTCTACAAATATCGAATTAATGAAGCTGTTGATTTGTATGGATGGGGTTTTAAGGAGTTAGATTCAGGAGTGGGTGTTACGAAGGTGTATCAGGCGAGTATTTCAGAAGAGTGTTTGTGAATGGTATTCAGGAGGATGTGAGTGTTACGAAGGTGTTCCAGGAGGATATTTCAGAATGTTTGTGAGTGGTGTACTTAAGGGTATGAGTGTTACGATGGTGTTCCAGGAGGATATTTCAGAAGCATGTTTGTGAGTGGTGTTCTGAAGGGTATGAATGTTACAAAGGTGTACCAGGAGGATATTTCAGAAGAGTGTTTGTGAGTGGTGTTCTGAAGGGTATGAGTGTTACGAAGGTGTACCAGGAGGATATTTCAGAAGAGTGTTTGTGAAAGGTGTTTAGAAGGGTATGAGTGTTACGAAGGTGTACCATGAGGATATTTCAGAAGAATGTTTGTGAGTGGTGTTCTGAAGGGGTTGAGTGTTACGAAGGTGTATAAGGAGAGAATTTCAGAATAGTGTATGAGGAAGGTGTTTAGTAGAGTATGGGTGTTACGAAATTGTATCAGAAGAATATTTCAGAAGAGTGTTTGAGAATGGTGTTCAGATTGGTTTGCCGATTGGTTGTTTCAGAAGGTTTTTCAAGAAAAATGGTCAAAATTATTTTTCGAGAAAGTGTTCCAGGACGGTGTTTTAGAAAGGTCTATTGATAAGTTTTTTTTAAAAAACGTTTGCGTATAAAGGAGAGTGTATAAAAAACGTTTTCTCACTTCTCAAGAGAGTGTATTGGAAGTAGTTTTGGGAAAGAAGTTTTAGAAAGTTTTATCGCGATTGCGGATGTAAGGATTGTGTTTCAGGAGTGAATATCAAGGGAGTATTTAGGGGGTGTATTGGGAGAGTGTACAAGGAAATTATTTTAAGTGGTACTTCTTGTAAAATTGCTAATTTTATAGGTGATTTTTCAATTTTTGGATTACATTTTATTCAAAATTTCCCAAATGTTCACAATTTTTTAGAAAAAATGTAACAGAGTGATAACACCTAAAATTAGACCTGCTATAACTTTCAAAATTTCAAATGTCAATATTGTGTGGTTTTCATTTATTTCAAGTGTATTCTAAATTTATATAAACCTATTAAAATGTGTAATAATAGCTGTTTAGGATATACTAATAATGAATGTACTTTCTTGATAATTTCATTTAACACAAAAAAATGCAATAACATAGCTGGACATTTTCTGCCAAAGGTTTTAATTCTTTGTTTAATTAAACTCGGGTGGTTTCTGGGCGGGAGTCCCTCTGTTCATCATGAACACTTTCTCTTCTTTCCAAAAATACTTTTCGGCAACAGTGAACCATTTTGGACAGACATTACACTTTCACCATAATCTTCACACAACTGACGATGAATTTCAATTACAGATTTACGTTTGGCAGTCAAAGAACGAATAACACTTCACAACTGGCTGCAGATCGCAGAGAGTCTCCATCGCGATATACTACCGACCGAAGGTCAATCGGCCTATTATAGTCATGAGGGCGGCGGCGATCGGTGCCTATACACCCAAACTAAAAATACCCACTCCCGGAAAGATGCTCTGTTACTCACGCTTCGTTATATAAGCAAGGGAAACCTATTTCTTTGATATCCTATGTATAATAACATTCTGGAAATTAATCAGTAACAGGGAAGGCACAAAATTTATAAAAAGGAGTTGGGGTTTGCATAAAAACAATAAACTTTAATGACTATTTTTAGATGACTGAAGAGAGCAATACACGGTCGATGACATATGAACATACATGCTACATACCTTATTCAACCCTTCATATTCTAAACGTATACAACTGACTATGATGTTAATTACACTTAAGAAACAGACTAACAGATCCTTCTAGACAGAAAGTAATCGATGTGTTGGAAACCTCCCTTCTCCATGGCTCGAATAGAATACCTCCACAGACGGATGGTGTCCCTATTTTCTCTTAGTTTGTTTTAGTCAAATATCTATTTAGTTATCTTCATGATTAGCTATTGACTATTATATAAATCAATAAAAAACATAAGGCCCAACAACCAAATGATATTTATTTACTGTAATATTTGATGTTTTTCAGTTACAAAGAACCAATTTTCAGAAGTACTTTTTGTGTTTAATTAATATATATAGAAGTAACAAGAGCCGATTATGTTTGGCGACAACAAATACCATCGTTATTGTTCGATAGGATACTAGGTTGTTGATAATACTGACAAAGGATTCGTCACGTAGCTTAGAGCTATGATTAACCAGTTATCTTTCGTATTTACTTTAAGAAATATTTACGTAGGCCCTGTAACAAAATGTTCACACACACACACACACACACACACACAAAACACACACACACACACACACACACAAAACACACACACACACACACACACACACACACACACACATATATATATATATATATATATATATATATATATATATATATATATATATACTCATCGGGTTACTACAACTAATCTAAGAATTTTCGTATTTTCCACTTTTGATTTTCACAATGGATGAGAAGCTGCAAGTCGATCAATAAAGCAATGCAGGCGTTACACAAGGGTCAATATCAACATTTTGTTTTGAAACTTTGAATTAATTGTAAAATAATTGAATCTGAGAGAGTAGAACTGCCGCAATACGACGCCTCAACCATTCAGTTCATTTAATTATTCTGATGTGTCACTTTACCATGCAGATTTATGCCGTGTTTTATTTTCTGTCAGGCATAACTATGCACTTTATTCGAGCAAGGCTATATTAAAAGAAATAAGCTGTTGCAAGCAAGCAATCTGCTACGTCATATCCCGTGACAAAGCAGCTAAATGGGTGTCATTTATTCTATTTCTTATTGTATTTTCTGGACAACCAAACTTTTTTTATGTTTGTGTTGTAGTACGACGTTTCTTTTTAGTAATATTTGATAAATTGATTTTATACTCTATTTTTTTAAACGAATTCCTGTATTAAATGTTCTCTTCGTAACATCATTTTAAAAAGTTTTCGAATCTAAAATGTATGAACATATATTGCATGATTCCTTTAAAGTTTTATAATTAAACATTTGATTTTAGCTTAGCATTTTGTCTTTACTTATAGAATCATAAAATGGAGGAAAAATAAGACTAAAATTGAAAACTAAATTTCGTTAGAATTGAGCAGTTTAGTGCCAATTAAATCATAACATGGAGGACAAAATAAGACTAAAGTTAAAAAGTAAATATCATCAGAATTGAGCAGTTAGACTAAGTCCTCTAACTGTGGCACGTCTAAGCACAGCACGGGCTTATCCTTAGGGTGTGTTACAGTAGTTACTCGTCGGCCTGTTGTGGCGTGTTAAAGAAACGTCCTCCCACCCCCTCCCCTACACCGCTCTAAGCGCTTTTCATTACGACAGCCATTAGGAACGAACAAATAGCCCCGACCATTATCCTGTTTTCCTTAACACACTGAGCACATAATTTTGCTTTTTAATAATTTATTTCAGTCGATAACAGAAAACACAGTCTTTATTATTTATCAATATTTCAGGATTTGTTTAATGTACACTAACGAAAAGTACAGTCAATATCAATTAAAAGTTATTTTGTTTTTATGAAACGAATAGAGGTAAAACTACAAAAGTTACAAAAAAAATAATTTTTATTATCGATGGGAAATTTACTTCTCTTAGTACACACAGGTACACACACGCACACACGCGCATACGCTTATACCCTCATTCACACACACAGACACACACACACACACACACACACACACACACACACACACACACACACACACACACACACACACACACACACACACACACACACACACACACACACACACACACACACACACACACACACACACACACACACACACATACATACATATACAAACATACACACACACACACATACACACACACACAAACTTACACACGCACACACAAACACACACACACACACACACGCCTGAGTATTCAATGAGTCGTGACATTCTTGAAACACCTCGTTAGTTCGCATCCGCTTCTGGTCAATATATTTCTTCAGATCAGGGAAAAGATGGCAGTTACTCGATGGCGTTCTAATAGTGGATGCTCGAAAATGTCCCATTGAACCAATTCAAATATACGAAAGCTGTTGGGTTTTATAGGTAGTTTTAGGATAAAATTTATTCAATACTGTGCTGAAGTTTGGAATAATTTTAAGCATGACAACCACCCTTTGTCCCAACCGCCCACCTAACTCCCTAGGTTTATTCGTTCATCCACTGTACAAACCTAGCCTAATGGATCTATAATTTATCTATAATTTAAAAAAAAAATCACACTTATATGCTAGATACTAAGTACTATATACAACAGAATATTTCCTCTATACGAATATTTCTAACCTCATGCACGGCATGGCAGTTAAATCAGGCATACAATTTGACGTATCACTCTTATTGCCTTTTGAAAAATACCCAATACTGTCATCACTAACATATGTTTAAATATATTGTTATTTTTTTTTTAATTTGATTTGTTAGCCATCTTCATACGTGACGCGTTTCGGCGCTCTCCCGTCGGCAGTTGTGAAAATTTGGAAACTTTTTAATAAGGGTGTGAAAACATTCCCTTGTACGTTCTAAAACTATATATATTATTGCCACGGAAGGTAATTTTTGTACAAAGTTTTAGTAGGAGCTACTTTCTTTCCGCGCTCAGTAGCAACTGATAGTACGCTGTACTACGTCATATCTTTTTCCAACGCGATCGTTTAGCTTACTATCAACCTATATCTAACTTGGTTCAAAAAGCTTTGGAGAAGACCAGTAACGTAAAGTAACCTTAGCTGCAAGAATTAACCTAAAAGGTTTACTAGGGAACCAGAAAGATATAATAAAGAATGAAAACAAATCGGGAAATCATAGTTTGCAGTGTGAAAAGTGTCAGATAAATATATTGGACAAACTGAAAAATACATACAAATTAGAGCGAAAGAACTTTTGTCCCATTTTAAATTTAATAGGCCTGAAAAGTCAGCTATGGCGAAGCATTGTTTGGACGAGAAACACAAGTTTAAAAGTGAAAATGTTATCCCTTTAAAATATGTGATAAATTTTAATGAATTAGTCGCTTGGGAAACTTTATTTATTAATAGAAATAAAAATAAAATTTTTAGTAATGAATTAGGACCAATTAAATGTTATTGTAAATTAATATAATGTTAAATATTATCTTTTAATTAAATTATTTAAATAATTTTGTTAATATTTTATTTTATTCATATTATAGCTTCATCAAAATTAAATATTTGTAATTATCATATGTTGTTCAATGTAAATATATTAGTTGCCGTAACTATAAATTTGGCAACGCCCAGATCCGGTTCTTACTTTTGTTAAAATATTATAGATTATGGTCAATTTTTTTAGTTAAATTACGATTGTGTATCATCAGAGAAGATGATGACATAATGTCATTGAGACGCGTCTGATATTAAAGTTTTTATAATTGTGAGTAGTAGCCTATTTATTATAGTTAGTTTATATTTAAAACGGTTTGATTGGTTATAGTTTTTGAAATATTTAAGATCTTGTATAATATAAATGAGATATATACTACTTATTTTGATAAAAACCTTTCACTAAAAGTACGAGAATTACTACTTACAAATTTCATACTTTTACTACTAATTTTATCTACTTACGTACTAATTTTATCAAACATTTCACAATGTCAAATTTTTTATTCATAAAATATATGTTTAATATTAACAGGATAGTTATGATTCAACACTCAAAGATACGAAAAAATTTGTTTCAAAAACCCCAAGTCCCTGATCCTATCAGGGAAACATAATTACAGCAGATGAAGTAATTTTAACGATAATGGAAAAACGTGTCATACTACTGGAATACGAATAATGCAAGGGTGGCGGAGTAGGGGTGGTTTTTATTAGACCAATGTTCACCAGGGCGTGGATGTAGATTGTATAAAAACCAATAAATTTCTAGGATATTCAAACAAAAACCTTTTATCACAGTAAATCAGTAAATAGGTTGGATTAGTGCACTCTAAATGTAAAGAACAATTAAAACATTTTCTGTCTGAATAAATTAAAGTTGAAAAACTATTTAGAACAGACAAAGGTATTAATCTTTAAGTTTTACAAACGTCCGAAAGACATATTGTAGTAACTCAAATAGCATTGTTATCTATACGACTGTTTATCGGATACCTTTTTTAAAAATATAATAAATATCATCAAAGTGAGTTTATAACAATGTAAAATGAGACCGTTGTTTGTCAGCTAAACGGATGAATCACAAAGCAGAACTGATGTCCTTAAGATTTCCACTAATGACGTTTTATTTTCACCATGACATTACGTTTCTGGTTTTCATTGTTACAAAAGAGATAAAATAATTCATATTATATAACTTATAGATGTTATTAAATTAATTTGATGTCACTTTTTTTATGCAATAATAGTAAATTGTTGTTTGCATGATCGATTTTATTTATTTTCTCTTCAAAGCGATCACTCAACATAACCACACTTTCCGATGAAGAATATGAAAGTTTGCGAGTAACAGAAAGTATTTGGGTACGCCATAAAAACCTAGGTTCAGCGATGATAAATATTTAGTGATTTTGTTTCGCGCTCATGAATATTCCTATTTTATAATATCACAATATTTTACTCGTTTTAGAAGTGACGGGAAATTGCCTAACAAGTGGAACCTGTTCTAGGATGAAAGACCAGGAAGAGTAATTGAAATTAAGGTAGGACTAAAAGGGACTTGTGATCCTTTAGTAGTGGGAAAAGGGGAATTATGAAATGGCGTGAGCAGAGTAGCTCGCCTTTTAATAAACGTGCCCTCCTTACGCGACACAAAGAGATTTGCCAACCCACTTAGTTGAGTGATGAAATAGTTACGTCTTCACAGATGAAAACGAATCCCGCATAAGGTGAACGATTTTATTTTTAAAAAAATAACACATATTTTATTACCATCCTCGACGTACAACATGTTTAGGTATAAATTTCAAAAAGATTGAACTTTCTGTTCTCAAACACCTTGGTCTCAATAAGCTATAAACCTAATTTTAAAATTGTTAATATACTCAGTTTGATTTCTGTTAGGAATATTTCTTTATGTGTGTTTTCTAGCTTTCCTAACGTTACAATATTTTTTTTCTGTTGACGCGTTTTGGAGTGACTTCATTTTCAAAACCTAAATCGTACTTCTTATGCTAGATTTTCAAAACTTAAATCATACTTAAATCGAAGTAAGATTTAAGTTTTGAAAATGGAGTCACTCAGAAACGCACCAAATATTGTAACGTTAGGAAAGGCATAAAACTGTACTTAAATATATAAACATAGTTTTGGTTATGGAATAAAATTAAATTCTAGTTAATGTTATACCTATAATAAAAATAAAATAGAGGGAAACTATTGAATTAAAAATAGACGTTTGTTGAACACACCTAACCAAAGTGTGAACGGTTTAACTGTAGAAATAAAGACAAAACCATATACTATAACAAAATAGCAAAAAATCTGGAGTTGAATACAGAATATCACATAATCTGCCTATAATAGGAAGTCATTAGTGAAGTCTTACGTGACTCAACCAAATGCACAATTTTTCTGAATATGTAAACGTTGCATTTTCTAACGTTTAATACATAACCTCCAAGTAAAACAAAAGCAGCTTCCAGCGTTAGCGACTCCATTAAAACATTGACATCCGGAAATCTACGAGACAGTCTGCTCGATTGTGAAAATCTGTTGAAAACGTTTTTTTAGATAGTATTCTTAAAACGTCGTTTGTAGCTTTATTCTCTTAGAAAAAGTTTTAGGCTTTTTAGTTTTAACGCGATTAGCCAGTATGAGTAATTAACCCCTATGATGGCTAAGATCGCGTATCTAGCCAACAATAAGGTAGGAACATAGATAAATGTGTAGGATGATTTAATGGGAACATGATTAATCGCGAAGCTGACCCTATAGGCCTACTTCATCTTGTCTAGGAATAACACCCACTTGAAAGACAAAGTGAAAAGTATGAAATCGTTTAGGCAAGTCACTTATCTAAAGTACACTTGCTCTGTAAGGGTTCAACAGAAATGTCTACCAGAACCCGGAGAAGTCTAGGCCTACCTTAAAATGTTTAAACTTCAAAAAAACATATTATTTTGAAAGTCTTATAAAACATCTAAGGTATATGTAAGTAAACCTTACGCAAACTTGCAAGATATAATTATATCACTTTCAAAACATTTTAAAACTTTTGATGGATTTTATATAATCCAATATGAATTTTAGGATCGTTTGTTATTGTTTAGTGGAAAAACATATTAAAAGTCAGTTGGTTAGCTTAAAGAGGCATTTCATATCCAGATTAGATTATTTCTACTGGATGAGTATGCCGTAAAAGGGCTTGCTTTATTTTTCTAGAATGTTTTAGAGATTCACAATCTAATAGTTTGATAAACTTTCAAAAGTAAATTTATTTTTTATATCAAACTTTTCTATGGTCAAATTATGAAACATAAAAAAATACTCTTTACTTTCAAGCCCATAAATTCTTGAAGTATATTGGTATAGTTGTAACTAAAAAAAAATTCCACTATACAATATTTTGTTCTTTGATATAAAAATGTTTATTTATATTATCAAATGTTCACAAAAAGAAACTAAGTTAAAAGTATATAGCCTACACTTAATCTGGAAAACTTTAAACGATTCAATTTCACAACATTTTCAGTAATAATTTTGTTTAAATATATATATATATATATATATATATATATATATATATATATATATATATCGCAATATGTATTCTTGTGTATTAATAAAGAACTAAGTCAAAATACAAATACAAGAATTATAATTGAATTTACAATTCATAGCTTTTCGTTGGCTAACAGTACCAACATCATCAGGAATATTGTTCATCAGGAATAATGAATTGTTTAATATTCCTGATGATGTTGGTACTGTTAGCCAACGAAAAGCTATGAATTGTAAATTCAATTATAATTGTTGTATTTGTAATTTGACTTAGTTCTTTATATATATATATATATATATATATATATATATATATATATATATAATTTGTGTGGAATATTTGTAATGGTAAAATATGAGATAATATTACAGTATATAAGAGTTATATTATCTTATACAAGATTATTTGTTTCGAAGCGCAGGGTTTTGTGTCGGTATTAGATTGTAAAAGGGTGGGTGAAAAGCCATATGAGAATTTCCCCTTCAAATATTGTAAAATATTGTATTTAATACAACGCATACATGGTAAGAAACGAAAGCATAGCAACGGTAGGCTTCTTTTAACTATAATTCTTGTTTCATTATACAGTATATAAATATAATTAGTAAAAGTATTAAGAAACATAAGTTGTTTAAAGTAAAATGCATTTCTTTCTATAGTGTTTATGCGACAGAATCGGGTTAAAACTGAGAGCGTTTTTATAAAGATCCGATTTCATAAATTTAGTGAAAATGTACTTTCAGATTTTCTGTAGGTCACTCTTCTTACGGTTTACAGTAACCCCTGTCATTAAATTGCCTACACAGAGCCGTAATAACCCTGTTTGAGTGTACATTATACATATGTACGTGTTCGGTAACGTAAATAACTAAAAAAAATGATTACGTAAATGGGGGACAAAGTTGGTCGCGTTCACGGCATACTTTAAGCTGTACGTGTCCCCTGGGTAGTGCTAAATGACCAGCAGAGTTGGGTGAGAGGTCAAGCTAAACAGAGACAATGCAAAGGCCATATAAACTCAAGAACCAAAATCAAAATGGTTTTTCTAAAGGCCTGGACGATGGGCTTATTCGTACCATCTTCTGGAATGCCGGAGGCCTAAGTAACGCAAAGTTCACTGAACTTAAGACCACTATATACGCTTGTGACACTGACATTTTTATAATTGTTGAAGCAGGAGCATCAACAGATAGTCTGCAATTTTATGAACTGACAAACTATACTACATATGTGCTGAAGAGATCTAGACAGGTTGCCTCTGGGATCCTGGTGGGAGTAAACAAGAGACATCCTAGTAACTTCTCCATTGTTCATGAAATGGAGAACGCTGACAGAATGGAGGTAATAAGACTAAAAATGTGGGCCAATGGAACACTGTACAATGTCTTTGGCTTATATAACCCGCCCAATAACGGACCCAATTTTGATTGCCTTGCTGTAAGTGATAAACATCCAAACACCATAATCATCGGAGACTTTAATGCACACTCTCCAAGATGGGGCTATGGAACTACTAACTCTGCAGGACGATCTGTGGAAGACCTAATTGACAACTCAAACCTTATCCAACTTAAGAGTGACCCAGCCTTCCTCTCTTTCGCCGGCCCACAATCAACACCTGATTCAGCCTTGGTGCATGCAAACATTGCTGCTCGAGCTAAACTGACCCTAGGAGACGTACATGATTTTTCATGATGAGTCCCTCATCTTGAAAATTAAACCAAAGAAAACTGTACTGCCGCAGCGACGGATGCCAAGGTGGAATTTTAAGAAGAGTGATTGGGCCAAATTTACCAAAATCTCCAATGAAGTAATCACAGAGGATCTAGTTGGCAACAACCCTTAAAGGGCATGTGACAGTTTTGATAACGCAATTTTGGAAGTGGCAAAACGATCAATCCCAAGGGGACAAGTGAAACTCTACAAACCTTTCTGGAACTCTAAATTAACACAATTAAAAGCAAAAAGGGATAAGGCAAAGGAAAAAGCTGAACGAACAAAGCTGCTTTGAGACTCCATAGACCTAAAGAAAAACAGGCCGAACTATGAAGAGCTATTATAAATAAAAAACGTGAAACCTACAGACATTTTGTTACAAACTTGGACTTCAGACGGGATGGGCTTAAAGTCCACCATTTCATATCAAGTCTCAATAACGAAAAGAAGGCCTACCAGTGGGAACCGATGCTGGTAAAGGGAAAACGTCTAACATCCTCGAAGGATGTTGCCACTGCACTAAACAAACACTTTGCAGCAGTGAGCCGTTAAACACTTAGTACAAAGGAAAAGAGAAATATAAAAAATACCTTCTTCACCTGCCTGCTTACCAGAACTCCCTTTTCAACAACCCATTCAGCCTATCTGAACTGGAGCTTGCCATTCAGTCGTAAAAGAAAGGCAAATCAGCAGGCCCGGATAAAATATACCCAGAATTTCTGAAGAATCTCGGAAATAGCACTCGAAAAACCTTGCTAAAACTAGCAAATCTCTCATGGGAAGATCACATACCCCAACAATAGAAGAAAGCAGAGATAATTGGGATCCACAAGAAGGAAAAGCCCGCTAACATCCTTTCCAGTTTTGGACCGATCTCTTTTACAAGTCTGGTCTGTAAAACAGCTGAGAAAATGGTGGACATGAGACTGAGTCAGTACCTGGAAGGTATTGGAGTGATCTCGGATTGCCAGGATGGCTTCCGGCAGCATCGTTCTACCATCGACCAAATTGTCAAACCAACTCAATCAGTAAAAGATGGGTTCCATCGTAAAGAATCCACTCTTGCAGTATTTATCAACCTAAAAGCAGCGTATGGTAAAGTATGGAGATCTATACTGCTTCTCAAGTTCAGTCGATTGCATGTAACTTGTAATATGTACAACTGGTAATATGTACAAGTGGATAAAGCACTTTCTACTCGAGAAATATATCCGAACCAGATACAAAAATAATGTATCAAAGTACAAGAAAGTCTGTCATTGGCTACCACAGGGGGCAGTGCTTAGTTGCTTGCTTTTTAACATCATGATCGACGACGTACAGCGCGCCATTAAAAAAATACCCGGTGTTAACAGCCTCCTTTATGCTGATGACATAGCTATATGGGCAACGGGTAGTAACATTTCAGGATTAGATTGAACCTTGAATAACGTGTTGGCCAATGTTTCGGAGTGGTGCAAACACAATAAGATGGAGGTAAATACTGAAAACACAGTGTTCCAATCGTTCACACTGTTCACTAGACAATCTGAAACTTACTTACAATAGAATAGGGCTTAAAAAACAAATGTTGCTAAGTACTTGGGTGTTAACTTTGACAATAGACTTAGTTGATCCAAGCAAATACAAACCGCAACTGGAAAAGCTCAAAAGAGAAATAACCTCCTAAAGATACTAGCGACTACGACGTGGGGTGCAAGGCAGGATGTGATGACGACAGTCTATAAAACCTGTATACGCCCAGTTATGGAATATGCTTCTGAAGTCATCGCTCTTCTCTTCCGATGTTAACTTGAGGAGATTAGATGTTGCCCAGAACAACGCACTGCGAAACAACATAACTGGTGGAGCAACATCGACACCAATATCTGCGATGCAATTGTAAGCGGAGGCGAAGCCATTACAAAGCCACAGGGAGATATCAGTACTCAAGTTCTAGGAGAGGGCAAAGAGAATCAACTACAGACACTGGGAGAGATATAAATCTGCGATCACGACTCAAGACACAAATATCACCACTCATTTATGCAGAGCAACTTGGAATTAAATACAACCTGAAACTGGGGCAAGCATCTAAATTCCCAACCTGTCATACGGTTTTTCCTTCATTACCAGAGAAAAGACTGTTGCTTCTGAATCAAAAAGACTCCAAGGCTATTAATGATCCCCACATCCTGAAGGCCGCTGCTTTGGAAAAGATTACGGATTTATACGGTAAAGATAGCTGGATCCATGTATACACCGATGGGTCAGCGTTAAAGCATGCCTCTGGTGCTGGATTTTACAGCGACCACTTTGAGGGCTGCAGCCTAGTTGGAATTAATGCCATCAGTTTCGACGGAGAGATTGCGGCTATAGTACAAGCTGCCGAAAATCTGTGTTCGATCTCCGGAAAGTCAGCGAGAGTTGTATTCTTCGTGGATTCACAGGCCGCTATAATTGCACTAACTAGTAATACCTCCATCGACTGTGTGCAAACAATGAATGGACGAAAGGCCTTGGCCGGGATGATTGAAGAAAAGTGGTACATTGAGCTGCAATGGCTCCCTAGCCATGTTGGTATTGAAAAAAATAAACACGCAGACCAGCTAGCGAAGAAAGGTAACACCTTGCCACAGCCTGACAATCCTATATCTCTACTGACAGCAAGAAGCCTGATTGAATCTACAATCAAAGAAAAAACCAAGGAAACCCAAAATGAAATGCGCGCTGGAAATATATGGAGGGTCCTGGCGCACACAATGCTAATACCACATAGCCTACTTAGAGTGGGAGCTGTTGCCAGATTCAGAATGCTTACAGGCCATGACTATCTGCAAGCCCACCTATATAAAATAGGATTAGCAGCCTCAGATATTTACCATCTGTGCAACTGTCAAAAGATGGATGCCCCACACCTTCGGATTTGCACAGCGTTGCAAGATGTGAAAGACCGAAGCCAGCATTGTCTGTGTTGGAAGGCTAGGAGGAGAATGGCAGAAATGCCAAACCTGGCATTGGATAGAAGACCGAAGCCAACACTGTCTGTACTGGGAGGTTAGGAGGAGAATGGCAGAAATGCCAAGATCTCGCATTGGATAGAAGACCGAAACCAGCATTGTCTGTACTGGGAGGCTAGGAGGAGAATGGCAGAAATGCCAAGATCTGGCATTGGATAGAAGACCGAAGCCAGCATTGTCTGTATTTGGAGGCTAGGAGGAGAATGACAGATATACCAAGATCTGGCATTGGATAGAAGACCGAAGCCAGCATTGTCTGTACTGGGAGGCTAGGAGGAGAATGGCAGAAATGCCAAGATCTGGCATTGGATAGAAGACCGAAGCCAGCATTGTCTGTACTGGGAGGCTAGGAGGAGATTGGCAGAAATGCTAAGATCTGGCATTGGATAGAAGACCGAAGCCAGCGTTGTCTGTACTGGAAGGCTAGGAGGAGAATGGCAGAAATGCAAAGATCTGGCATTGGATAAAGTAAAGTAAGCAGTGATAATGTAAACGCGAATACTCACTAGTAATAAGGATAGACTACCAACGTTATAAATCAAATTATCTACCACTTAAAATTCATACCACATCAAAACAAATAGAAATTAGTAATCTCTTGATATATAAACTACGTGATTTTCTATTTAAACAAATGTTCATAGTTAACACTAATAAAATCTGTCTGCTAAATAAATTACAATTACAGCTACTAATTTATTACCTATTTAAGTATGGACCTGCTATTAACTTTATCGTCATAATACCTTGTATTATAATATAATTTCAAAAACATTTGTAAAAGTAATAATTAAGAAGAACGCTGAGAAGTATAACTTATTCACAATATAAATTATTATTTAATTACTATTTGCATATTTTACGATAACTTTTAGAGATATTATTTTTTTATTTTTTATAAAGGTTATTATTCTATTGAAACGTTTTCTTGAATATACAGAAAAACCAATTTTCTATGCTTAGATAGATTTCCTTTGGCAACTTGTAATGAACTTGAGTGATTGAAGAAGCACCTTAAATAATATAAATATAAAGAACTGAAACATTTATCATAAATGATTTTAAGGGAAAACCAACCGTAAAACCAATTTTAATAATTTTAAAAACGGCAAACCTGTTTATGACTTCATCAAAAGTGTTTAGATGAATTTAGTAGTGAGTTGCTGAAATTTAAATAATAAAAATGAAATAGAAAAGTCATAATTACAGATGTTCGTTTGAAGAGCAGGTAGCAAATCTACATTATAAAGAATATACATGGTTGAAGAAGAAAAGCACGGATAACAATGATGAAGTAAATGTAAAATTGCTGGTCAAGGAGGAAAAAAATAGCAATCAAGTACATCTCGAGGGGGTAAAGATGTACATTACATCCCGAGGGAAGAATATAATTATAGACATTAAAATAAAAGCATCCTCAGAGAAAAAAAGAGTTAAAATAACATTTTTGCTTTTTCAGAGAACTAAGAATAATTTATCTAGTTAAATAATTTGCAAAGCATTAAACCATAATTTTCTAAAATAATAATAAATTTCCAATGTAAAATTACAAGAGTCTAAATTTATTTACAGTTTTTAGACTATTAGTAAAGACATAATTTCACAATTCAGTTACATTTTGCCTATCAGGGTCGCTCTTTCAGTTATATTACTTCCGACTGCAGCATTAGTTTTTAATTGCTGTTCAAGTATAGAGCACAATTCCTGGTTTTTTAGGTCAGATATTGAGGAAAATTAAAAGGTAAAAATAATAAACTATATTTTTTGTTTGTGGTTTTAAGAATATTCTAACTTTTTAAGTACAAACATTAGGTAAAATCTGTGAACACCTCGCGAATCTACGATACATTCTGCGTGATTTAGGCTATTGAAATATGAAATCTATTTTTTGAAGAAATTACCTAAATTCCATGCTCTGCATAAGTTCCTGCAATGTTTTAGGGAAAAATATGGAAAATTTATAAACGTATTCCACTATAAACTATTACATTCAGGAGGAACAGGGGGACAAAATATAACACACTGAGCTACATACATTTTACGGTATGGATAATATAGACGTTTTTGTAGCAGTATTAAAAGCCATCATTATAAAATGTTAAACTGGCACAGGCTATATTCCAAAATAAATGCTATATCTTTCAAAGGATAAGCAGGGATTATGAATATGGGCAGGATAAGCTAGGAACAGAAACTCCTTAGAAAGAAGTAGGACAGGCAAGGATAGATGGAACTAGGTAGATGTAAGAAGGAAAGTTCACTTTGTAAAATGATCACTTTGTACTGGGTATAGTTGTAACTAATGTCAACTCGTAACAAAGATATCTCACTCCAGCTAGATCTACAATCTACCACGGTGATGAGGAGTGTCTACCCCGCCACACCAATTAGTAAGAAGGATGGTATGCAAGGATAGATGGAACTAGGTAGATGTAAGAAGGAAAGAACTAAATGATCACTTTGTACTGGGTATAGTTGTAACTAATGTCAACTCGTAACAAAGATATCTCACTCCAGCTAGATCTACAATCTACCACGGTGATGAGGAGTGTCTACCCCGCCACACCAATTAGTAAGAAGGATGGTATGCAAGGATAGATGGAACTAGGTAGATGTAAGAAGGAAAGAACTAAATGATCACTTTGTACTGGGTATAGTTGTAACTAATGTCAACTCGTAACAAAGATATCTCACTCCAGCTAGATCTACAATCTACCACGGTGATGAGGAGTGTCTACCCCGCCACACCAATTAGTAAGAAGGATGGTATGCAAGGATAGATAGAACTAGGTAGATGTAAGAAGGAAAGAACTAAATGATCACTTTGTACTGGGTATAGTTGTAACTAATGTCAACTCGTAACAAAGATATCTCACTCCAGCTAGATCTACAATCTACCACGGTGATGAGGAGTGTCTACCCCGCCACACCAATTAGTAAGAAGGATGGTATGCAAGGATAGATAGAACTAGGTAGATGTAAGAAGGAAAGAACTAAATGATCATTTTGTACTGGGTATAGTTGTAACTAATGTCAACTCGTAACAAAGATATCTTACTCCAGCTAGATCTACAATCTACCACGGTGATGAGGAGTGTCTACCCCGCCACACCAATTAGTAAGAAGGATGGTATGCAAGGATAGATAGAACTAGGTAGATGTAAGAAGGAAAGAACTAAATGATCACTTTGTACTGGGTATAATTGTAACTAATGTCAACTCGTAACAAAGATATCTTACTCCAGCTAGATCTACAATCTACCACGGTAATGAGGAGTGTCTACCCCGCCACACCAATTAGTAAGAAGGATGGTATGCAAGGATAGATAGAACTAGGTAGATGTAAGAAGGAAAGAACTAAATGATCACTTTGTACTGGGTATAATTGTAACTAATGTCAACTCGTAACAAAGATATCTTACTCCAGCTAGATCTACAATCTACCACGGTGATGAGGAGTGTCTACCCCGCCACACCAATTAGTAAGAAGGATGGTATGCAAGGATAGATAGAACTAGGTAGATGTAAGAAGGAAAGAACTAAATGATCACTTTGTACTGGGTATAATTGTAACTAATGTCAACTCGTAACAAAGATATCTTACTCCAGCTAGATCTACAATCTACCACGGTAATGAGGAGTGTCTACCCCGCCACACCAATTAGTAAGAAGGATGGTATGCAAGGATAGATAGAACTAGGTAGATGTAAGAAGGAAAGAACTAAATGATCACTTTGTACTGGGTATAATTGTAACTAATGTCAACTCGTAACAAAGATATCTTACTCCAGCTAGATCTACAATCTACCACGGTGATGAGGAGTGTCTACCCCGCCACACCAATTAGTAAGAAGGATGGTATGCAAGGATAGATAGAACTAGGTAGATGTAAGAAGGAAAGAACTAAATGATCACTTTGTACTGGGTATAATTGTAACTAATGTCAACTCGTAACAAAGATATCTTACTCCAGCTAGATCTACAATCTACCACGGTAATGAGGAGTGTCTACCCCGCCACACCAATTAGTAAGAAGGATGGTATGCAAGGATAGATAGAACTAGGTAGATGTAAGAAGGAAAGAACTAAATGATCACTTTGTACTGGGTATAATTGTAACTAATGTCAACTCGTAACAAAGATATCTTACTCCAGCTAGATCTAAAATCTACCACGGTGATGAGGAGTGTCTACCCCGCCACACCAATTAGTAAGAAGGATGGTATGCAAGGATAGATAGAACTAGGTAGATGTAAGAAGGAAAGAACTAAATGATCACTTTGTACTGGGTATAATTGTAACTAATGTCAACTCGTAACAAAGATATCTTACTCCAGCTAGATCTACAATCTACCACGGTAATGAGGAGTGTCTACCCCGCCACACCAATTAGTAAGAAGGATGGTATGCAAGGATAGATAGAACTAGGTATAAGTAAGAAGAAAGTACCTAATGATCAATTTGTACTCGGTGTATTTGTAACTTATGCCACCTCGTAACAAGGACCTCGTATTCTAAGTAGAACTACTATTAACCTAGATAAAGACAGGTGTCTACCTGGCCTTGTACCAAAGGGATTATATAACCTGATACTTCATAACGTTCTGAAAAGTACGGTTCCAAACACCTATCCGATGGAACGTATAGTGATGGAAATACGTGAATATTCTCGTACAGTGGTATCAGATACTAGCAAAGAGTACTCGCTTTTGATATTTTATTACAAGGAAGTGGAATTTATTAAGTTACAAGAGGGTGTACATTCAAGGAACAGACGTGAAGTGCTTCTTGCTTCAGTTAAAACTTGGGTGTTATATGATAAGTTTAACTTGGAAAAGCTTTTATATGTTAAATTAGTTACAATAAATAGGGTATCGTAAATAGGCTGCAGTAGACTAAGTGTGCAACTGGAAAATCTGGATCTTGTATAAAATACCAGGTTTGCACCGAAATACCAGGTCAATTTACATGAAACGTTCCGGACATCATTGGCATTTGCTTTTCTCGACGTAAAGTCGACTTGCATTAACTTTTAAAGTTCAGTCTCGTGTATTTTTGCAAAAGACCAAATCTAATAGATTTTTAAGAAGAAAAGCAATTTACATATTTTTCTAACAACGTGGCACTTATTTAGCTGTCGTTTCTGATTATTATTTTTAAAATATAAAGTCGAATTAAAAAAACATGTTTTTAAAGAAAATCTTACAGAAGATTGTATTTTCAATTCAAAAATAAAAATAAAATTCAACTTCAGCAATAGCATTTAATTATTGGTAAAAGCAGAGTAAATTATAATTTAACAATTAAACATTTACAAAATCTTCAATTCATCAACAGTTAGAGTCCTCAGAAGTTTACAACGCAACCCACCTGAGTTACGTTTCAACCTTCTGATGATGCCTACAGTGCTAGGGAAAAGTACGTTAAGCTTTCGTACTATTTTCTACGTAAGAACCGTTTTGAAATTCTACAGTTGTAGCCCTGCGGTCGACAATGAGCAATAATTACGTGTATATGTTGGCAAACAAGTTTGGATTCATTCGTGATTATTAAAGTTTGTTTACGTGTGTTTAAAATTGTTCCAACGATGGAAAATAGCTCCCGACTGTGAAATAGGTAGTATCCTAATATTAAACCGTGTAAAATGGTGACACTCATCGTGATGAATTGTACAGATTGAACATTATGAGTGATGGGATGGTAAATAAATAATACCGTTCTAGGAATGTATCAGAACTGGCTAAACGTTTGTTTTTATGAGTTTCCGTCAGCATATTCAGACACCATCGTGAGCATAGCTTTCGGTACTCCAAACATTCTGTTACAATCTCGGAAATCACGACACAGACTCGGGAACACAGACGGTAATGATGAAATCGTAAAGCGTCAGCTCTCTTGGACTTTTCTATACAATGTTGACACTCATCAGTGATGAATGAAGGTCGTCCATTTCATTTCTCGACATGCACATTCGTAAGGTCATCTTAAAAAGATCTAACCCATTTACTTACCATCCCATCACTCATGACGTTTTCTCCGTACACTTCCAAGATCTCACGAAGAATGCCAGCTGCTTTCAAGCCTTCAATATTAGGAAAACGTATCACATTGCCTATTTCACATTCGGCTGTATTATCGATCAGAGGAAGGATTGTAGACACAAGCAAACCACATTTAACAGTGAAGAAGGCAAAAATGGTGGCTGTGGCTTGCCAACAGATAATGGTATATGATTGCTGACCGAGGCTTTACAACAGTAGAATTCCAAAACGGTATTTACTTTAAAAAACATGATAAATGCTTCAATGTTCTAACTAAGGATTCTAATTGTTAAATTATAACTTCTTCAAATCAATATGTACAAGAACAAAAAAACAGCCGTAAGAGTAAAATTTATTTGTAAAATTATTTGAAAATATTGAAATAGATTTGTAACAAAACAGCTAAGAATGTGTTTTCGCTTTCACCAGAAGAAAAATAAAAATGCTCATTAGGTAAATCAGGTATTCTATACACACACGCTCACGTAAAAATGTAAATGTGCGTGCGCGCGCTCTCAAATGTATGGGTGTGAGTGTGCATGTGCCCACTCGTAGGTACGTTTATGTGTGTATTGCAAAACTAGCATTATAAATATTTTTTTAAACTAGCATTATGAAAAAGGTTTAAGAAATATTCTTATAAACTAGTTACAAGTCATCTTTGTTTCTAAAAAAAGAAACATGTCAACCATTTTTTAAAATTACAAAGTGAATTTTAAATGACAATATAAGAAACTGTAAGTAGGCCTACAATGTTAATGTCCTTGATAATCAACAAAACTTGTTTAGGAAACGACGCCATTGTTTTTTTCTTGAGCAACTGAGGAAAATGAATTAACTAAACGCTGAGTAAAACCTAAATCACCAAAACAAAATTAATTTATTAATTTGATAATATTGACCTGATTCAATCTTCACGAATCTATAGCCTACTTCTGAAGATGGTTACTTTGCAACCGAAATGTACAAAAGATGTTTATTCAAAGTGAATAATTTAGGTTTCTGTGCTAATTGGGTTTAACGACTTAACGACTGAGCCTATGATAGTTCGTTAGGTAACTTTTAAAACCACGTACATATCTGAAGTACAAACCTCAAGTACATATCTTATTTTACTTAATATATCCATATTTACGTATGATAATATGAGGGCACGTGTAACGTAGATACTGAAGTATTTTGGTTCATCATCGACAAAGGCCTACCTACTTCGGCAGTGTGATGGAATTTACAGGAAGATGATTGGTGCGGAGATTGGCTGCGGCTTGAGCACTTTACTATCTCTGTAACTTAATAACGCCATAAGTGGGCAGAGCTCCCGCGCCGTTTATTAATAAAGTAATTAAGTTGGGCTTAGTTAATGCAGAACTTAAAACTTCATTAGTCTTTACAGTTATTAAACATTCAATATTTTACGTTTAGTGCTATTTTATGCTAATAAAATAGGTAGCCTTTTGTTCAAAAAGCCCTTTACGAGCAGAATCGTTTTTTCGAGATATTTCATATTCATACTATTTATGTCTTTCGTGAAGGCCTTGATAAATTCTATGACTATAAATGTTTTGGAAAACTGATATAGAAATATTTTAGACGCTAGAATAATGATCTCATTACATTTGAACCAATTTAGTAGTAAAATATTGAAGTTTTGAGTTTTTATACGTTTTTCTTTAGAGATTTATAAGAAATCCCAGTGTCCTAGAACTTTTGATTCGGTATTTCAAGTTTCGTTCAATAAACAGTAATCCAAACGTATCAGTTTAGTTGCTTTCCTCGGAAGCCAGAATAGGGTAGTTTCAATCGTGTTTACTTGTCAAAAGTTTTTTTTTACTAGCACACACACACACACACACACACACACACACACACACACACACACACATACACACACACTCATACACACACACACACACACACACACACACACACACACACACACAGCTACACACACACATGCATACTGTCCCATAGGTAGAAATTAATTACCCAAAAATATATATGAAATTACAAGAGAAACGTTCTTTTGCAATAACAATTACAAGAGAGTTATAGAACGAGAAGTTATACACACCATCAGCTTCATTAATTAGACATAATAAAATAGAAAACGAATAAATAGTAACAAACAAACTTATTAGTCTAACACTAAATGCTCTATAGAGAGGGAAATGGAAAATTGTATTGATATTTGCTTTCTATTTTGCCACTTAGTATTGTGATTTTGTCACATGTACATACATATTTGTATTAATGGTAATTATTAAATAAAATGTAAACAAAATATTTTTTTTTTTTAAAAATTCCTTACTAGGAATTTACAATTTTTTCCCTTTACTACTTGTGTAATTGAATTAAGGATTGAAATATAAATTTAAATTATTTTTACATAGAAAACATTATTATAAATTTAACCGTAAATATGAACCTTTTTAAATATAAATTTGTTTTTAGAGCTCTAATTTTGGTCAAGAGCGAATGTATATTTTTATAAATTTTAAACATGTTTCTATTTTTATAAAAACGGCTGTTAGAACAAAAAAAAAATACTAACACGCATCTGAAACACAATAACACACACACACACACACACACACAAAAAGACACACACACACACACACTCACACACACACACACACACACACACACATATATATATATAGAATAAATATATTCATTAAAAGTATTCTTGTTTTTGAAATATTTTTAATTTATTAATTATATATATATATATATATATATATATATATATATATATATATATATATGTATTTTTATAGACATATAACACACAAGTAACACTCATTTTTACCTTATATATATATATATATATATATATATATATATATATATGTATATATATATATATATATATATATATATATATATATATATATATATATATATATACACTCATATAACTCATATAAACAATCATCTAACTCATATATAGAGTCAAATAACTCATGTGTACAGTTATGTAACTGATATGTACATTAATGTAACTCCTATGTATACTCATTTAACTCATATATACAGCCAAGTAACTCATATATTCAGTTATGTAACTCATATATACAGTCATGTAACTCATATATACAGTTATGTAACTTATATATACAGTAATGTAACTCATATATACAGTTATGTGTTCATATATACAGTCATGTAACTCATATATACAGTAACGTAACTCATATATACAGTTATGTAACTCATACATACAGTCATGTAACTCATATATACAGTATGTAACTCATATATACAGTTATGTAACTCATATATACAGTTATGTAACTCATACATACAGTCATGTAACTCATACATACAGTAATGTAACTCATATATGCAGTTATGTAACTCATACATACAGTCATATAACTCATACAAACAGTAATGTAACTCATTACTGAGTATATACAGTTATGTAACTCATACATACAGTCATGTTACTCATATATACAGTATGTAACTCATATATACAGTTATGTAATTCATACATACAGTCATGTAACTCATATATACAGTTATGTAACTCATATATATAGTAATGTAACTCATATATATAGTTATGTGTTCATATATACAGTCATTTAACTCATATATACAGTTATGTAATTCATTTATACAGTTATGTAACTCATATATACAGTTATGTAACTCATATATACAGTAATGTAACTCATATATACAGTCATGTAACTCATATATACAGTTATGTAACTCATACATACAGTCATGTAACTCATACATACAGTAATGTAACTCATATATACAGTTATGTAACTCATACATACAGTCATATAACTCATACAAACAGTAATGTAACTCATTACTGAGTATATACAGTTATGTAACTCATACATACAGTCATGTAACTCATATATACAGTATGTAACTCATATATACAGTTATGTAACTCATACATACAGTCATGTAACTCATATATACAGTTATGTAACTCATATATACAGTTATGTGTTCATATATACAGTCATGTAACTCATATATACAGTTATGTAATTCATTTATACAGTCATGTAACTCATATATACAGTTATGTAACTCATATATACAGTTATGTAACTCATATATACAGTTATGTAACTCATATATACAGTAATGTAACTCATATATACAGTCATGTAACTCATATATTCAGTAATGTAACTCATATATACAGTTATATAGTACATATATAATGTTATGTATCTCATATATACAGTCATGTAACTTATATATACAGTCATGTAACTCATATATACAGTCATGTAACTCATATATACATTCTTGTAACTCATATATACAGTCATGTAACTCATATATATCCAGGTATGTAACTCATATATAGTCATGTAACTCATATATACAGTATTGTAACTCATATATACAGTTATTTAACTCATATATACAGTCATGTAACTCATATATACAGTCATGAAACTCATATATACAGTATTGTAACTCGTATATACAGTTATTCAATTCATATATACAGTCATGTAACTCATTTATACAGTCATGTAACTCATATATACAGTCATGTAACTCATATATACAGTAATGTAACTCATAAATACAGTCATGTAACTCATATATTCAGTCATGTAACTCATATATACAGTTATGTAGCTCATATATACAGTTATGTAGCTCATATATACAGTCATGTAACTTTTATATACAGTCATGTAACTCATATATACAGTCATGTAACTCATATATACATTCTTGTAACTCATATATACAGTCATGTAACTCATATATATCCAGGTATGTAACTCATATATAGTCATGTAACTCATATATACAGTATTGTAACTCATATATACAGTTATTTAACTCATATAAACAGTCATGTAACTCATATATACAGTCATGAAACTCATATATACAGTATTGTAACTCGTATATACAGTTATTTAATTCATATATACAGTCATGTAACTCATTTATACAGTCATGTAACTCATATATACAGTCATGTAACTCATATATACAGTCATGAAACTCATATATACAGTCATGTAACTCATATATACAGTCATGTAACTCATATATACAGTATTGTAACTCGTATATACAGTTATTTAATTCATATATACAGTCATGTAACTCATTTATACAGTCATGTAACTCATATATACAGTCATGTAACTCATATATACAGTCATGAAACTCATATATACAGTCATGTAACTCATATATACAGTCATGAAACTCATATATACAGTATTGTAACTCGTATATACAGTTATTCAATTCATATATACAGTCATGTAACTCATTTATACAGTCATGTAACTCATATATACAGTCATGTAACTCATATATACAGTAATGTAACTCATAAATACAGTCATGTAACTCATATATTCAGTCATGTAACTCATATATACAGTTATGTAGCTCATATATACAGTTATGTAGCTCATATATACAGTCATGTAACTTTTATATACAGTCATGTAACTCATATATACAGTCATGTAACTCATATATACATTCTTGTAACTCATATATACAGTCATGTAACTCATATATATCCAGGTATGTAACTCATATATAGTCATGTAACTCATATATACAGTATTGTAACTCATATATACAGTTATTTAACTCATATAAACAGTCATGTAACTCATATATACAGTCATGAAACTCATATATACAGTATTGTAACTCGTATATACAGTTATTTAATTCATATATACAGTCATGTAACTCATTTATACAGTCATGTAACTCATATATACAGTCATGTAACTCATATATACAGTATTGTAACTCATATATACAGTCATGTAACTCATATATACAGTCATGAAACTCATATATACAGTATTGTAACTCGTATATACAGTTATTTAATTCATATATACAGTCATGTAACTCATTTATACAGTCATGTAACTCATATATATAGTCATGTAACTCATATATACAGTCATGTAACTCATATTTACAGTTATGTAACTCATACATACAGTCATGTAACTCATATATACAGTTATGTAACTCATTTATACAGTCATGTAACTCATATATATAGTCATGTAACTCATATATACAGTCATGTAACTCATATTTACAGTTATGTAACTCATACATACAGTCATGTAACTCATATATACAGTCATGTAACTCATTTATACAGTCATGTAACTCATTTATACAGTCATGTAACTCATATATACAGTGCTGTAACTCATATATACAGTTATGTAACTCATATATACAGTCATGTAACTCATTTATACAGTCATGTACCTCATATATACAGTATTGTAACTCATATATACAGTTATTTAACTCAAATATACAGTCATGTAACTCATATATACAGTCATGTAACTCATATATACAGTTATGTAGCTCATATATACAGTCATGTAACTCATATATACAGTCATGTAACTCATATATACAGTCATGTATCTCATATTTACAGTCATGTAACTCATATATACAGTTATGTAACCCATATATACAGTCATGTAACTCATATATACAGTCATTTAACCCATATATACAGTCATGTAACTCATATATACAGTTATGTAACTCATATATATACAGTTATGTAACTCATATAAACCGTCATGTACCTCATATATACAGTTATGTAATTTATACATACACTCATGTAACTCATATTTACAGTTATATAACTCATATATACAGTCATGTAACTCATATATACAGTCATGTAACTCATATATACAGTTATGTAGCTCATATATACAGTCATGTAACTCATATATACAGTCATGTAACTCATATATACAGTCATGTATCTCATATTTACAGTCATGTAACTCATATATATAGTTATGTAACCCATATATACAGTCATGTAACTCATATATACAGTCATTTAACCCATATATACAGTCATGTAACTCATATATACAGTTATGTAACTCATATATATACAGTTATGTAACTCATATAAACCGTCATGTACCTCATATATACAGTTATGTAATTTATACATACACTCATGTAACTCATATTTACAGTTATATAACTCATATATACAGTCATGTAACTCATATATACAGTCATGTAACTCATATATAGAGTTTGGGTTGAGAGCAGAACATGCATCCTAGAGAGCAGTCCTTTTTTAAACATAAAAGCACTACTACTAAGGTGATTACAAAATATTAAATGTTGAAGTATATAATTATGAACTATTAGCTGCAGAGGAAAATAACAATAAATAATAAAAAGGATTCCTAAAACGAGTCATATTAGATCCACATATTACACAAACAAATTCTAATTTCATGTTCTCTCACTCTTACCATATTCACAATGGTTTATAATGTTACCGCGTTTTATTACGTCACATTCCTTTATCAAATATGTTCACAAACGTAAGTACGCGTACGTACAAAAATAACTAAACAATTTACTCTACGATCGAACCAGATTTAGTAAACAATCCCGACATCAATAGTCTGGCAAGCGCCTCTCACCGTTTCACCAATATTGTCGCAGCACATGAGGACCTAATCCAATTAACGGGCGCTTGAAAAGTATTTTTAATTCAGAAGCTATACAAGAGCTAAATACGTTATTTGCCCGGATAAAAAATAAATCTTGAATAAATTCTGAAATAATTGGATATGAGAAGGGTGAAGGGTCCCAGTAGGGGTTAAACTCCATTCGGTTTGTTTATCATAGCAGAGTTTTTTAACCTGGCAAAGCCGTTAATACTCCATTAAACTGTGATATAGGACAGACATTCTCTACCAGTTTTTATCAATACGCCTTATATAGAAAAAAAATATACATTTTTTTATAATAAAAGGTGATTAGTCTTATGAAGGATTTTTATACCGTTTAGGTAGGTTTCTTAAATCAATAGTACAAGATATAAAAAGAATTACTATTAATACACCTCACGTGCTGAGGCGCGTACGTAAAGCACCCTAGACGTAATTTCTATTCGGGTCGACTGTTTAATAAAGTGTCTACCAGTTTTCACCCCTTTGTAAGCCTAGTAACTAAACCTCAATTTCTAGGATACGAAATGGAGGAAGGAATTAGGTAGTACCTCTAGAACTACCTAAGGGTGAGAGAACCTTTGGGGGTACCTTCATTTTAAGTTTGATGAGGTTATGAATAAGGAGAAGTTAGGACATCGCATGGGCAGATTTTCCTTTTTGAAGTATGTCTGCACCCAGCCTGGTTATAGAAAAATGTACACCTGTTATCCGTTCTCTAACGTAGACTCTCGTGTTGATAATGACGTTTACTGGGCATTGACCTAATATCTATAAAGGGTTGACCCGTTTTACCCTTTTGTAGAAGGAGAGACGAATAAAGGTAGCTTTCTTAAGAAAGAACATAAAGATACCCACTTAAGTATAATATGATAAAAGTGTTACTTTGAAACAAACGTTTTTATAAAAAGAAAACCAAGCAAACCAAGTGACGTCAGAGCTTAATAGAGTTTTTTAAAGTTCTCTTTTAATTTATGATAACATTAATAAAATTTTAAAAAAGCGAATTACAAAGTTTCTAGTCAAATAATTTCAATTACAGTTGGGCGAGAGAGACATCTGCAGTGAAGTTTTAAAAGCTTCTGAGATATTAATAATGGCTTCAGTTTAATTGTTTTTCTCAAGTCTGGCCGCCTACAATCTTAGTAATTCCTCACTCCTTTATTAATAAAAAGTCTCTTACTTAGCAGCTGCAATTATAAAGATCTATTTATAACTATGTTCAAACAAGCCTCTTCAAGGTCATTTGAAGTCATGATGTCATAGGTTGTTTTTATAATGCCAGCTGGAGAAAAGCTTCAAAGCAAAAGTAAGTCATTATTCTTCTTGAAATGTTTAATTGTAAAAACAAGAAATATATCTCACCATCGCTGGTAAGAAAGTATATTCTCACGGAAAGAATTTATTAGGTTTGATTATAGACCGTACACAGCAGTCTGAAATTCATTTTCAACTACCTGTTCTCAGACTGCTCTGCACAAAATTCATTAATAATGAAAGACACAGATGGTGCCTGCATTGATTAGTGTTTTTAAAATAATAGCATTTAGAATGTTACCTTTTTTCACCGTTTATTTAATGAAATGAATTACTGTCCCAACTTCGTTCTAATAATCAATGGTCTCCTTTTTTTACAAACAATATTTACAGCCTTGCGATCAAACGCAGGTCTTATTTGTCAAATGTATTTATAAGTATTATTAGAAGAGCCTAATGAAAAACTAGAAAGCCTCGCATTTAAAGTTGTTAGAAAATTAATTAAATGCAAGAATTTCATTCTTAATGATTAAAACGTTTTATATAAATTAAATCTGTCTCTATATTCGGCAGAAATTAAATGCAATCTTAGAAAATTAATTACTATTTTGTCGAATGTTCTTTCTGATTTGAATGAACAAAAATCAGGAGTTATGATTTAGCAGATTATTTAACAACTAATATTTGTAACCTTTTTTATTACCGCCAAACATTTAATAAAGGTAACAAAAATAGTAGTTAGTGTCAACGGAAGAGCAGCACTCAGGAGTGAACCGTTTATAAACAGATGATTGCGACAAGCCTGAATATTCTGGTCACGTTTAAAATAAAAAATGAAGTTATGAAGAGTCATATAACAACCAAAAAGTGTCTGAAAGGAACCAGGTAAGGGAAGCCGGTTTAGCTGTTCACTGTAGGGACGACTTCGCCAGAGATAACCTTAGTTATTGTATAGACCATCGAACCAAGTAAACATTTTAAATCTATTAAATTTATATACATATTTAGTATGCACTGCAACGCACCGGCCCTACGACGCTCGCCCTAGACATTCCCGCCGGCCAAACCCTTTATACAAATCTTAAATAATTTTGAAACTATTCATTTTTTCATTTACCCTTCTCACCGGGTCAACATTTATTTTATACAATGTTACGTTAAAAGCGACCATGTCTTAAGGCTGCTCTAAAGTGAGATTAAAATTGAATTTGTTAAAAAAAAATTAAATTTTTTTTCTGCTAATTAGTTATTGACATTTAACCATACTTAAATTTTAATTTTGAATTATTTATTTTATGTTCAAAACTGTCTGTACTTTGCTTTCAAACTTTAAAAATGATTTTAAACTATTCCTATTAGTATGTGTTAAATCTGCTAGGTGGATTCCGCCATTTTGAGGTAGTTTGCTACATCAAACCAACGCTATCACCCCCACAATCTTCCTTGACAAAGCCACTATTCAAAACTCATTTACAACTTACGAAAATTTATTTAAATTTAACCCTTAAAATTTCAACGTTCCCCAACAAATTCAACATATTAATTTTAATTAATTTGAGAAAGAGAGAAATAAAAGTCTTTCCTTTCGGAGTCATCCATCCTTCTGGTTCCATCACTTCTCAGCACCATGTTGCCTTGGTATGGTCTCTCCTTCCCTGCGGCTGCCCATCTTGTTTTTTGGAATCGTCCAGAGTTGGCGTTACCCCCGCTTCCCGCTTCCTTGGTGTCTTCTTGACCGAAACCAAGCGTTACGACTTGCTGCGCAAAATTAGACTTCTTTATTTTATTTTTTTTATTTTAAATTTCTGGATCTAGTTCCATAATAATGTTTTAACACTGTCTCTATTTTAAAACTAATTTCACTCTCGGTTTTAATCTACTCTTTGTTTAAAAAATTGTTTACTGTACTCTGTTCAAATTTTAATTTTAGAAATGAATTTAGTTAAGCTTGACTCTAAACTGTTGAAACACTTCAATTTGAACAACTGTTCATTTGCTAGTTTCGCACTGACTTTAATTTTGTTTTAAATACTTCTCGGCCACTACTAATCTCAAGGACGCCATGACATAGATGTTAGTTAGACGAAAACCCCTTTTGGAGAGATTCCTCCCAAAAAGGGTTACAAAACACAAGAGACTACATCTTAGCGAAAACACTACCGCTCTTAGCCCTTCATTGTCTTGTAACTATACGTTTTGAAACTATTTGATGCGATCTCAAAATAGAGCGCGCTCGCCACCATCTTCTATTTCGGCGTCTCAAATCACGCTACTGAATTTTGTGCATCTTTCTCTGCATTCCAACCCTCCGGACTTCCTTCAACCAATAGCCAGTCTCCATAGTGACGTATTCAGGACGCTGAGCATTTCGTCACATCCGGTTTGCAGTTCTCACCTATCTTCTATCTTGATTGAAATTTCCACAAATTACTTAATTATCCTGTAGCTTTTTCTGTTGGCATTTTCTCGTGATTTCGTCTCCTTTTTTCTGTTCTGTGTCCACTCGAATGTCGATGGTTTTTCTAGGTGGATTTTAACCCTATATCCCCTTTTTAAATATGTAACAAACCCCTTCTACCTGCTAATGGATTTTTTTTACGTCTTATACTCGTTAAACCCGTGTTACCTTTGACTATCTATTATGTTTTAGATTCGCTACTCTGACTATACAAAATTTTAAAATTGTTGAATTTGAAATTTCAATTGTTACGGTAAAATTAGACATTTTAGCCCATTTCAGCACACCGTCCACAGCCATAGCGGGGTTATTAGACAAAATTATTTTTAAAAGCGGAGATTCTAAATTCTACTTTGGGGAACAATAATCTCACTATTTAATCCTCCTACAGCGATGTGTATCGCATTTAACAATTTTTTCTAAATTTAAACTAAATTTCAATAAACAATCATTTAATATCTCAAGTGTCGCTAGTTGTGCCGCAATTAGTTATCCAACCTTATTTCCGATTGTGACGTCATCCCTAATTTGTATCAACAAATTAACGTTTACAAGTTATGCCCATTGAGATTTGTAGAAGTTTTCGTGGTTTTTGCTCTAGCCAAGTGTTTGTACAAGGGGATGGTTTGCCAGGCAAAGGCGGGGGTTGTCTGTATAAATGTGTGGAATCGCCCGGCTGTGACAGAGAGTGATGATGCACATTATGTTATAATATAATTTATGCGTAAAATAAATTATAGTAATTTTTACTGTAGACCACGTTTTGCCATAAGGTCACGTTTATCTCTAATTAACGAAATCTTTCATTTAGATACAGTTTTTATAAACTTACGAACAAACCAGTTATTTTTTTTTAAATTTCCTAAAACATATCTTTAAAATATGTGATATAAAACAAACTGAAAAAAACAGGTATTTTTTGAATAAAGGAAAAAACAAATAAATATAAATGTATATGTAAGTTTATTATTCAAGAAGAAAAGTAAAAACATTAAACAGTTTTGTTTGAAATTAGTTCAATGTTATAACTGTATAAAACAACTGTGGCGTAATGTTTAACATAAATAAATGAAACCTCTCAACCACAAATAACTTTCTTCTATTATATAAAACCTTATGTACATTTCGATTGCATAGCAATCATCCTCAGATGTAATTTACAATGAAAATACCTCTGTATTTCATGAGTATTTTCATTGTAAATTATCTCTGAGGATGATTGCTATGCAATCGAAATGTACATAAGGTTTTAAATAAAAGAAGAAAGTTATTTGTGGTTGAGAGGTTTCATTTATTTATGTTAGTCCAATGTTATCTATTAATATCATAAATGTTCCAACTTCCCCTTCTTCTCCTTTCAATTTGTCATGCGATTCACATTTCCTGACACCTTCATTTATAACCAAACAATCCTCTTTCTTATCACTGTCATTCTTGATGTTTTCTTTATTTTCAACAACCTTTAGGAGAGAGGCTTCTTTTTAAACAATACTCATTCCTCTCATATCAATAACTAATTTTCTTTTTTTCTGTCTACAACTAGTACCATCACAGATATTTAGACCTTGTAGAACGTAGCCCTGAACAACTCCACTTAACCATATCCATACCATGCCCTTAGATTTCGGAGATAGGACATTCCCCATCGCCCAACACTTCTATTCCCTTTGACTCTTTATGGAATTTCAAGTATCAGTAATGAGTACTTCAAATTTCGCTATATATCTCACGTAATTTTATTAATTCACATCCTTTTCTTGTTTTCAGTTTTGCAACTTTATTTGTTATTTCGTCTTTGGTATTTTCCACATCCGCCTGTAGCGATCTCCCCTTCATAATTTGTGAGAGGTGCCTCTACTGTTACGGAGCCTTGGAAAGCCTTGGAGACATATTCAGCTCTGCAAGGGGATATCCTGCTCCGCAATCAACCAAGCGGTAAACAACTGAGCCAGGACACGCAACAGACACGCCAGCATAGGGAAGAATTGGGCTAAGCTGATAGGCTCTCCCATACCCCGAAACTTGCCTAGAGATGTAGCAGTAGCTGCCTAGAGTTGTAGCAGTAGCTTCCTAGAGATGTAGCAGTAGCTGCCTAGAGTTGTAGTAGTAGCTGCCTAGAGATGTAGCAGTAGCTGCGTTCAGAACTACTACGGCCACGACTACATGGCAGCCCATCTGCACCGCATTGGGTTAAGCGCAGATGCGGCCTGTAAGCTGTGCCAACACCCCAGGATGGACGCAGCCCACCTACTCCAGTGTCCGGCCATAGTAGCCAGCTCTGTGGACAAAGAAGAAAACTACAGGAATATCGCCCGCCTCTACTGGCTAACCTGCCAAGGGTGGGGTGTTGGCTAGTAAGTAAGTAACATTCTCCTGTAGCATCGAATCTATAATTCTCCATGATTTTTTTGTTTAAAAGCTCACTTCGTTCCTGCCATGAAAATTGTAATTAAAAAATCTATATGGAACTTTATCCTATAAGTTTGCTCTTATCCTCTGTATCGTAATCCCTTGATCATTTCAAGGATCGCCCTTTTGGCGACAATATATTCAACCTCATGACAAGACATTGTTTTACTTCCAAACTATCACCTCCTTCACAGCTGGGCTCTAAAGTAGCCCCCACGGTTGCACTAACCCTAAACAGGGTCTGTACAAAGCACTAATAACCGACCCAAGTATACCAGATAGCTTCTGTTCTCATCATATTCTAGATTTCTCATCAGTTCACATCTTCTCAATCACTCGCATATAAAATACGTACCACTCTCTTAAGCACACACCAAAGATTTTCAATTTGCTTTCCTCACATTGGGTATTTAGGAGCCAAAAAGTACAACAGTAAACCTAAAATAATATTAAAAATAGGCAAACACTCTTACAATTTGGGTAGAACCTCTTACAATTGTTATATGCACAACCGTTACCTAATCTTGGTTCGTATTCGTCATTAAAATACATATTTATTTTATTAATCATGTCATGTGTAGCCTATTTGTGTTAAGTTCCTGTAAGTTAGTCCTCACAAATATCCTTAACGTTTACTATTGTATTGAGAATCTGTGTAAAAATTATAGATTGCTTTCATTACAGTATGTTTGCACTATACTGCCGTAAAATTGGAGATGATTCGTAACATACAGACTTTGTATTGATTTAAATTTACTATAAATATTTCTTTTACGCCGTCAATTTCGAACTATTTAGTAAAAACACAAAGGTAAATTAGTAATTATTATCGAATCCCTGGTTTGAAGAAATTAGTGACTCTGAAACTCATCAAAATAAATGTTTCGGAAATGGTTATTTTAATATGTATCGTAAAAGTTATATTTTTTTAAAAAGATTTAGAATAAATATGTAAGGATCATTGTTTTAAAATAATGTATTAAACGCATTGATATTATACATTAAACAAGAACTATACGTTTTGTGTTCAGTCAGTACCTACAGATATTGTACTATTTAATAATAATAGTATAGATAATTCCATTATTTGTATCAAAGTTTCATAATACGATTTTACAGACCGTGTGGCGGGGGACAGTTCTCTTTATCGGAGTAAAGAGTCTACTTTACAAGCTTGTTTTAAGTATGTGACCATGGTCACGCGATTTCTTATTTATAACCTATTTTCAATATCAAGGTATTCTAAAGCCATTTTCTTAGCTCCACCTAATCCCACCGACTAGTCTTATCTTCCTCCTTATGTGGAGGAAGAACTAGCCTATCTTCCTATGTGGAGGAAGAACTAGATTATCTTCCTATGTGGAGGAAGAACTAGCCTATCTTCCTATGTGGAGGAAGAACTAGCCTACTTTCCTATGTGGAGGAAGAACTAGCCTACCTTCCTATGTGGAGGAAGAACTAGCCTATCTTCCTATGAGGAGGAAGAACTAGCCTACCTTCCTATGTGGAGGAAGAACTAGATTATCTTCCTATGTGGAGGAAGAACTAGCCTACTTTCCTATGTGGAGGAAGAACTAGCCTACCTTCCTATGTGGAGGAAGAACTAGCCTATCTTCCTATGTGGAGGAAGAACTAGATTATCTTCCTATGTGGAGGAAGAACTAGCCTATCTTCCTATGTGGAGGAAGAACTAGCCTACTTTCCTATGTGGAGGAAGAACTAGCCTACCTTCCTATGTGGAGGAAGAACTAGCCTATCTTCCTATGAGGAGGAAGAACTAGCCTACCTTCCTATGTGGAGGAAGAACTAGATTATCTTCCTATGTGGAGGAAGAACTAGCCTACCTTCCTATGTGGAGGAAGAACTAGCCTATCTTCCTATGTGGAGGAAGAACTAGCCTACCTTCCTATGTGGAGGAAGAACTAGCCTATCTTCCTATGAGGAGGAAGAACTAGCCTATCTTCCTATGAGGAGGAAGAACTAGCCTATCTTCCTATGTGGAGGAAGAACTAGCCTATCTTCCTATGTGGAGGAAGAACTAGCCTATCTTCCTATGTGGAGGAAGACCTAGCCTACCTTCCTATGTGGAGGAAGAAATAGCCTATCTTCCTATGTGGAGGAAGAACTAGCCTATCTTCCTATGAGGAGGAAGAACTAGCCTACCTTCCTATGCGGAGGAAGAACTAGCCTATCTTCCTATGTGGAGGGAGAACTAGCCTATCTTCCTATGTGGAAGAAGAACTAGCCTACCTTTCTATGTGGAGGAAGAACTAGACTATCTTCCTATGTGGAGGAAGAACTAGCCTATCTTGCTATGTGGAGGAAGAACTAGCCTACCTTCCTATGTGGAGGTAATGTTTTGTAATGATGGTAATGATGATATAATAATAATAATGAGGTAATGTATGATAATGTTTTTTATTGTATTTTTGACAACTCCAAATTATATCAAAATTAATTATTATGTATTTATATTCAATATAATATATAAATAATGCAAATGATATGTTTTTGAACTTTATATAAAACGTGAGTTTATATATATATATATATATATATATATATATATATATATATATATATATATATATATGCTGATACGTATTCCTTCACGAATGGAATTATATGGTGACTAGTTATTATCAAGAGTACATCCGTTCATTCTACAGTGCATAAAATCGCAGTTCCGTTTCGCTAGAATCAAATCTTGCATTGACGAGGTAATTCCAATAGTTGTAGGGCGGGTATATATATATATATGTTCAATGTATTTTGTAGTTACAAATTATAAAATATAAAAAAGTACTTGGTTTTGTAACAAAGCTAGACACGACTTTCTATCCAATATTGACTTTTGGTATAGTTGAGAATTAGGTTTATAAATACCTAAGTTTTACATTGTTCGTTTTTTCACTGTAAATATCATAAAATTCTAGCTGAGCATAGAATGTAAAAACTTGTAGAACGAAAATGAACACATCAGTTTATGAAAAATAAAGTACTAGTCAGTCTTTGAAAGACAATTTGACTATATTTTCTGTTATGAAAACAGCCATTACATTGATAAAAGAAAGGCTACTATACTTTCTTACCTGAGGCAATATTTTCTGCCCACCTTTAAAAAGAAGTGAAAAACTATCGATTTTGCGTTAGAACCAATAGGAGACAAATATATTTACAGGATCAATTAAGCATTTATAAAAGTAGTAGGCCCTTCCGGACGGTTGATAAAAGAATACAAGTTCATTCTTTTCTAAGTAAAATGTGTCTCGGATCATCAATAAATTGATAACAAAAATAAATAATGCAAGATCTCCTTGATGGATGGTTAAGAAGGATGCAGCAAAACAGCGCTATTACAGACAAAACACGGCGTTGAGAAAAATTCATCCTCATAATGGTTACCATGAAAACGTTCTCAAGAAGTGCATGTCATTAGTTCACTAATGCTTCAATACGAATGTTCACTAACTCCACTTTAAAACGTACTTTGACAAAATCTATAATATTTACTATAAAACCTAGTATTAGTATACATTAACACTTGAGTAACAAAAACATTTTCACACGATACTATATATTTAAAGTTAAGTATAATAATTTATTAATATATGTAGTAACTCAAATGTATTTGTTGTAAGTACAAACAGTAATCCGTATTTTTAAACATTGTTGTGAACATGGTCAAACAGTTATATATACGAGTACACTGCAGACTCAAACATACAACACCATGGTGTATAGGCAATTTAAAGTCAAGATAAATTTGGAACTGAATAACGAAATCAGGCAAAAGAAAACAATGTTTACATGGAATTTTCAAAAAAAAAAAACTGGAATCAAGTATTGTAAAATTAGTCAGATCAAATGTTAATTGGTTTTGATTGTACTAGAGTCTAGGCTATTTTAAACATTTTTTTCGTAAATAAACTTTTCTGTGATAATGAAACCTAATTGAACGGCGAACTATTTTACAAGGTATGACCAGACAATTCATTAGCTTTAACATTTCTCCCTTCATACATCTGTGGCTGAGTTTAATATCTCCTTGGCCTGATATATGTAGGCTAGTATATTTTATCGCGCAACTCGCCTGCTTCTGCGATACAGTCAGAGAATAGCAATTTGTAGAAAAAAGGATGCAAAGTATTTGGTAACCAATTCAATTTACGCTGAATATCACGAGAATCTATCTCAGTCTTTATGAATAATTATAAAATAGTTCAAATAAAATAACAACGTGATGGATTCTGTGTGTTTAACAAAAGTCTATAAAATGTAAAACCTAATTTTTCAGAAAAGATAGAGCATAATGACTTTCATTTCAAACTGAGAAATATAATAACCATAAAAAGAAAATCCATTAAACCTAAAAATTATTTGAAAACTTTAAAAGTTATATTGTTTTATAAAATAAAGAAGAAAATAATCACTGTAAACTTATCTAGTTTGGCCAAAAAAAAATTATTATTTATTTTGTGGGGGGATTTCTTAAAAAGTAATTACAGTAAAATATGTAAATGCCTACCTTTTTCATCATTCATGTTAAAGTTTTTTCATAACAAAGTAAATGAATTTATATTTTAAAATTAAAACAAACTTAAAACATACACTTACACAAACCTTCAACACACGTGCGTGCTCGTGATCTCGCGTACATACACACACACATACATAGTGCATACACCCTCACTCACATACATACAGACACATAAAACGATATGTGTTGCATTTTGTAACATATCGTTTTGATATATTAAAGCCTGCAACGAATATTTCTCGAATTGTTCCATTAAGAGAAATATTGTAAAATATCTTAAATATTATCGATTTTATAAAAACGATAAAAATGTAATGTACTTACACTCCTTGTATCTGGAATCTATCTGAGCCTGTAATATACTTATGCCAGGTACTATGATGGCCGGAAGTGTTCTGGACCGAAGAAGAGGTGGCGGAGCTTTAACAGTTGGTTCCGGCTTAGGAGGTGGAGCCACGCATCTGAAAAACAAAACATTTAATAGTTTATATCAAATTAAATAGCAACATCGTTAATCTTTGGTCAGGGCCTGAATAAAATCAACAATACATTCATCCAACTACCTACAACATATTGTAAGAAAAATTACAATTGGACAACTGCCCTCTTAAAGTAAAAGCACTCTATTTCCCAGATTACGAGAAGTAAGCACCAAAGCTGCAACAAAAAAAGTTCAGGTCCGGATAAAAGTAAAGTCTGAAAGACGCTTTACAAACGTCCTTAGGGAAAACCAGTTTGACGATTTCAATAATCTTTTAAAACTTGCGTCAACTCTTTACATCCTAATGTAAACAATGACAACAAAACTGAAAATACAAAACTAAATGTTTTATTCTAAAAGAAGGGTTTCAAAAACAAAAGAAAACTCTCAGTTTAAATTTCTCTTGAGACACGTGTACGAGCGCGAGCAGACTGTTCCAATTTTTAAAATAAAATCAGAAACATTAGTAACTAGTAATGTCTGACAAAAATAACTATAAATAAGTCAAAAATCATTAGGTACTTATGAAAGAGTTACCTCTCTGTCCCGAATAAAACTTTTAATGTCCTAAAGAAATTTTGCAGCGGATATAGGAGTTCGAAAATTTTTTTAAATAATTTATAGATACAGTTTGAACGTAATTTACATAGTGGAAAAATTCGATATAATACTTTTAGAAGTTTAGAAGATTTACGAATTTTATCTTGTTAAATTTTAAGATAATAATTTCAGAAAAAATAATATAATAAACAACTACAAACAACATACTATAGAGATATGATATATAAACACTTTGTAAAACAATTATTCCCATAATTTGGTGTAACTTAATCTAAGTTCTATGAAATCAATTTACACGCCATGAAATCAATAATTGTGAGAAGAACATTTAGACACAATCTGAATCCGTATATTTTTTTTAAATATCCTTGTTAAAAAAATGTCGTCCCTCTAAACATTCGAGAAGTAATTGTATCAAAGCGGCAAACATGGGTCTGCAACGACGGATAAAGGCAAAACCCAAGGGGTTCTGTCAGAGTGACATTTTATAACCCTCCAGAGGCGGGCAGCCTCTCCAGTGTTCTCTTCAAACAAAAGGAATGTAAACCTTTTACGACAGATAAAGATATCAAAGCCATATAAATTCAACTTAACAAATATAGACGTACAAACTGTGGCTATCTAGTTGCGGTGGATGAAGTCGACGAGTAACAAATATAGATGTAAAAACTGTGGATATCTAGTTGCGGTGGATGAAGTCGACGAGTAACAAATATAGACGTAAAAACTGTGGATATCTAGTTGCAATGGATGAAGTCGACGAGTAACAAATATAGACGTAAAAACTGTGGATATCTAGTTGCGGTGGATGAAGTCGACGAGTAACAAATATAGATGTACAAACTGTGGCTATCTAGTTGCGGTGGATGAAGTCGACGAGTAACAAATATAGACGTAAAAACTGTGTATATCTAGTTGCGGTGGATGAAGTCGACGAGTAACAAATATAGACGTACAAACTGTGGATATCTAGTTGCGGTGGATGAAGTCGACGAGTAACAAATATAGACGTAAAAACTGTGGTTATCTAGTTGCGGTGGATGAAGTCGACGAGTAACAAATATAGACGTAAAAACTGTGGATATCTAGTTGCGGTGGATGAAGTCGACGAGTAACAAATATAGACGTAAAAACTGTGGCTATCTAGTTGCGGTGGATGAAGTCGACGAGTAACAAATATAGACGTAAAAACTGTGGATATCTAGTTGCGGTGGATGAAGTCGACGAGTAACAAATATAGACGTAAAAACTGTGTATATCTAGTTGCGGTGGATGAAGTCGACGAGTAACAAATATAGACGTAAAAACTGTGGATATCTAGTTGCGGGGTATGAAGTCGACGAGTAACAAATATAGACGTAAAAACTGTGGATATCTAGTTGCGGTGGATGAAGTCGACGAGTAACAAATATAGACGTAAAAACTGTGGATATCTAGTTGCGGTGGATGAAGTCGACGAGTAACAAATATAGACGTAAAAACTGTGGATATCTAGTTGCAGTGGATGAAGTCGACGAGTAACAAATATAGACGTAAAAACTGTGGATATCTAGTTGCGGTGGATGAAGTCGACGAGTAACAAATATAGACGTACAAAGTGTGGATATCTAGTTGCGGTGGATGAAGTCGACGAGTAACAAATATAGACGTAAAAACTGTGGCTATCTAGTTGCAGTGGATGAAGTCGACGAGTAACAAATATAGACGGACAAACTGTGGCTATCTAGTTGCGGTGGATGAACTCGACGAGTAAAAAATATAGACGTAAAAACTGTGGCTATCTAGTTGCGGTGGATGAAGTCGACGAGTAACAAATATAGACGTAAAAACTGTGGATATCTAGTTGCGGTGGATGAAGTCGACGAGTAACAAATATAGACGTAAAAACTGTGGATATCTAGTTGCGGTGGATGAAGTCGACGTGTAACAAATATAGACGTAAAAACTGTGGATATCTAGTTGCGGTGGAAGAAGTCGACGAGTAACAAATATAGACGTAAAAACTGTGGCTATCTAGTTGCGGTGGATGAAGTCGACGAGTAACAAATATAGACGTAAAAACTGTGGATATCTAGTCGCGGTGGATGAAGTCGACGAGTAACAAATATAGACGTAAAAACTGTGGATATCTAGTTGCGATGGATGAAGTCGACGAGTAACAAATATAGACGTAAAAACTGTGGCTATCTAGTTGCGGTGGATGAAGTCGACGAGTAACAAATATAGACGTAAAAACTGTGGATATCTAGTTGCGGTGGATGAAGTCGACGAGTAACAAATATAGACGTAAAAACTGTGGCTATCTAGTTGCGGCGGATGAAGTCGACGAGTAACAAATATAGACGTAAAAACTGTGGTTATCTAGTTGCGGTGGATGAAGTCGACGTGTAACAAATATAGACCTACAAACTGTGGATATCTAGTTGCGGTGGATGAAGTCGACGAGAAACAAATATAGACGTAAAAACTGTGGCTATCTAGTTGCGGTGGATGAAGTCGACGAGTAACAAATATAGACGTACAAACTGTGGCTATCTACTTGCGGTGGATGAAGTCGACGTGTAACAAATATAGACCTACAAACTGTGGATATCTAGTTGCGGTGGATGAAGTCGACGAGAAACAAATATAGACGTAAAAACTGTGGCTATCTAGTTGCGGTGGATGAAGTCGACGAGTAACAAATAGTTGAACTATTGTTTACAGCAGAAGAAAAGGTTGTGAGAACAAAATACAATTATTTGTGTTTTTTATATATTAATTTATGTAGAAATGATTTTTATTTTTGTTGTTATTAAACTGGTGTAATAATACAAACATCGGTCCGTTATAAATATCAGCTGTAGTATACATATTTATTAATATATGTATATTTAAAATAGTACATTTAAAATGAAACTACATATATACATGTATACATGCACTATAGTGTATTTAGTATATATATACTTTTAGAGTAAAAAATATTCCAATGAAAAACGATTAAGATAAATGTTATAACAGAATGAAAACATACTTATAAAAATAAATTCAACAAATTATGTTATAATAAAACAAATTACAATCTGGCAGTCACTGGGCCTGGCCGGCAGAACTGAATACTTTACTTGTAGAATGTATCTACTACAGGTTTTATTACAATTAAGTTAATAATAAAATAATGTAATTATTACAAAAGATTTATTAGGTAATAAAATATATACTGAATAAATTTGTATCTAATGAATGTATGAAAAAAAATTGTTTTAAAAAGTGTCTGTCGGGTTCAAGAACGTTGTCATTTAAAAACTTGGAATACAATAAATAACTCATTATCGTTATATTGAAATAATTACTTTAAGGTTTTTTGAATTATAAATTCATATATATATTTACTGATGAAAATTTCAATAATATTTTAACTTATCAATGCACAGTAAATCAAGCAACATAAGTAAGTGTTAAAGGAGCTTTTCTGCAACATAACCTATAACATAAAGTCAGCCTTTGCAGATAACATAAGTGAACATTCCTTAAAGCTAAAATAGTTCCATACACCAAATATGTATAGAACTATATAGATGTGGTGAAAGCCTGGCGATATTGACTTATAGACAACTCGAGATTTTCCACGTACAATGTTTCTATATAAGTATGCTAAAAATGTATTTACTTGTAACATATTATAACATTTACTTGTTCATATTACAGCAGCTTCAGAAAATAAAACGAGATACTAAATTTAAAATATAAATTTTAAAAAAATTGTAATTTATAAAATAAAATGTACATTCTGAGATAGATATCCACATAAAACCTGATGTCGAAAGATGCGCAGTAACATAGCGCAGAAGTTTAAACACTCGCGTAGTTTCTGCAATTAACCCTCTCCTTGATTGAAAGTAGACGGATACAGACGTCGCAAGATGTGGCGAGCAAAAAGGGATGTTTTTATTTTAAAATTTTAAATGTGTGAAGTATTATTATTTTATTTTGTTTGAAGAAATGTTGTTATACTAACACTCAACACCGGGCGAGATTCCAAAACTCAACCACGGCAATCCAGAATGCTGAATGCGAGATGTGATTCAAGAGCCATGTTCTACCTCACGTTACAGTTCAGATAAGTCGTAGTTTTAAACATAAAGTGATGGAAAAGCCAAATTTAACTTTCAAACTTTAACTGGTCACGGCATAATAATACAAGTTTCTATATTTTTGAAATGCGGGAAGTGTTAATTAATATATATGGTGCAATAGCATTTTTTTTTTAAAATGTCGAATAGCTAAATTTAAATGTATTTTAATTTATGTAAAGGCCAATCTCTTGTGGATCTCATGTGCCATGCCATAGTTTTAAAAATAATGTAAAGTTCTTATGAAATCATAATATGTAAAACAATTTAATACCAAACATAGAGTAGTGTAAACATTTCAGGGTAATTTTGCTTTTGTATTTTATATATTTGTGTGCATTAAAACTTGATTTATTTAAATTTAATATTTGTTGGTTAAATTGTTTATTGAAAGCATCATTCTTGAAGTCAATTTAATTCTTGACATTGCAGGTCAAAGAACTAATTATGTAACGAATAAATGCAATATTTAACATCATAATTCATTAAGAATTTACATCATAAAAAATTATTTACGTTACATACTTCATATAAAATTATAACTATAAAGTATAAAATATCCCCCTTTTATACTCGTACTACAAAGTTGGCAATGGATATAACTGGTTTTGTTGTATCGTATTGTATTCAATAAAAGCAGTGTGGTTATCACAAAGCTTAAACTTCCTTTATTTATCACCTTAGAGTTCATTACTACAGACTGAAAAGCACACAGATATTCATTGGTGAAACGAACCTCTAAACCCCAATCGTTTTAGTTAGTAGTGAAGATGTTGGTCACTCATTGGCTAATATATAATAATATGAATATAAACAACGAAAAAGCAAATGCCATAGTTTTCATGAATTAACCATCTACGACCTATGAACAAACGTAACATAAATTATTCACAAAAAAAAGAAAAAAATCAATAATAAAATTCTTTTGATCAATAAACAAATTTATTTAATCAAGCAAACATATTTCAGACTTTTATAAACTAACTAAGCCTACTTATTGTTTGTACTAAATGAGTACACAATTTTATTAATTATTCGAATTACAAAAAACAAAGAACGTATTTAAAACAAAATACAAAAACTGCTGAGCCAACTCAATTACTTTTAATTAAATTAATTATTGTTTAAAAAATGGATTAAAAAACCCACTTCATTCACAGTAAATATACATTATAAGATTTGAAACTACAGTAATAACTTAACTATTGCTATTTAGAAAACATCTGTCAATAACGCTATTTCTAGAATTTTTAATAACATTTAATATGGTGTAATAAATTTGAATTGTTCTTAGAGATCGGCCTTAGAGGTCCTTTTGTTAGCGGAATTTAGTTCCATGAAACATCCTTTGTATAACGATAGAATTGCAAAACGCTTTACACACCGAGTAAAGAAGCAGACAAGATGATGATCGATGGGCCCCGAGGTTATGCAGCGTCTGTCTGGCGTGGCACAGGCTGCGGTTATGTGAGAACAGTGCTTTTGGAATCTGCTGGATCTGAGGATGAATGTCTTTCCTTGGCAAGACGTGATTCCCATGACACCAAAAATATGACCCATGAACGATCCTACTCACTGAAACTATAATTCATTAAGAGAGGATCCTCAATGCCCTTCTCTGTCCTCACGGAGGAGTAACTAGTAGACACCCCTCTATAGCTCCAATAGGGAGTAGGTTACTTCAGGGCTGCAACGCCGTTCACGTAGCCTACTAGTTAATGATTCCCACAGTATTCTATACAAATACCCATTAATGTTATTACAATAATTCCATCTGGATATATCTCTTCCACATGGGGAAGCTTTTATGTAATATACTTCTTTAAACAGCCAAGCATGTTAAACGTAATCTTTATATGTAAAATGCTATATTGGTTTTCGTACGCATCAAAATTTCAAAAACGTCTAAAGCGATTGAAATAAAATTTTAACATGACATACCTTCAAACTTTAAAAATTGTTTTATTTATTGTTCGCGTAGGTAGCGTATTCGCGACCTTAAGTAAACAGCTTTTTAACAGTTACCGTTATGTCAAGAACAGCCACAAGGGATGGGAAAATTCGCCCACTCTTAAAATCTTTATACATAAAAATGTTATATTGGTTTCTGTACTCTTCAAAAACTCAAATATTGTCAGCAGCAATTGAGGTCATAAGGCTTTGAATTGCCTTATGCTTTAAAGTATTGTAAATAAAAAATTTTCGAAATGTGTGCTTCGTTAAGTCCCTCATTTTTCACCCATGTAACCACAATTTGTCTTATCAAAGCGTGGCAGGCTACAGCTAGTTTTATATAAAATAACCACCAACTACTATACAATTTATTAATATATAAGTTGCAAGTTGTATAGTTGTAAGTTATATATAAGTTTAATCGTGTTTTGAAATCGAAAATAAAATAATTTCAAGACAGTGCTACAGAAGTTTTCGAAGATTAGCGAGAATCATGTTTTTGTAAAGTTCATAGAATAATATTTTAATTTCTTTTGTATGCTGGCGGATATTCTTTTATTAAATGTATCTATTAGGTATATTTTTACGTATTCACATGTAAATTACTTTTTGTAGAGTAATTAAACGTCGTGGAATGAACAAATTATTTTACCAGCAGTTCCAACAAATCTGTACGTTAAATACTTTACTTGGTATATATCTGTGTGGTATATAAATAAACTTTTTATGCGGCATCCATCTTCTCCATGAAGATTAAATAGTACTCATCCACTCAGATTATTCTGATGTCCTTGAAGAACCAAGTTTGATCTCTGTGAAACTATTCGAAATTTCAAGTTTTAGATAACTCGGTTTTGTATAGTTACAAATACATGTTTGATATAAAAGCAATTATAAATACATACATTATAATAAATACATGTTTGATATAAATTAAATACAACTGTTTATAAACACGGAAAATATATTCTTATAATTAATAATTATTTTGTATACAAATACAAACCATTCTTCTAATTTTTTGTAAGGAAACACAGAATTTATTTCTAAAGTTGATTTCTGTAAAATACGGAAATTGGAGGAATTTGGAAACTGATTATACAACGGGGAAGATTTAATTAAGTGATGAAGAGGAGTGTTTTTGTGAACAAAAATGTCCCTGAGAAGGGGTGGAAAATGTCGATGTAGGGTAAAAATAAAGGGGTTAATTTTCACACTGAGCGAGGAATGTTTATGAATAATGTATTGCACAGTAAACAGAATTGTGACTGACTATAAACCTCTCTCAAATAGCTAAGAAGGGTGATATGAACCTAAATTTGTTCACTATGTTCTGTTAGGTTAATTTACGCGATAACTTTCTAATTATATTGGAAAGCTTTAGCCAAGCTGTATACAGATGATAAATTACAAAACTCTTTACGATTAGATAGTGAGCGCAATTTAATTCCCATCTCGTTAGAGTAGATGTAACTAAAGAAAGAGGTCTTGCAGAAGATCATGCATTTTAATTAGGTGATGATTTTTTTAAATAATTTTCTTCTCTTTGTAGTACTAGGAAATTATTATATACTCTCATTAGACCCAACTAATTTCTTATGCGATTCTTTAACCTTCTTCTTACCAGGTGATGTTAGTTACTCTTTGTTACTGTTATATACATATATTATTCAACAAGCACCTTTACAATGTATGGCTTCTAGGTTTCACTACAGAAACAAATTTCACTAGGTTCTCCATACACGTTCAAATGGAGACAGTCAGACAGAGTATTTTGCGAAAGAGTGAAAAAAAAATAGTGAAAAAAGAGTAGTAACAAGGGAACTTCTTGTTAAAGAACATAGTCGTAGATGCTTATGTGGGGAATCTCCAGTCCTGCGTATTGAAACCACTACTCTCATGATCTAACCTCAAACTCGTGACGTCAGCTTCGAAATGGTGGTTGGTTTCACTATCCGTGATACCAGTCTGAATGTTTCCGGCCCTGGCACGAAACAAACAACTAGACACGCTTTTCGACAAAAACAACACCACAGGCGATTTCGACCGTTTTCCCAAAACTACTCGGGACCAAAAGAACCTTCCGAATGGTCAGGTGTCTCGCATAGTCCCGCACCCGTCTGATTAGTTCCAACAATTACCCACTCTCGGTTTGCCTTACTTAAGAACGGAAGACTCAGACTCAAGACTTGGTACTAGGCGGGCATAAACCCATCCAGTGAGACCTTGAGTGCTGCAATGGAGATACATGTGAAAGAGATTACAAATCACGTGACGGCAGAAAAGACTTATCAGCAGCTTTGTGTTTGGCCTATCTCAAGAATCTTTCCCAAGCCATATCAGCTTTACTCAAGTCGATCTTGATGCTCGCCTAAACCAGTTTAGCCTGGCAAACTATACCAGTGCCCTCCGTGTGCTATGCTCAGTACGAATGGAAACCAGCTATGGGTCTGCCACGTGCTTTATTGATGAGAGCGGCATGACTATTCAATGATCATTGGTCCACGCGACAACAATATTGAGATGGCACAATCGTTCGTTGACTAAAGTAAAGTAATTTTCATGACGTAATAAATCGAGAATTAGGATTGCTTCAACGAAACTCAGGAGTAAACCTTTGAAACATATTGAGTTTCGTTACCTCATAAGCACCTACCTTAATCCTGCTTATATTGACAACCTTCCCTTACCTCATAAGCACCTACCTTAATCCTGCTTATATTGACAACCTTCCCTTACCTCATAAGCACCTACCTTAATCCTGCTTATATTGACAACCTTCCCTTACCTTATAAGCACCTACCTTAATCCTGCTTATATTGACAACCTTCCCTTACCTTATAAGCACCTACCTTAATCCTGCTTATATTGACAACCTTCCCTTACCTCATAAGCACCTACCTTAATCCTGCTTATATTGACAACCTTCCCTTACCTCATAAGCACCTACCTTAATCCTGCTTATATTGACAACCTTCCCTTACCTTATAAGCACCTACCTTAATCCTGCTTATATTGACAACCTTCCCTTACCTCATAAGCACCTACCTTAATCCTGCTTATATTGACAAACTTCCCTTACCTTATAAGCACCTACCTTTATCCTGCTTATATTGACAACCTTCCCTTACCTTATAAGCACCTACCTTAATCCTGCTTATATTGACAACCTTCCCTTACCTCATAAGCACCTACCTTAATCCTGCTTATATTGACAACCTTCCCTTACCTCATAAGCACCTACCTTAATCCTGCTTATATTGACAACCTTCCCTTACCTCATAAGCACCTACCTTAATCCTGCTTATATTGACAACCTTCCCTTACCTTATAAGCACCTACCTTAATCCTGCTTATATTGACAACCTTCCCTTACCTTATAAGCACCTACCTTAATCCTGCTTATATTGACAACCTTCCCTTACCTTATAAGCACCTACCTTAATCCTGCTTATATTGACAACCTTCCCTTACCTTATAAGCACCTACCTTAATCCTGCTTATATTGACAACCTTCCCTTACCTTATAAGCACCTACCTTAATCCTGCTTATATTGACAACCTTCCCTTACCTTATAAGCACCTACCTTAATCCTGCTTATATTGACAACCTTCCCTTACCTTATAAGCACCTACCTTAATCCTGCTTATATTGACAACCTTCCCTTACCTTATAAGCACCTACCTTAATCCTGCTTATATTGACAACCTTCCCTTACCTTATAAGCACCTACCTTAATCCTGCTTATATTGACAACCTTCCCTTACCTTATAAGCACCTACCTTAATCCTGCTTATATTGACAACCTTCCCTTACCTTATAAGCACCTACCTTAATCCTGCTTATATTGACAACCTTCCCTTACCTTATAAGCACCTACCTTAATCCTGCTTATATTGACAACCTTCCCTTACCTTATAAGCACCTACCTTAATCCTGCTTATATTGACAACCTTCCCTTACCTTATAAGCACCTACCTTAATCCTGCTTATATTGACAACCTTCCCTTACCTTATAAGCACCTACCTTAATCCTGCTTATATTGACAACCTTCCCTTACCTTATAAGCACCTACCTTAATCCTGCTTATATTGACAACCTTCCCTTACCTTATAAGCACCTACCTTAATCCTGCTTATATTGACAACCTTCCCTTACCTTATAAGCACCTACCTTAATCCTGCTTATATTGACAACCTTCCCTTACCTTATAAGCACCTACCTTAATCCTGCTTATATTGACAACCTTCCCTTACCTTATAAGCACCTACCTTAATCCTGCTTATATTGACAACCTTCCCTTACCTTATAAGCACCTACCTTAATCCTGCTTATATTGACAACCTTCCCTTACCTTATAAGCACCTACCTTAATCCTGCTTATATTGACAACCTTCCCTTACCTTATAAGCACCTACCTTAATCCTGCTTATATTGACAACCTTCCCTTACCTTATAAGCACCTACCTTAATCCTGCTTATATTGACAACCTTCCCTTACCTTATAAGCACCTACCTTAATCCTGCTTATATTGACAACCTTCCCTTACCTTATAAGCACCTACCTTAATCCTGCTTATATTGACAACCTTCCCTTACCTTATAAGCACCTACCTTAATCCTGCTTATATTGACAACCTTCCCTTACCTTATAAGCACCTACCTTAATCCTGCTTATATTGACAACCTTCCCTTACCTTATAAGCACCTACCTTAATCCTGCTTATATTGACAACCTTCCCTTACCTTATAAGCACCTACCTTAATCCTGCTTATATTGACAATCTTCCCTTACCTTATAAGCACCTACCTTAATCCTGCTTATATTGACAACCTTCCCTTACCTTATAAGCACCTACCTTAATCCTGCTTATATTGACAACCTTCCCTTACCTTATAAGCACCTAACTTAATCCTGCTTATATTGACAACCTTCCCTTACCTTATAAGCACCTACCTTAATCCTGCTTATATTGACAACCTTCCCTTACCTTATAAGCACCTACCTTAATCCTGCTTATATTGACAACCATCCCTTACCTTATAAGCACCTACCTTAATCCTGCTTATATTGATAACCTTCCCTTACCTTCGTGGGCGATAATATTTTTAGCTGGTTGCTCGCCTTAAAAATACAAACAAAACATAAATTAAATGCTTTACACCAATTTTGACTCTTGGCGAGTTGCGTTAACGACCGATTTAAAAAAAATAAATAAAAATCAGCAAGTAATATTCAATAACGTATAAAAAGAGAATGCTTCTTTAGACCTAAGATCCAAAAAAATATATAAAAATTGTCACAATACATATCGGCGTCCGTAGTTCACTTCGACTATAAAGTATACAAATGTATTTTTCTTAACGTTTATCAACATTGACGGTTTAAAATATTTCTTTAATAACACCTACCCTCAGCGACGTTCTGAGGCACATGAAATTACAAACAGTTTTCCCATCTAGTGAACAAAATGTTTGTGACGAAACGACACTACCGGAAGTTCAACAATGTGTGCAGATACAATATCATCTCCACTGGTTGAACTGTATGTTATGAACTACGCATATGAACGTTAAAGTGACCAGCCTTTAGAATCATTATTCTTGAAAGCCAATGGTTGAATATGTGTCATTTTCAACTAAAACCACTTACAAATGTCAGACTATATGTGTGCAGCTAAATCGAAGCGGTTGGATAAGGTCATTCCCACAGATGTAATGGTTCTAACCCATGTCAAAACAATAACCATTTAACAAATGCGCCTGACATTTGAACAGTAAAACAACAACTTCGCAGAATATAACGTTCCATAATATTATATCATATATATACATATATATATATATATATATATATATATATATATATATATGTGTGTGTGTGTGTGTGTGTGTGTGTAGTTATGCAACACTGTTTTCTTGTATACACTTATCACTTTCACTTATGTACTTAAACAAGAATCTTACTTGGTATTTATGCGAGTTAACTTTCAATGACTGGCCTTGCCATTATCTTCGGGCATACTGAACAGGGTTGTTGTAGACTACGAGTGGATTTTCCGTTCACCTTGGTGTACCGTTATGTTCTCTTTTTAGATTCACTCCACTGTGCGAGTTTTTAAAGTTTGTTTTGGGGTTAATATTGTCTATTAGATTGAATAATTTATCGTTTTTTTATTTTATTTGTATTTGTTCGTTAATGATATAATTTTTATTTTTATAAATTTCTAGTTGTTCCCAGATTGTCATTTTGAGGCCTTTTTGAACCTTTCTTATTAGGTGTACGTTTTTAATGTGGGGAATGTGTGTTTGTTTTTGATGGCATGTGTGGTTAAGTTTGAGTTATAAATTTCAGGTTTGATGTATGCATTGAGGTGTTCTTGATATCTGTCTTTTAATTTCTTTTTTGTTTGGCCTATGTATATTTTATTACAGTCTGGGCATTCGATTTTGTATATTACGTTATTAAGTGTGGGACATATTTTTTCTGGTTGGTATATTTTGTTGATTATGTTTTCTGTGTTTTTGTAGGCTATGTTAATATTATTACTTTTTAGTGTTTTAGTTATTCCTTTTATGTTGTATCCTGTGTTTGTGAATGTAGCCCATTTTGTTGTTTGTAGTTCGATTTTAGGTTGTTTTAATTTATATAATATTTTAAATTCTAATTTATCTATAGTTTTTTTTATTGTATCCATTTTTTGGGGCTATTTGATATATTATTTGTTTTTCTTTGGTTTTTTCTTCATTCTTTAGAGGCAATTTTAGCATCCTGTATAAAAGTGAGTTGTAAGCGGCCATTGTATGTTATGGGGGATGGTTGGAGTGGTTTGGTATTGTATTAATGGTTTGTGTGGGTTCCTATAAATAGAATATTCAATGTTATTTGTATTTCTGGTTAATGTTAGGTCTAGATAGTTTATTTTATTGTTTATTTCTTCCTCCATGGTGAATTGTATGTTGGGGTGTAAGTTATTGATTTCATTTAGGATGATGTTATTATTTATTGCTTTATTTTGTGAGATGTATAACCCTTCGTTAACATATCGTATCCAATGTCCGTTGGGGTCGTGTATTTTTATTGTTTGTGTGATTAATTCGTCAAGTTTTTGGAGGTAAATTTCTGATATTATACTTGAAAGTGGTGATCCCATTGCTAAGCCATCTATTTGTTTATATATCTTATTATTGAATATGAAATAGTTTTGGTTTAGTATGGTCTTTAGGCATTTTGTGATTTGGTTTGTGTATTTGGGGTAGGTTTTAAGGTCAGTTAATTTGTTTTTTATTATTTGCATGGTTTCGTTAATTGGTATATTAGAGTACATGTTTGTGATATCAAATGATATAAATTTGGTGTTTTTGGTTATGTTTATTGTTTTTAGTATTTCCGTTAATTCAATTGAGTTTTTTAGAGTGTATTTATTTTCCAATTTAAGTTCGTGTTTTAGGTTTTTGGCTATTATTTGTGATATTTTATAGGCAGGTTCATTTCTAAAATTTATTAAGGGTCTTATGGGATTGTTGATTTTATGTATTTTGATGAGGGCGTTCATTTTGGGGGTTTTTGCGTTGTCTATTGTATATTGGTAAGGGGTTTTTTGGTTGAATAAATTGTCATTGTTTTTTGCTAATTGTATGATTTCGTTTTGGTATTTTTTAGTGGGGTCTTTGTTTAATTCTATGCAATTGTTGGATTTTATGAATTCTTCTGTTTTTTTGTTGTATTCTAAAATCAAAAAACGATAAATTATTCAATCTAATAGACAATATTAACCCCAAAACAAGCTTTAAAAACTCGCACAGTGCAGTGAATCTCAAAATAGAACATAACGGTACACCAAGGTCAACGGGAAATCCACTCAGCTCGCAGTCTACAACAACCCTGTTCAGTATGCCCGAAGATAATGGCAAGGCCAGTCTTTGAAATTTAACTCGCATAAATACCAAGTAAGATTCTTGTTTAAGTACATAAGTGAAAGTGATATATATATATATATATATAATTATTAGTACAGAAGTAATATAAGTAAAAAAGAGGCGGTCGTAGGAATACTGAAAGAATTATTTCTTCAAATAATTTGTTGTGTAAAATAGAATTTGTGAGTCAATAAAAAAAGTTGAATAACTCTATAAAAGTCTTAATTGGCCCAGTTTCCTCTATAACCTTTTTTTCTTTATAACTGTTGTATTTTATTATATGCATACAACTCAATTTAATGGAGCGAAATGAAACTTTATTGTTTGTTATGAACTTACAAATAGGAATATTACATATTTTATATTTATATTTTTTAAAATTTACCTTGTAAATATAATGATATATTTTCAATTAACTTAAGTAGAAAATCAATCAAAGTTGAATATATTAGAGAATCATATTACCATAAATGTATTAGGAAATAGTTAATTTCAACTGATAGCTAACGTACACTGCAGAAAGTATCAATCGGAGTAATGAAATTTGCGATTATGAAAATCGTAAGTCATAACATAATTGCAACATGCATTCGATATTTCTGAACATAACTGAAACAGCATAATCTCCAAATGTCTTTAAGTGAAGACATTAGCTGGTAGCATTAAGCGCCTTGTTGCCATTCCAATATTTCCGGGACAACTCGTTTATTGTGACGTTTTACCAGACGTCATGTTACTATAGTTTCACCACGTGTCAGAAAGAGCTAGGCGATCATACTCCAAACATTTGGTCAGATTACCCTGTATTTGCTTTAAATTCGGTTAATCCTAATGATGTATTATATACATAAGAATAAATATCAGTATATTGTGATAATAACAGAGAATTGGTTTTTGTTTAGTATCATAAATGTGGAACAATTCGAATTACTTTACATTTTTATATATTTTACCTCGTTTTCTTTTATAACGTATCTACTATAGAACCTATGATAAAATCGGTTGTTTGATGTAGGGCTTAGGCGGTAAAGTTTCAAATAAATAATATCTAGTATTTAAATAATAAATTATTTTAACAGACACTATGCGTCTATTATACGACACTATGCTCTCACTTACTTTTTAAATTTTTAAAAGACAAACAGCACAGCACAATTAGCATAGTACCACCTCTGAAGGATTTTGAAGGATTTTGAATAGTAAAAACCCTTATAATATGGACACAAAACTCTCCTGACCTACATAAGGGGATGTATGTGTACAGAACCGCATCCCAGAGATAAATCATCTCTCTATCGAGGTCAAAGGCAGGTGAAATTTTCCACCCTCTACATCACCCTTATAGGCGAGAATAATGATGGGACAACGGAAGGACCTGAAGCTGTACCTGGAGGGAGGGGGGGATTCATTGAGATTTCAGCTGTTTGAGGCTGGACAAACAATACAATAAAGTAAAATAACAAACTTGAGCATATTGATTAGAGTCACATTGCATCAAATAAACTAATGGGATGACCTGAAAACATTTTAGAATGCCGCAGACCTATTAGGGTGTAATATACCACGTACTTACACAATATATGATTATAGGATGTACAAGAACAGAACAAAACAAATGACTCCCTTATACTAGCTCTAGTAGAAATATCTTTCCTGTCTAGTGAATTGTAAGCAATTATTAATTTGTAAATAAATAAAAATTCTTATCTCCATTGATAATTTTATATATTTTATTAAAATAAAACAGAATTATTTTATTGGATCAAAACCAATGCAGCTATAGATCCCTAGAGTTATATTACTCATTTAGTTATTAGAAGTGTATATTAACCTAGAGAAATGACCGATTAATACATAAATTTCAATTAAACATACAAAACAAATATTTTACTCATTAAACTTAACACTAAAAGAGTAGTTCAACATATCAGCATTCCAAATATCCTCTGGAACCCTATTAAATTGCTATTGAATATAAGATTGATATCTAGCATGAGTGTCCTAGTGGTTAAACCACCTAACTACCTACTTAGAGATCCTGTGTTCGATACCCGGTAGATCCAATTAATTTATGTTTATTTTTTCTACCACATGGCGTGTGTAAATGAGTGTACAAGAGACAAATGTAGATTTATAAAAAGGGGATGAGCCTTAATGCTGGCTATACTATCTTGTACACAGTATGGCCAAAGGAAAGAAGCTGAAACTCTCCTTATATATATATATATATATATATATATATATATATATATATATATATATATATATATATATATATATATATGTAATAACTGATGTTACAGTATTTTCAATTATTTATTAAATTTTAAAAACTTCACGTCCTGATCGCATTCGAAGTGAATATCTACATGTTTGAAATCCAGCATTTTGGCACTGAGCCAACTTTACCATAGCTAGAAATTAATTACTGAAAGATGTATATGAATTTATATGAATAAACGTTCCTTGCAATACCAATTACAATAAATGGATATAATGAGAAGTTATAAACACCATTAGCTTGATAAATTAGAAATCAATAAATAGAAAGCGAATAAATAGTAACACACAAAAATAATAGTCTAACACCACACACACACACACACACACACACACACACACACACACACACACACACACACACACACACACACACACACACACACACACACACACACACACACACACACACACACACATACACACACACACACACACACACACACACACACAACACACACACACACACACACACACACACACACACACACACACGCGCGCGCGCGCACACACACAAACACACACACACACAAACACGCACACACACACAAACACGCACACACACACAAACACACACACACACACACACGCACACCACATACACACACACACACACCACATACACACACACGCGCGCGCCTCCAACACTCTCTACCAAGAATTTCATAAAATCAAAACTACCGTTCCACCCGTCAGTTCGACGAAGCCTTTATTAAATTCGTAGCCACAGCTAGACATTTTTCTCTAATAGTAGAAATCTGAAATTCAATTTTGGCTATAATACGCGTAAGGGTGACTCTTACGTATTCAAGGCAAGAGTAGTATAAATAAAGCCACCAGCGTCCCTAGCGGAATGCCAAGTAACCATCCGTCCCAGCGTCATCACAAAAATTACTTTTGAAATCTTGCTGAGAAGAGCGTATGTAACCGCCATAAGGCGCCAGCTTGTATTCTTATTGAAAGATTACAAAGGCTACCCTCTGGATATGAGGAAGTGCCTAGCTACGTTGCTAAAGTTACGTTGAATTAAGCGTCAAACGAAAGTGATTGTTTCCATGGAAACCCGTAAATGACCATAAATATAACATTAAAAATATTTTTTTAAAATTTTTAAATAATTATCAACGTACATTTCTGTTTAAGAAAATGTTATAGCCTCTTTTTAAAATTAAATTAATGATTTACCAGAATTAATCACATTGCAAAATAAAGTTAAAACCCCTGCTATCGTTATATTATTTTAAAAAATCATTACCTATCCGAATTTCAGTGCATAAGTTATTGTGGAACATATAGTTATGTCATTAATGTTTACAAACTTTATAATTGCAGATCGAATAAGAAATTCCTTATAAACAGAAAAATGAGTGAACTGAATTCCAAGGAATGGGAATACATAACCAATGAGTCTTCAATCGCCTGAAATATCCAACGATGGAAGGAGTGTTGTACAACTTTGCTCAACCGACCATGACAACTTGCATATGTACGTGCCCGGGATTGGTTTCTAGCTGGAAAGATGAAGTGTGTCCAATCTGTGCATCTGCTTTACTTGTACAGACACACCCGGAGAGTTTATTGCTATTGGGAGCATTGATGATGAATGACTGAGAGGCTATGATAGCTTGCAGACACAACTGCATCTTTTTAGCCTAACAGAAGATGAGAGTGCCCATACTCAAGCTGAAAGAGGACATTGCCAATCTGTGAATATCCTTACTGCTGTAACTCACACGGAGAGTGAATTACTATTGAGAGGCTTGACGTCATATAGCTAAGAGACTGTGATAGCTCTCAGACCCAACTGCTCCTCATTACCCTAACAGAGGATGAGGATTGCCCTTACTCAAGCTGAAGGAGGACGGTGACAATCTGGAAGGCTTGACGCCGAATGACTGAGATGCCACAGATGCTTGCAGAGTCAACTGATCTGACAAGAGGCTAGGGCTAACCTCGTTGCCAAGCTGGAAGGGTGGGCAGAGACTGTCTATGGGTGTGCGACTTAGTCTAACCCTGGATATTGCGTTGCTGTGAAGCCATGACTACCATCTAAACCAAATGCTTTAATTTGGCCTATATTGTCTCTCTGGCCAAGTTGTTAATAACATTTGCGATTGTCTTACCCTAGAAAAGTTAATTTCTTCGGTTATTTCAAAACCAACGTAGATTTGTCTATACAGTATTGCTACATTGTAGTACGGGTATAATTAGCGTAATATGTGGCTGAGTTTGAAAACTAGATACTTAGTTTACACAGTTTCGTGTGCGTTTGTAAATTGAGATGATATTTTATTACATTTGAAGAGATTATGTTTGCATTTCTTCAACGTTTAACCTTTTTTCTTTGATATGCAACATTTATTTTCTCCTTTTTTTTATTAGAATGTATTTTTAAGTCAAATATTGTTGTTTACATTTTTAATTGATCAACTCTTTTCCTACTTTTACCAGTTATATGTATTATATATGGCCTTAAACTAGTCTATACGACTCGTCAAAACATTTAAACTTGTTACATTTAATAAAACAACTAGTTCTCCGGATTTTTCATGTTTATACGTTTTCTGAGTATAACTACAATCCCTAAAGTAAAAAAATAGAAACTTATAAATCGTGTTCATCAAGTAAAGCGATTCCAGTAAATAAACTATCTATCTGTCACCGTTCCATAACAATATCCTCGAATATTCTTTTGCAACATTTATGCCTGTAATAAAATTTCATTTCATATTGTACCTCAGACAGTATGGTATGTTTTATAACTGAGTGGGCTTACAAGGGATGAGGGTTGTTTATAGATGTCAACTTAAGGGTTGGAGTTTTTACGGTGAGGGTGGAAGTAATTCTAATAAAATGGATTCGCCCTTAAAATTTGTTATTCATTGAAAGGGGGAATTAAAAAAAAATTTTGCAGCAGCTATCGTAAATTCGTTTTCTATAGGCGAGAGTATTTACACGTTCCGAACACGAAAGTTTTTATGGCACGATTTTTTTTATGTACAAACGTAAAAACATACTTTCAACTATATTGTACAGCTATTTAAGAAATGTAAGGGAAAGGCTTTCAAAATCAAGTCTAACTTACTGTTATGGGCTTTAATGAAGAATTATTTTAAAATTTAAAAATACTGATTTTATTTTTATGAAAGGTATATAGGCTACATTTTGAAATTAATTCTCTTTGTTAAATGTAAAACATGTTCTCACCTAACTACATAACGTCGAATTGTAAGCCTTCATAGTTTGGGCAGTTTTCAAGGTTGTTGTCTTTGACTAATATTGAAAGACATATACCCTATTAGCTGTAAAAGGTTTCATATCTTGTACATGACTATCTTGACTGACGAAAAAGGTGTCACTTTAAAAATACAATAACTTGATAACAGTCGTTCAAACCGGCACTGCCCACAACAATGTCAGTTCTGTAGATGCATCAGCCATATGTGTTTTGATTGTGATCAATGATTGTAATATGTGTGATCTTCAAGAAAGTTTACAGTTGACATTTATACGCGACGAAAACCGTTACAATTGTTACAAAAGTTGTGCTAGGAATTGTACTTACTTTACTTTATCCAACGCCTGCCCTTGGTAACTCGACCATTTGGCATCGCGCAGACCAGTAGAGCTTGGAGAGTCTGGTTTTTGGGTTGCCATTGTATGCTTCGAGCTGTGGGCAGGCAGGAAGGTGGTCTCCATCCATCTTTCCTGTTTGGCACAAGGGGCACCGATCCGTGTCCGCCAGCCCAATGCGATGAAGGTGCGCCTGAAGGTAGTCGTGTCCCGTGGTTAGACGGAACAGCGCAACACTGATAGATCGAGGCAGGTTTTTTGGAATGGGGTTGGTGCAAAGTTCTTGCCATCTCTTTCCAACAGCCAGGTTTTCTTGTGATTTTTTCAAGTACGTCTTAGCTGCTGCGTGGATCCTGGTGTAAGCAGAGCCCAGTGATATTTTGATTTGTGGCTGTGGTAGACGGCACCCACTCTTGGCGAGGTTGTCAGCTTTTTCGTTCCCTGTTGTGCCAACGTGGCTGGGAATCCACTGGAGCGCAATTCTGAAGCCTGCCTCTTGGCATAGTTGCATTTTTTGTCTGCACGACACTGTCAAGGTGCAGTCAGTTGGTGTGTTAGAGGAAACTGCCAAAATCGCTGATTGTGAATCAATCAGGAATACAACCTGCCGTGGCGAAAGTCGCATGACGCATGATGCTGCTTCTCCTATGGCCACAACCTCACCATCAAAATTGCTACAGCAGAGGCCCACAGCTACCGAGCCCTGAAATAATTTTGAAAAATATCCTGCTCCAGTTTCTCCACTTGAAGGGTTTGAAGATCCATCTGTGTAAATATGAAGCCAGTCACTTTCAGGGAATCGTTCGTTGATGGTCATTAATGTTGCTTTCCTGAGTTCAATATCCATAGCCTGTGACTTTGGTTTCACCTGGTCAACAAGGTTTAGAAAAACTGGAGGTAGGTTGTCAAAGACTCGATTGTGTTGATTTAATGGGGCAGCTTCTGCATGAAGGAAAAGGTTATATTTTTGTTCCAGCTGTAGAGCTTTGATTACTGGAGTAATCTGAGTTCTGAGGCGGGAAGTGGCAGCTTTATATGTTTCCCAAAACTTTCTATTTGTTCTTTTATTTTTTTCCCAGAATTTTAGGAGACATTTGTCTCTTCTGACTTCCAAGGGTTCCAGTCCTGTTTGGATCTCCATAGCTAGTATTGGAGTCGATTTAGCTCCTCCAGTTATGAGCCTCATGTTATTATTTTGAACCTTGTCTAGCTTCTTTAGGCAATTTGAGCTGGCTAGGTTGAGCACCTCTCCTCCATACTCCATTGTTGGTCGTACATAGGTCAGGTACGTTGAATTTAGAACATCCTGGGTAGCACCCCATGTAGTTGCTGTTAATCTCTTCAGCAGTTTGCTTCTGTTGGTGGCTTTTTCGGCTGTTGCCTCAATATGATTTGCAAAGTTTAGCTTCCTGTCTAACGTGATGCCAAGATATCGTGGAGTATCTTCATGGTTTAAAGTTTTGTTGTTTAACTTGATCCTCAGTTTTGGCGGCTTAGTTGAAAGGGTGAATAGAGTGAAAACAGTCTTTTTCTCACTAACTACCATTTGGTTGTAGTTGGCCCAGTCAGCAACTCTGCTAAGGGTTCGATTTATAGTTTCTTCCAGGTTCGAAGGAGTCCCGTTTGAAGCCCAAAAGACAAGGTCGTCCGCAAAAAGTAAGGTTGATATGCCTGGTACTTCTTTTACTATTTTTAAGAGGTCGTTTATCATAATATTGAAAAGGATACAGCTGAGTACTGCTCCCTGCGGTAGGCCGTTGCGTTGCTGTTTAAATGACGAAATTGTGACTCGAACATGCCTCTGTGCCAGAAAGGACTTCACCCATCCTAAGAGTTTTCCAGTTATTCCTAATTTTTGGAGTTTGTGCAACAGAAGCTTCCTCCATATTCTGTCATAGGCTTTCTTGAAGTCTACAAAGACTGCCACAGTCGACTTTTTCTATGAAGTGCTAGGAATTGTAGAGTCTTACAGATTCATAGCCGAGGCTGCAGTACCATACACAGATATGCCAGCGGATGCAAAGCAATGTATAGTCCGGCCAGCGAATGTAGAGCGTTACAACGTCTTGACACGAAGTGTAGAGCCTCACAGAATCATACCTGAGGGTACAATGCAATACACAGTTCTGCCAGCAAGTACAGAACAATCCGCACTCGCTTCAGAGCAGTATAGAGTCGGGGCAGCAAGTGTAGAGCATTATAGAGCCGTGCTACCGGGTGCAAAGTTGTAGTCATGGCAGCGGCTTCACAGTATTACAGACGTTTTTTCAGAGGGTGTAGAGAATTTGAGAAACATGCCTTTAAAATATATAATTATGAAATTATCTCATAGAGGGTAGAGCATTATAGAGTAGTTTTAGCAAGAGTAGAGCATTACAGTGTCGTACCGGCGGATAGAGAGGATTTAAGAATTGTTCCAGCAAGATTAGAGTATTACTGAGTCGTGAGATCGGATGTAAAACATTACGAGTCGTGTCAGCTGGGGCAGAGCATTACAGAGTCGTATTAGCAAGTGTAGAGACCTACAGGGTCGAGTCAGGTGGTGAAGAGCATTTCAGAATTATAGCAACAAGTTTAGAGAATTACTGAGTCGTGTGGACGGATGTAGATCGTTACAGAGTCATGTCAGCTGGTTCAGAGCATTATAGAGTTGTGCCAGCGAGTGCAGAGAAGTACAGGGTCGAGTCAGGTGGTGAAGAGCATTTCAGAATTATAGCAGCAAGTTTAGAGTATTACTGAGTCGTGAGGTTGGATGTAGAGCGTTACAGAGTCGTGTCAGCTGGAGCAGAACTTTACAGAGTTGTTCCAGCGAGTGCAGAGAAGTACAGGGTCGAGTCAGGTGGTGAAGAGCATTTTAGAATTATAGCAGCAAGTTTAGAGTATTACTGAGTCGTGAGGTTGGATGTAGAGCATTACAGAGTCGTGTCAGCTGGATCAGAGCATTAAAGAGTTGTGCCAGCGAGTGCAGAGAAATACAGGGCGAGTCAGGTGGTGAAGAGCATTTCAGAATTATAGCAGCAAGTTTAGAGTAATACTGAGTCGTGTGGTCGGATGTAGAGCGTTACAGAGTCGTGTCAGCTGGTTCAGAGCAT
>JBAIZL010000002.1:183742133-183759633 GCA_036971475.1 Prosapia bicincta
CTTTGTACAATTTGACAGGACATTTTTTTGGATAATGATGTTTCTCACGAGTAACCTCATCTTAGTTTTCTCTGATTCCATTTAATCTTTCTTAATTTTCCTTTTACGAAGAGATATGAGAAGTAGATTGTTGTAAGAGGTTTATTAGTTATTAAATATTTATAATAGTAAGTTTATTTAATATATAGAACGTCGCATCAGTGATGCCATGATCCCCTCCATATCCTCTACCACATATCTTGATGTTTAACCTCTATAAAGTAACCCCCAAAAAATTATATAATTAGTTTAGGTAAATTTTACTAAGAACATTTACGTACTGAGATAGTTTGTACTAGGATAATTACTATTTCCCGTTACGCTACTCTGGCGGTTGATACTGTCTGTCGACCCTACTTCCTTTTAAAATTCCCACTATTAGCTCACACTTTCCTGATCTATAACTTGTATAAATTTTCAATCATTATTAAAATACGTTTTTATTAATCTTATCAAGTTTACATACAGTTTTTAACCTATAAAGGATGAGAATTGATGTTAATACAGTTTTTTTCAAATACTGATTCAATAATTAAATTATAAAATATATGGAGTCCAGCCGGATTATAACTGAGAAACTTCATGTTCGAAATCTTGCACAGCTTGGCATTGCGTTAACTTTTCAATACCCAGAAATATATTTCTCAATGTGTATATGAGTTTGTTTCCCCTTTTTAGTAGTAGTCAAAACCGTTATTTTACAACCTTAAACTGTTTCCATGGTTACCACACAATATCATAGATAGTGTTCTATAGTAACTAAAATAATTTTCTTTCTGTAACCTAAGTAGGAATTTACTACAAATATTGTTTCTATGGCTTGTCCACTTGAAGGAAAGTCAGGGCTACATTAAAAAATACTGTTTATAAAACGTTTTATTTTAAATTCATTTTTTTAAAAATAAGTGTATAGTGATAAAAATTATACAAATCAAAATTAATATGGAACAAAAAAAATTAAATAATATTTAAAATGCATTATTTGTATTTTATGAATAAATGGTTTTTATGGAGTAACTTAAAATAATATTCTATCGTTTTGTGGTAAAATAACAATTTGCTTAAAAACCATATTTACAAATCGAGAGAAACAAATGTTAATCCTACACTATTCAATGCATGCCCTATTTTGTTGTTCAGCTAGCTTAGCTACTCACTCTCTGCTTAGTTACTCACTGAAGTCGCCATTAAAACTTTGCTACCACTTTGGAATTATCTCTTCGCAAAGCGCAAACATTTCGTTCCTCTCAAGTTTCGTATTTAAATGTTTAATTTAAATAATTAACTGAGTTCGTGAAATTACATTTTTTAGGGAATGATTCTACTGATTGTTAATTAGCGTCAAACAAAGTTTGAAGTCCTCTCTCATACTTGATCCGTTCTACAAGGAACGGAAGGAAGCGATTAAGAAAACGACGCCAGGTTTTCTTTACGCTCCGCTATCTCTCACTGTGGAGTTTTTCTATTTGTTGCAATAGTTCAGCTAGTTTGAAACTGTGTATACCTGAAGTAACTTTAAACGGAATATGTCATAGTAAATTCCCGCAATATGATTGGGTAGTTTATTGTGTTTACTATATTATCCCGTATACAACCGGTTTCAACCCTTGGTATTAAATCAGACAGTTCCCTTTCCACAAGTTCAAATAATTACACATGACTTTCCAAATATTATTATATAGAAAACCAACCTTAAAAAGAGTAATCTTTCATTCACAAGAGTTTAATTTTAAGTAGTAATATATATATATATATATTATTGTATATATTATATTGTATCATTGTATATATTTATTTATTTATTTTCAAGTCAACTCTCACTTAAATCGACAAAGAAAAGTTTTATTTTAGTTTCATTTTATTTTATTAACTATAATTAATATAAATATGTATACACATATGTCGCAATAACAATATTAAGTGGCAAAATAAAAAGCATATTTCCTTGACATTTTCTACTTCCCTTTCTAGTATGGTATTGGACTATTATTTTTGTTTATTACTATTTATACGCTTTCTTTTTCTCGTCCCTTGCGTTGTGTTGTAGTTTCTTTACGTTTGCATTTCGTACTACCCGTTGGTAAATCAAGGTTCGATACCGTTAATATAGTTTGCTTGTTTATTTTATTCTTATCAATCATTTTTAATCCTAGAGCATTATTTTTGATTTTGTGTGGTATTCATTGCAACAAATTAATGATGTCCAATGGATGATTTGACGATAACCTGATGGGGGCAAAAAAAATTATCTTTGAGAAGCACATTTCTAGTTATGGGAGAGTTGGGTTTATGCCAAAATGCTAGACTTCTAACATGAATACTCACGTCGAATCCGACCTAAATCCTCCAAATTTTTGAAATATAATGCCCCCGACGTAAGCGATACTGTTCACAGTATATGATCACATTACAACTACAAAAAAAGAACAAGTAAAGCAAATTGACAGAGGTATTTCGTTGACAGAAAGAGAACTTTATCTTCAGACATTAGAAGAGAAACATATTTTTTCGAAAACATTATTCCCATTATTGTATAGAAGTTTTCTTGTTTTAAATTCGTAAAAATTGTCTTTAAACGCAACGCGTTTGAGGTTTCCCGCATTCTTATTTGTCATAAAAGAGACACAAACGTCACTTATAAGATCCCCTCTTATACAGTTGCTCCCCTTACTGAAGATCAACAATGCGTGTGTAGGGGCGGAACTTATGTCTGAGAGAGTCAAGTGTTCCAAACCGGGAACAAGTATTGTGTTGACAATATATGCAGCTCAAGTGTGTCGGCAATGTTTAGATGCAAACATATTCCCTTTTCTTTTGAGGAGGGAACAAATTTGAGGATTACAGAAATTTACTTTGAGCAGCAGCAAATGCTTCTGAATCCGTGACGTTTAGGTAATTTACAGGCTGTAATTATTTAACACAAATTGATTAGGTTCGCGATTTAGGGGATATTGAGAAAATTGGGATTTCTCTTGTCTTGAAATGAAATAAAAGCACAATAAAGTAAAATAAGGTGTTTTATTTAAGCATCAGATGAGCATTTAGTTTAAAGTTTACTCTTTAACCATTTTGCATATTTGATCCAATGGAAACCGTTAGACGTAAGAGTAATTTTAATCGTTATTGTTTCTGTGTATTTGTATTTTTGAGTGCATGTGTATTTATATGATGGTGTTTGTATATGAGTATGTGTGAACGTTGCATCTAAATTATTATCATCAATATATTATAATATATATATATATATATATATATATATATATATATATATATATATAAATTATATGAAATAAAAAATTTAATAAAATCTTCTTATAAATTATTTAATAAATATAATATTAGTAATTATATGAACGATAATCCAAAAATACCAATAATGAATGGACTTATTAAATTACACAAAATTGAGAAACCAATTAGACCATTAGTAAATTTTTTGAATGCCCCTTCTTATAAAATATCTAAAATCATAACATCTATTCTTAAAGATAAAATGAAACTAAATAATAATCATACCATAAGTAATTCTATTAACCTTATTGATAAATTAAAAATAATTAATATTAATAATAAAACCAAATTAATATCATTAGATATACAAAATATGTACACAAATATTCCTATAAAAGAGACTCTTAATATTATAAAATCTAGATTAGAGCAAAATGAAAAAGATAGAAAATTAATATTAGAAATTATAAATACATTAAAAATAATATTAAATCAAAATTATTTTGCATATAATAATAAAATTTACAAACAGGAAGATGGTCTTGCCATGGGTTCTCCCTTATCGAATATAATATCTGAAATACTTTTACAATATATAGATGATAAAATAAATAAAATTATACAGACATTTGATAAAAACGGTTATTGGTTTAGATATGTAGATGATGGATTGTATGTATCTAATAATAATGGTATAAACTTAATAACTATTTTAGATAAAATAAATATGATTAATAAAAATATTAATTTTACTTATGAAATGGAGGAAAATAATAAGATCAACTTTCTAGATATAACAATTATAAGACATATTAATGAATTTGAATATAACATATTTCGTAAACCGACACAAACTAACCAAATTATACCTAATAATTCTAACCATCCGTATAATCAAAAAATGGCTGCATTATACAATTTATTATATAGATTACATAAAATACCTATGAGTAATGAAAACAAGATAAGAGAGAAAAACATTATCTATCAAATTGCAATTGAGAATGGTTATAAAAAGAAAACTGTTGATAAACTTAATTATAATATTTTAAAGAAACAAAATAATAATCTAATTTACAAAAATAATGATGAAAATGTCGTATGGACTTCATTTACATTTTTAGGTAATGAAGTAAAAAAATATCACAAAATTGTTTAAAGGTAGCAACATAAAATTCGCTTATAATACTAATAATAAATTAATAAATATAATGAATAATAATAATATTATTAATATGCATGAAAAAAACGGTGTATATAAATTAGAATGTGATTATTGTAATAAAGTTTATATAGGGCAAACTAAGAAAAAACTTAAAGATAGATATAAAGAACATTTTAATGCATATAAAAAGCCAGAAATTTATAAATCAAATTTTGCTAGTCATTGTATTAATAATAATCACTTATTTCCTAATATAGATAATATGATACTTATAAAAGAAATTAACAAAGGCCTGAGAATGAATATTTATGAAGCTTTAGAAATACATAAATATAATACTAATAATGAGTTGATAAATGAACAAATACAAGTAAAATCTAAATTCGATAATATATTCAGTGTTTGTAATGTTAGGGCAGCAAAATAAAAAAATTTAACAACATTGTAATTGATTTGGCATAACTATTTATTTGATCTAATTTGCACATATGTTACTTTTAATTGTTTAATATTCCTGATGATGTTGGTACTGTTAGCCAACGAAAAGCTTTGAATTGTAAATTCAATTATAATTCTTGTATTTGTATTTTGACTTTTGTTCTTTATTAATACACAAGAAAACATATTGCGATATATATATATATATATATATATATATATATATATATATATATATATATATATATATATATATATATATATAATAATTATTATAATGAAATTGTCCAACACACTATTAATACCCAAATTTAATTTATTGCATTTAAAATTCTTTAACATAATATAAAACATAATTAAAACATCCTAAATACTGAATTAAAGACATAGATAAATAAATACTTATAAAATATTCTCATATTTCTCTTCATTATAATATTCTCTAGTACTTTTGTCCAGAATATATAGGTATTGTGATAATCATAAAATATAATTAATGTACTTCAAGTCTAAATATAACTTTACGTGAGTACAGGTAAACATTATTGCTAAGTTAAATATAGGTCTATGTATAAGACGTTAAGTCCCATATGCGCTACTTTTAGTCACATAGATAGGCACCTGATTTTTGGTCCTTTAGATAAGCCATTAGGTCCACATGTGTTACACACCTCATCAATAGTTTCTTGTCCTGAGTAAAAAAATACCTTTTTCTTTTTCATGTGTGTGTGTGTGTCTTTTCTTAAGTCTAATTGCAGCAGGACAGAAGGGCTATGTAGATTGGTCCCCTAGATACGCTATTAGAGCCACATATATTACATACATCTTCAATAGGATAGGTGATCTATACACCTTATTAATAGTGTCGTAATGGTATCAGTGTTCACCTGTGTTCGGTTCTGTAAGGTTGGTTGCAGTAAAGAACAATCGTTCTATATTGCGATGGTCAGTTTTAGTTACAGCGTTAATGTTAAAGACCAATAAGATCATTTTAGTGTACTTTTAAGGCGCCAAGCCAATACAACTGTTTTACGTAGAAAGTAGTACCCGCAAACAAAGTAACACTATTTTTACAGTATTAGCTACTATTTGTACCTAATATTTCGATATAAATAGGATCAAAGTAGTATAAAACCTGTGGTAGACAATCACGTATGCATGGCCGCGTACCTAAAGGAAACAATAACGAGTTTTCTAAACATTATACTCCTTGTAAGGAGAAAAAAAAGAATACTTAGCAAGACTAAGAAAAGAAAATTTCGATCCTTGTAATTGTGGGAAGGGAGAAAATAAGGTATAACTAAAACAAGTTCATTTACCTAAAGAAGACTTGCTTTTAACAAAATGCAGAGAGAGCTAAACACTATCTGGTCGAACAATCTGGCACTTTCAGTAAACTTTACTCCCGTCTTATGCCTGGAAAATACGAGTAATATGCTTTGAACAGTTTTGATCTAACGAACCATCTTCTCATTGCAGACCAGAATTCTTCCAAAATCATCAGGCTAAGTCACATTTTCTATTTTCTGTGTATTGTGAGAAAGTAAAATAAAAAACAAACAAAATAAGGCTCCATTAAAATGAAACAATCTAAACCGTTTACAAGACTTTATTCTAAAGAAATATTAAAATGTAATATTTGATCTGTATCTAAAAGACTGAACTTTAAAAACATAACTGAATATTATAATGCCACTTGACTCATTGATATCTTATGTAAATTTAATTTAAAGTTGCTAATCAATGCGATGAAAATATATTACTGAATAATTGATTTTCTAACAGTAGGGGGATCAATTTCGAATTGTTCGATAATATTTTCATCTATCTCCTTTATTTTCACTCAACACCGTTGCAGCAGTAAACTAGTGACTTGAAAAGTTTATCTTCAAGACTAATAAAAACGTACCAAGACTTTAATGGTCAACATTCACGCGAGCGACATTTAGCGTAACAATGGATGCTTTGCGTATCATCAGTACACTAAGTTTCACAAATTAAAAAAAAATATACTTTTTTTAAGGAAAATTCTATTTCACGTAAATCGTAATCCTTTTCATGTAATAATGTCTTTTCAGATAATAATCTGTCATACACCTTTTAGCATATGCTTCGAGAAAAACGATTAATGTCTTAAATCCGAAAACCTCCATTAGAATTTTCTCAGTAATCATTCTTTAGATCTAAAATGAATTTGAAATTTACGGGAAAACTTTCAAATTATGGTCCAAAATCCTAAGCCCTATAAATATTTCATTTTCCCTCCTGCTTTTTTTCTAAAATCCTCTTATATTCCCATATTAATTCAACTGGACATATTAATGAAGCGCCACTCATAAGTCTGTTACAGAAACGTTTCGAAACTTCACAGTACTGAAGCCGATTAGTTTTTGTTCAAGTATTACCCTCCAAAAGGAAAATGAGTGTTTCTGAATGTATAACCAGGGGCTTTACTTCCAATTATTCAATTGTTAGAAACTAGGGGCTTGTGGGAACGAATGACCCTATTCATATTGAAACTAAATTTAAACTTTTTTCTAATAATTATATTTTTTATACAAATTAAATTTAATATAATTAAAGTTTTTCATAACGGAATCTTCTTATTAACTATATTTGTTGTGAAAGCGTTTTCAATTTGATTTTTTTGACCGATCGTATTTTCAATATGTACCTTTAATCCACATCGAGATAATACTCCACTTAGGGATACATAAAGTTCACCATATGTAAATACAGCTTTTCAATTGAAGCCCTGCTCTTAAGAATGTTTGACTCTGAGACTTAGTTATAGTTATTGCAAAAAGTGGTTGAAGGCATTGTTGTACTGTCTGATGCCTTTAAACAGTTGCAAATCGTTTTCAAACAAACGTGTAAGTCCTGCATGAGTTTCTGTCCGTGGTAGGTAAACCAAGAAGCTGTGACCACATGACATGAAATGATTGTTTGTGGGTTCGACGTGAAATTGGAGCTCTTCAAATCCATGAATTCTTCATTCATCAAGCCTATATTAAGTGAATCTATGCCATTCTAAAGTATTAATATTCTTCTGAACGGTACAATGCTGTGAACGTGATTGTGTCAAGCAATGTTATTTGTTCCACAAACAGCTCTTCTCCTGTCTGGATTGTTTCTCAAGCCCCGCCCCTTTTCTACGTAGCCTCCCCCTTATGTTCACTTTTAAACTAGAAAATAAATCGAATAGTGTAAACACAAAAACTATTAAGGTTATTAGCAGAAACCTATAGCCTTACACAAAGCCTTTCATACTGTTAATACATTTGTTTGTTTACAAATTATTCTCAACTGTTTTTCATTGCAATGTATTCCTTATGAGAGTTGTTTGTAAATTTAAGTTCCTCAAAACCCTATAAATGTTGTAAATTGAGAAAACCCTATATTTACCCCACCTCATTTATTATCAATGCCTTAAATTTGAGCTATTTTTGAGCTCTGTACGACCTTTCTAGCTTCCAAAATGTTTCTTTAAAAATTTGGCTTACGAAATTATATGTATACTAGGGGCTTGTAGGGGCAAATGCCCCTATTCGTATTGAAACATATTAAAGTATACAATAAAATAAATATTGTAAACACAAAAACTATAAAGGCTATTAGCAAAAGCTGTACAGATAAACTTTAACACTGTTAAAATATTTGTTTGTTTACAAATCATCATCATCTGTCCAATGTATACACTTAATCTGCTTTCATATTGTTAAATTATTTCTTAGTTTACAATGCATACTCAACCTTTTTTTCATTGCAATGTATTCCTTATGGAGATTTTTAATAACTTTCAATTCCTTAAAACACTTCAAATGTTGTAAATTGAAAAAAGCCTGTATTTTCCCCAGCTCATTCGTGTCGATATCTTTAATTTCAGTTCCCCTAGCTATGTACGACCTTCATACACACACACACACACACACACACACACACACACACACACACACACACACACCTACACACACACAAATGCTTTTTTTCCGAGTCAGAAACTTCAATATATATCTGTGACTCAAAATATCTAGCTCAAACACAATCCTTTCATTTTGACAAAAATGCAATAAATTTTAAAGATTCCCCTTTCTGGCTCTTGTATTTTATCCACGTCTATTTTCCTTTGTACATTACCATTCTTTTCTTTACGTTTTGTCGAATATAACAGAGGGCGATTCTTTCTATAAATTAAATTACAAAACGTTTTTGAAGTAAAGGAAATAAACAAATAAAACAGTTTCAATGAATTTCAGTTTCACAAAATATCTACTAAGTATAAAGAAATCGTAATAGTGGACGAAAGCCAATTCTAAATAAAATGTAATGGTCAAATTAAACCTCTTGTAGAGACAAACTGTGTTCTAATTTATTAATACACAAAGAGGGCTATACTGGGCTATCTTTGTCACATGAACGTGAATAATGTCATCCGAAAATGATATTCTCGAATACAAACTGGACAAAAAGTTATTAGCGTATAAAAGAAATGCTATTATATATATATATATATGCATCCTTTTTCATTATTGTTTTATTTCGAAACACATTCTATCTCTTTGAACTCATAGCATTACTAATAGAACAGAAATACATTTTTTATTAAACTTTATTTCCTTATTACGCAATAATAGAATTCATTGCTTTAAAGGCTTTCGTTATTGAATTCAGTAATTGTTAAATGTTGAAAGAAGTTGAGAGGCTCTTTGCACACTAAGAACTAATATTTAAAATTTCTAGTCAGTACGATCACTAGAGCTGTTATTGCCGAAAGTGTAATAAACCCACCCTCAAGTGTTATAAACTGTCATTTATTATTTTACAAGGGTTTTTATAATTTATATATATATATATATATATATATATATATATATAGAGAGAGAGAGAGAGAGAGAGAGAGAGAGAGAGAGAGAGAGAGAAAGAGAGAGAGAGAGAGTGAGATCTAAAACAACATAGGTTATTCAAATACAAGAATATTTATTAATTTATATCCAAAGCTTTTCGTTGGTAAACAGTAACAACATCATCATTATAGTACTGTTTACCAACGAAAAGCTTTGAATATAAATTGATAAATATTCTTGTAATTGAATAACTAATGTTGTTTTAGATTATTAAACAAGAAAACACACACACACATATATATATATTAAATATGGTGATATGATTTCTTGTAGTATAGTTAATAAATAAAAAATATTTCAAAAACAAGAATACTTTTATTTCATTTATTGTTTTAAGATTTTCACCGATAAAACAGTACCAGCATCTTCAGGAAAAAAATTAAGATGCTTCTTTTTTCCTGAAGATGCTGGTACTGTTTTATCAGCGAAAAGCTTAAAATAATAAATGCAATAAAAGTATTCTTGTTTTTGAAATATTTTAAATTCAATAATTATGTATTCTTGCTCTCTCTGCATCCCTATAGGAGGTCTTCTTTAAGCAAATGAGCTTACCTTATTTTCTCCGTCCTCCCAATTACAGGGATCGAAATTTTCTTATTCCTGCCAAGTCTTCTGTTTTTCTTCTTTCTTACAAGGAGCATAACGGTTGGAAAACTCTTTATTGTCTCTAAAGAGAAAAGGTCTACCTCAGGTACGTGACCCTGCACACGTGATTGTCTACCAAAGTGTTATGACCCTACTTTCATCCTATTTATACTAAAATATTAGATACAAATAGTAGGTAAAAATACTGTTATTACTTTGTTTGCGGGTACTACTTTCTATGTAAAACTGTTATATTGGCTTGACGCCTTAAAAGTACACTAAAATTAATATTTTGGTCTCTAACATTCACGCTGTTGCTAAAACAATCGCAATATAGAACGATTGTTCCTTACCGCAACCAACCTTACAGAACTGAACACAGGGGAATACTGATGCCATTATAAAAATTATTAATGAGGTGTATAGATCACCTATGCTATTGAAGATGGTCTAATATATGTGGAGCTAATGGCATATCTAAGGGACCAGTCTACTTAACCTTTCAGACCTGCTGCAACAAGGGCACAGAAAAGTCACACAGACACATGAAAACGAAAAAGATATTTGTTTACACAATACAATGTTTGTAGAAAATTTCTACACAATTCGTATTATGTAGGTACCTTAACAATTTACTCAATATAATTTATTTTCTTATTTTATCTTTTAGGTTAAAAGCAGATTTATGTGTTATTGTATGTAAAATGAAGTAATACCAGCAGAAGGAGTAAAACTGGAGATGGAGTAAGAATATCTTTCCTTGGTTCTTAATGGAGCAAGAGGAGAAACCCGTCTCCATTAGGGCTAAGTGCAGAAAGTTATACAGCTTGTTAGACAACAGTGTTATATTGATACAAACATAGCGACTATAGAGCCTTGAACGAATTTCATTTACTTTTGCTCAAACATCATACTAGAATTTAGAAATAAGTTGTTATTTTAAAAATTATTTTTGTTTTAGTTTGTTCTTTGTCTGTTTTCCTGCATTAATTTAATTATTATTATAGAAATATAATTTCCACTTTATTTGTCATAGTCAAATGAACTATGTCGAACTAAATTGTTTTCCCCAATAGAATAGGCGAGACGACTTAGATTTTTCCAACTAAAACAACAAAAGTTTCATTATAATTTATTCTAATTTTCAATCGTTGTCTTAGCCTAGTTTCGTTTTGTTTGTGGTGTCATAGCTGCACGGTTATTACGCAAGTTAAATTATCTAGAGACATAGCGTTGTCTATTTTTGCAATGTAGACACAACTACACACACACAGGCACACAAAGACACAAACGCCCTATCGCAGTGGGAATGTACTCGAATAAAGTTATACATAGTTTTATAGACTAAAATATTAAAGCTAAAGCTAAAAATAATTTGTAGGAGGATATTGCAAAATATTTGCAAATAATTCACTGCACTGTGGACAAGGAACAATTCCTTTATAATTCTAGTGAGTTTATTCTAAAGGGTTCGAGATTAGCTCTGTATTAACTCAGGAGCATATTCTTCTTGTAACACAGAAAGTCAGCTACACTTGAGAATATAAACAAACAATTCAAAGTTTACAACGGCGAGAGTAATAATAAATGTTATCTAACCCTTACACGCCAAGCATAGTATACAATGCCGGAAGTATGTCTGGTGCCTAGTACGGCATTTCCGCTACCATCTGTCTGGTTTGTAAACACGCAAGTGGAGCGCTCTTTACGAGCAAAGTTAAACCTAAATACAAACCTTTTCCCTTGTGCTTCACAATGGCTACATTTGATTTAAATGAATGTTGCTAGAATTATTTCTATTGGTTCAGATTAAAATGTATACTATTTACTTCTTTGTTTATATTAACACTCTGCAACACACATACAAACACAATATACATATACAGTAAACTCCCGATTATCCGTGGAATAGGGTGGCCCGGTAACGCAGGATAACGAATTCCTCGGTTAATCCGCTGTGAACAAAGAATACGCAAAACGATCGATAATCGATTATTATACCATAAGTTACACAAATAATGACCCCGGTTAATGCAATTCACAAATAATCTCAAGAGGACAAAATAAATACAGAAAATAATTTAAAATGTCGATGTATTTGACGGATTATGACATGCACATTTATATGTCTAACTATTTACAATACCTAAATAAGTATACGTCAAAAGTAAATATGTATGTACATATGTAATTTCCTTTACATATAATACTTTCACTTTTTAACAAATAAATCTGTCACTTTCGTCTGTTTTTTAGTGAGCATTGATTTAGCTTTAATGTGCGATCTAAGTTTCTTGAGAACCATTTTGTCGCACAGTGTCTACTTGTGTCACAAAGCCATAAAGATCGATATTGTTTATGACAGACATGGATAATGCATATGTCACATCCTAGACTATTTATAGCAGAGGTTAGCTGACATTTGTTTACAATCTTATGATACACATTAGGTTTTCGGGCGTCCAAGCATTTTGTCATTTTCTCTTAAATACAGTAGTCTGCTCGCCCCTTTCATTTCGCTGGCCCGCGTCGGGATGCTTCCCTTTCAATGTAAAATTAGTACGTACATATTTACATATCTATTCCCTTCATCTTAACTTCTATTAAGCCTTATATGTATTTACGTCGTAATTCACCGTTTGGAAATTTAAACACTTGAACCTGATGGAATAAAAATTGGATATTTGTAAAACAATGGTAGACCCCGGATAATCCGCAAACCGGTTAATCCGCTCACGGATAATCGGGAGTTTACTGTATATATATATATATATATATATATATATATATATATATATATATATATATATATATATATGTGTGTGTGTGTAATACACGCTCTTCAAATGTTGTTGGGTTCACCTCGTGTGTGTGGGGGGGGTGGTTTTGTATGGTGTGTGTGTGCGCGCGTGTGTGTATACTGTTAAAACTAAGAAAACAGTATGGCTTTTTATTGAATTGCTTTTAAACTCTTTTTTCTTCTACTTACAAGGGAGTTAAAGCGATATTACACCCGTTTATAACCATGATAGAGTGTAGGCTACTTCATGTACGCTACTTTGCTCAAGTGGTGTAATTTTCTCTCCAAGTATTCTTTTCCTGGAAGGTTGTTGGTTCTATTCATAATCTTTTCCCTTACTTCTCGGGCGATAATATTTATAAAGAATGATCACCTTGAAAGCCCAAGAAAATAAAAATGGGAAGGCAAAGACTTACCGAAGCCAGCTTGAATGACCTCCTTTTCGCATCATAATCGTAAAGCCTATCCAGCCTCTTTTCACTTCCCACAAACTGGATTTATTGTGAATAAATCTTTATTGCCACCTTTTTACATTGGTTTTGGAATCTTGTTAAGCCAATATATTACGTAAAAATTAACGAATCTTACATTTTTCTTACAAAGTATTGTATATGCAAATGCATATTGCGAAGATAATATTTATAATATCCTTTTTGGTGTTGTGGTGTTTTTAGTTGTTGTAGTTTTTTCTTAATTATTGACATATATATAAAACGGTCCAAATTGATCGTAGAAAACAGTATAGAAAACTGAACTAGGCAAAAGATAAATAATATTACCAAAACTTAAACAAATTAGATTAAACCAGAATAATAACAGACAATGCAAAGAAATTAGGATTGGCAAAATTTTAATTTGGCACAATAAAACGGTTGAGAGTATGGAAGTTTAATAAAATAGTTTAGATTAGTAAATAGGTGTCAAAGAGATAGTCTCAGTCCCGAAGGACCAGGGATTAAAAAACAATAGCCTCACAACAGGTTTCAAAGCATGTAAGGTCATATGGAATGTATTAATCCTCGTATAAAGTTTATAAAATCTCACCAAACCGGCCAAGAGAGTCAGTTTGACGGTGTCTCTTGTAGCATACCTGCTACTAGTAGTTCGCTACTAAGATTAAGTAAATAATAACATATTAAAACGAAGAAATTAGTGAAACAAAGGTTGAAAATTAAATAAAACATTTTGTAAAATTACTCGCTGTTTTAATAGTCCAGGTAACAACAATTAAAGGATAATTATTAGGAATGGAATATGATGTTATTAAGAAGAATGGATAGAATAAAACTGGGATACAATGGAAAAAGAAACTGGGATAAAATGGAAAACTGGGACTAAGAGATTAATTTAGCGTCACTAGCGTTACTTGGAACCAAGCCTCTGAAAGAGGTTTTACTTGAAGACGCTTGTAACTTTTGACCCAGTAGTAATTGTTAGTGTGGAGCGAAGAGCAATCGTTACTGCTACATATGATACGGGAAATGTTAAAGAAATGTTCCGGCTTTATGATCAAGTATCAGAATCGAACAATCTCGCTAAATTTGCACTGTATCAATAACTTTAAACCTCCAAGTCGCCAAATTTTACAAACTTTCATAAGACGCCATTATTCAAATGGTTTTTGACAACTGATTCCAAACTCAAAATTTTCGAGCTTTATTAAAGTAATCAAAAGGAAAAATTACTGAAAAAAGAAAGAAGAAAATGAAAACAAGTTTATCGAATCCAAAATATATTGAATCCAGATTTTAAAAAATGGACGCCGCCAAAGGACGTAATTAAATGTTTGGTCAGTTTCTATTAACTTTAAATTGTTTTAAATTATAACTTTATTTCGTAATTTAATTATTAGAGTTCAAAATATATGAAAAAATAATCCGAAAGAATTATCCACGTGTATATGAATATATGTAATTGTATAATTCAATAAATTATCCTTCTATTTGTATCTCTCTTGTTTTTTCGTTATTACACAAGAACATATATTTTGTTTTATATATATATATATATATATATATATATATATATATTTGAAATAGTAAACTACGAGCTATTGATAAAAATAAGTAAACAAATACTTTAATCGTCTTCTTGATTGGAAATGACCTCATATCTGAAAAATAAAAATTACTAAGAGGGTCCTAATATACAAGCTATGGCTTGAAAAGCCCTGACAGAAGATGCCGACTTGACAAGAGTCCCTTATTTTCAATATTTCTTTATAAAATTGTATAAATCAAAATATAGAGTTTGCTTTCAAGTCTTTGTTACTTTTTTTAAAAACCATGAATGTCTTTTCCTATAGATATGGTCATGTGCATGTGTTTACATGTATTGATTAGTTTAATATTAAACGTGGAATATATTTAAACATAGAACAAACTTTCAAGTTTAGATTAGTTTAAAATGGCCTTTCTTTTAAAAAAATGAGTTTTAGGACTTACAACTTAGCTCCCATAGCTATGGAATAATCCACCTCTCCTCTCCAAAAAGATTTTTTAGCTGTTACTAGCCAAAAAGAAGGGGAAATGCAACCTCAGGTGGGCAGTCGCTTACCTGTAAGAAACCTCTCCTTCACCAAGATACAGCTGTGTGCTCACTAGTCAGAAAGTCTGCATCGTATTAAACCCATGGGATTTACTTCGCCATACCATTAAAGAAAATCAAAATTAAGTAGCTTAACGAATCGAATGAATGAAATACAATTACAAATATATCTATGATTGACTATAACATTGGGTTTGGATTTGTAAATAATCCTCGTCATCAAAGTCATTTGCAAAAGAAACATTGCCTTTAGGTTATTTGCTTGTGTAATTAGGGCTTTGATTATCATGCAAACACAGCTCATCCGAAATTCAATTATGTCCTATCGGAGACCAGTAATTGGCAGCCATTTTGAACGCATGAATATAGTGCCCTGTTTGGTGACATAATTTAGGGTGGTATATAAACGTTTATAGTAAAGTAAAAACCTGATGTTATAGAATAAAAAAGTTTTATTTGTGTTATTTCACTTAAAACTCTCAATAACATAGACATATGCCTTTTAGAATATAAAAGATACTTTACTTTTAAATACATTAGTTTAATTTTGGAATACGTTATTGAGCTACTATCTGGATGCATTATGCGTAACAAAAACAAACTGGCTACACCGTGTCTAAATTCGTAAACCCTATACAAATACTCATTAAACGGCAAATCTCGTAGTATCGCTAAAGATATTGAGGAAACTAAAGTTAAATAAACGAAATACTCAAACCTGCTGAATTAAAACCTTCAGATTTTAAATAAGCCGATTCAGATAGAATTTATTTTTCATATAACATACGTACAATCGTATAAAACGATAAATAATTTCGTGAATGCTTTTAGTTGGTCCTTTACCAATGTAAAAGTACAACCCTCTTTTTTACTTAAAGGATGTAGAAGGATCATCCCCCTGGAGAACTCCATTTCTTGAAAAACATTTCGCTAGAATAGAACGGAGGAAGAGGTGGTCCAATAATATGTACAATATTACATCCCATTTTAAGCAATATAGCATTTTATCGTTTAGAGCTGCATCTGAATTTACCGATACAAATGTTAAGACATTTTTATATGTAAAATGTAAGTTTTACGTTTTCGCCAGTGCTGGACCAAATGTTCTGAAACGAGTAATTTCATATGCTTTAAGTGCATATTGAAAATCATGTAGGAAAAATACAATATTCTTCAAAGTGCCTATTTCAAAAGTATTTAGCAATGAATTAATAAATAATAAGTTTTAACGAACAAGGCCTTCCAATTCGCAAACTATAGCAAATGTTAGTTTAGCAGTTTGTTCCTTGTCATAAGCGGGAGATATTTATTAGAGTCAAACACTATTTTAATTCATTTTTCTTACAAAAACAGTTCTATTAAAGACAGATAAAACAAAGTTTTGAATTAGTTCAAACAGTCTTTTTATGCTTCAAAATATAAATATAAAATAGGAAATATTTGGTAAGATTTTGAAGTGGATGATCATGCGAATTGAAGCTCATAGGAGTATAGTTCTGTATTAGATGCAATCTACAAATTATATGTCACACGTGCTCGTAATGTGTCTATTCCCATTATTCTAATAATACACTATTAGATGATAGGTTTCAATAACTAATTACGTGAATAAAGATTAAGCTGGAAGATAAAGATATATACATATACATATATATAGAATTTAATTAAAACATATGACTAAAACGTAAAACAGAATCTAAAACAAAAATTAAAATAATTACAAGCGAAAAAAAAGTGTAAAATAATAGAGAAACAAAATTTATATGTATGCTATAAAATTGGTGTAAGTGC
>JBAIZL010000002.1:183764633-183787133 GCA_036971475.1 Prosapia bicincta
TTAATGTGACATGTGTGACTATACTTAGACCATACACCATTGATAAACTTATGTAGGAGTGTTTATACGGGGTTTAAATAGTAGTCAGCGGGAATAGGCTTGTTGTGGGTTTGGCCCTACGAGCAGGAAACATACACTTAACTCTGGGAGTTTAGCACGGTTTTACCAGCAGGGTGATAGGCAGAGTTTTGGTTGTTTATAAATATGTTTTCTTGTAAACAATTAAATTTTAGTATTCTGCAAGAAAGGATTTAAACAACACAACAAAACGACCGCGTAGTGTTGCGGTGGTAGGGACGGTAGAGGTGAGGTGGGGGGACGTTGCAGAATTGGCGCCCGGACGGTTCCGGGGCCTTTGAACAGGGGCTTTGAACAGGTTCCCTATATCAAAATTGAATAATTAAATAATAGAAAGAAATCGAGATAGTTTAAATAAATGAAGTCAAAATGTTTTAAATAAAGCAATTAAATTTTTAAATAATAATATAAATTGAACAAATCCAAGAGCGTACAAATAAAATAAATAAATAAATAAATAAATTTGAATAAAAATTTAGTCGAAAGAGCGGGTAGGAACCATCTGGCCTAAACCAAATCAAAAAGAAAGAAATAAGGAGATAAATAAATAATTGAATAATAAATAGTATATCAATATGTCTAAACCCGAGATGGAGAAATTGATGGCCTTTTTCAAGGAAGAGAAACAATTGAGAGAGAAAGAGAAGGCGGAAGAGAGACAATTGAGGGAGAAAGAGAGGGAGGAAGCAAAACAAAGGGAGAAGGAGAGAGATGAAAAAGAAAAACGATTGAGAGAGGAAGCAGAACAAAGGGCGAAGGAGAGAGAGGACAAAGAAAAACAATGGAGAGAGGAAGAGAAACAATTGAGAGAGAAAGAGTGGGAGGAAGCAAAACAGAGAGAGAAGGAGAGAGAAGACAGAGAAAAACAAAAGGAGAAGGAGAGAGAAGACAGAGAAAAACAAAAGGAGAAGGAGAGAGAGGACAGAGAAAAACAATGGAGGGAGGAAGAGAAAATGGAAAGACGACATTTATGGGAGGCTTTCCAGTCAAAATTCGAAGACTATCAAAAAGAAAATGAGACTAAGACAAGTCATATATATGAAAAATTAAGCGAACATGAGACAGAAATTGAGAGACTAAAAACTAAAACGGAAACAAAATCGGCTAAATTAAACGAGAAAGTACAGGATATCCAAGAGGACATTAAATCGGTAAAGCAACAAGTTGCAAAGGTAAAGCAAACAGCTGGAGCTGGAATAGTAACACAAGTTTGCTTACCAAGGGTAATAGACAGGAACGGGGAGGCTACGTACCGTAGGATTGAGTTCTGGGGGAATGACAAGGAAGATCCAATGACATTCCTAGAGGAAATAGAAAATCTATTTTCTGAAATAGACAATACTATGGACGAGACTGCAAAATTAAGGATAGTAGAACGATATTTGAAAGGGGCAGCGGATGCATGGTGGAAAGCCATAAAGAACAATACAGAAACTTATTCTGAATTCAGGCAGGAATTCACGGAGCATTTCTGGAGTTATCGCCAGCAGGATAGGGTACGCAGACAAATAAATCAAGGGCGCTACCATAACAATGGACCATACTCTATGGCAGAGTATTTTATTATGATGGTAAACAGGGCGAAAAACTTAGACCCGATAATCCCAGAGAACCATCTAATTTTCATGTTAATGAAACACTTTGGGAGTAACGTTCAGCTAGCTAGTGTGGGGAACCCCACAAGTAACATCAAACAAGCGATAGTTTTCCTACAACAGCTAGACAGCGTTACTGATAACGGCAATGGTAATGGGATCGCTCAAAGAAGTCAACAGAGGCAGGTTGCTCCAAACCAACAACCTAACCCTAACCCAAGGTCCCATGGTGATACCGCAAAATACCAAGAGACCAAGTATCCTAAAAACCCTCATCCTAAATCGCCTATCCCCGGACCAAGCAACCACAAGCCAAAAAACTAAATATGAGGATCTCTGGCAACAATCAGGGAGATAAGTTAACCAGGTTAGAGATCCGAAGCACAAAGAAGTCAAACATAATTCAGAGCGAGAGACCGAAGGAAAAGCCGGTTTACCATCATAATAAGATCAGGCTAGGCGGTTTTTCCATGTCTATTAGGGACGATTTGTTAGAGGAAAGAATTGACTCGGTTGTAAAACTGGAGAATATAGACCAGTGTCCAGTGATAGAGTGCGAAATTAAAGACCATAAGTTTATTGCACAAGTTGATACAGGTGCCCAAATGTCTGTGATTAAAACAGAAAAATACATAGCCCTAAAACAAAACGGGAATTTATTCTATGAGCTACCTATAGCTAATGTAGCGATAGTCACAGCATTAGGGTCAACCTGTAAACGGGTCAAATTACAAACAATGCTACCTCTAACATTAAACGGACACACAAAGGAATTTGTTTTCTTGATTGTGGACAATCTACGGGTTGACCTCATCTTGGGAGCAAATACTTTGTGTGCGTTAAAAGCCCGGATAAACATGGAGAGATCGTTCATGACGTACGAGATTGATGGATATCTGCTGCACCAGGAGTTTCTTGTATCGAATAATAATAAAAATAATATAAAACAAGAGATAGGATGTAATAAAATTAATAAAATAACAAACAAAAATACTAACAAAAATGTAATATGTTCCGACGTTACAAGCGGGGAACAGGAAATAAATACAATAGACTCGTCTTATATAGACGGGCAAATTAACGACGGCAAATTAACACCTGTAGAGCCGACATTGGAGTGCCCGATAGTGAATAGCGAACAGGCGGGGCTGTTCACGGGCAAGGATCAGGAAGATGGGTCCTTGTGCGAGTTAGGTGATGACAAACTAAAAAATAAACAAACACGAAACAAAAATATGACTAAAAATGTAAAATGTTCCACCGATACAAGCGGGGAACAAAAAATAAAATTAAAACAATTGTCAACGAATAAGGTTAAGAACGAGATTACCAAAAATTTAAATAACAAATTGTGCGAACATTCGAGGAAGAGTGAATTATTAAAATGTAAAAGAACGGAATCAAGTAAGCTAACGGGATTAAACAAAGCAAAAAATGGGTTAACCAAACCTACAACAAACAAATTAAATAATGACGAGGGAGGATTCAATGAATTAAATAAAAATGGCTACAAGCCGAAACAAATAAAATTCCAACAAGTTAGGGAAAGACCTAATTGTCGGGAAACAAATCCGTTAGACTTAACAAGAATTCCAAAGCACTTTAATTCTAATCAATCTTGCTTGAAAACGAAGTCCAAATTGTTTGCTAAAAATAAATTTAAAAGTAAATCTCACCAGTATAAAAATTATCAAAGTAAACCAAGTAAAAATAAATCAAAAATAAAAATAAAATACAGGAATTACGCACAATGGCGTAACACAAAACGCCGAAAGAAAACCAGAACGCGTAAAACATGTCTTAAAATAAATACTATTAAGTTGGAAAATACAAATAATCATTGCATATTAAACAAACAAGAAATGTTGAAGTTACAAGAATTGATAAACAATTATTCAGACGTGTTTAATGAAAAACCAGGTAGATCCAATAAATATAAACATGCGCTCAAAATTAAGGAAGGCACAACTTTTGTGAACAGGAACTATCCTATTCCAATGAACTTCCGCAAACAGGTTCAGGAAGAAATCGACAAAATGCTCCGATATGACATAATTGAGAGGTCAAGGACGCCGTATGTTAATCCTATGGTTGTTGTCATAAAATCAGACAATACGGTTCGACTTTGTTTAGACGCTAGGAAGTTAAACGAGATAACTGTACCCGATTATGAAAGTGCACCTAGTATAGACGACATCCTAAGAAAAGGAAGGAATAAACGGTATATTTCAAAAATTGATATGACATCAAGTTTTTGGCAAGTGCCATTGACACACGATTCCAAGAAATATACCGGCTTTTTATTCGACAATAAGGTGTACAATTTTAAGGTCGTTCCATTCGGGTTACAGAATTCTCTAGCGGCCCTAGTAAGAACAGTCGATTTAACACTTGGCGTGGAATTAAGCGACAACATATTAGCCTATGTTGACGACTTGTTATGTCTATCGGAGACGTTTGAAGAACATCTCGAGCACTTGCGTATAGTATTTTCCAAATTCAGGGAGGGAAATTTAACAATAAATCCCAATAAGACATTGTTCTGCCATCAGGAAGTGAAGTTTTTAGGGTACATTTTTGACCAGAAAGGGGTAAAAACTGACCCAGATAAGCTACAAGCGATTCGCGATTTTCCTAGTCCTAAGAATAAAAAACAGTTACAATCATTCTTAGGATTTGTGAATTATTATTCGCGATTCACGAGTCAATACGCCCGAGAAACTTCACCCCTGTTGAAGCTATTAAGAAAGGGACAACCCTGGGTTTGGGATATAGAAATGCAAGATGCATTTAGGAATGTAAAAAACCTGTTTGTGGAAGCAGTTACTTTGACACATCCGGTGGAAGGTCGGGGAACGTTTTTACAAACTGATGCGAGCGATAACGCTATAGCAAGTCAGCTGTACCAGGAAGACCAACAGGGCAGGTTACAAGTAATTGGATTTGTATCGAGAACACTGAAACAGGCGGAATTAGGGTATACAGTGTGCGAAAAGGAGCTTTTGGCAATAGTGCATGGCCTAAAGAAGTTTCGGCCATTGATAGTAGGGGCCCCATTAACTATCATTACAGACAACAAAGCACTAAAGTTTCTCTATTCATGCAACTATACCAATGCACGCATAACTAGGTGGATTCTCGCGATACAGGAATATCAGCCAAAAATGAGACACTGTCCAGGTAAAGAAAACGTTCCTTGCGACACCATAAGTCGGATGTATCAAAGTAATATAGGAAATAATAGCGGGCAAAAGGGTTTGAATGTAGTTAAAATAGGACAAATTAAGGTAGAATGCCCTACAATAATACAAAAGATGTTTAAAGAAATGAGACAAGTCCAGGAGCAAGAACCTGAGCTTTTCCACATAATAAATCACATAAATCAGTTTAATTATTATAAAATTTGTAACAATATATTATGTAAAATTGTAAACAATAGAACGAAGGTTGTGATGCCAAAGCAAAATATCGTTTCATTTATAGAGCATGTACACAAACAATATGCACATTTAGGTAGAAATAAAATTGTCAAAATGATAAACAAACATGTTTACATTAAAAATATACATAAACAAGTCATAGATGTCATTCGGAAATGTCGAATCTGCCAGTTTGCAAAAGTAACAAATCGATATTTGCAAGCAAGGACTAAACCCATTTTAACACAACAGCCGGGAGAGATTGTTGCTGTCGATTTTTTAGGACCTTTGCCCCGGAGCACAGGAGGTGCAAGACACATTTTAGTTGTTGTAGATGTATTCTCGAAATTAGTAAAATTATATGCAGTTAAGCGCCCAAATACGACGAGTACAATCGCCAAGCTGTCGCATTATTTTCAGACAATAGGGAAGCCTAGGCGAATACTCTCAGATTTCGGATCGGCCTTTACGTCTCGACAATGGAATTTATGGATGCACGACAACAGTGTTGAGCATACATTAATTCCGGTCAGGCATCCACAGGTAAACCATGCCGAGAGGATAAACCGAGATCTGGGCAGGATTCTTAGGACCTATTGTCATGAAGCGCAGTCATCATGGATGAGATATCTGCCATATATGGAACAGGTAATTAACATAACTCCCCATGAAGTAACTGGATATTCACCTATCCAGGTACACCATGGGGAAGTACCGATATATATATATGGGAGAGATTTCTGCCAGATGATTGTAGAAATGCGGAGCAAGCGACACAAAGAGAAACATTACAAAATGTATTCGATCGTATAAGGACAGTGGGAGAAAGACGGGCTGCTATGAAAAATATAAACTGCCGAGAAACGTCGTTTCAACCGGGCGATTTAGTCCTAATCACTAGGCACAATAGATCAGATGTGTCTAAGAATGAGACAGAAAAGCTGTTGTTAAGGTACCAAGGTCCTTATAAAATTAAAAGGAAAATGGGTCGAAAAACCTATGAAATTGCAAACATGGTTACAGATAAAATCCGAGGCATCTATGACATAAAAGATATTAAAAAGTTTTATGAATGAGTAAAAAATATTTTAAAACTAAATGCTGTTAAGAAAGGCAGTACCAATAAATAACCGCTGTACTTTTAAATAAACCAGAATTGTCTAGGTTGAAATAATTTATAATAAAGTATCCAGATGTTTGAATGAAATACCCAGCGAGTCGAACAAATGTAAACAAAGGGCTCAAGGTTAAGGGCAATCACTTGTGTTTGTAAACAAGGCCACAATGAAATATCCGGTGGACGGGCGGGGAACGAGTTTATAAAAACATTCCTTGCAGCAAAATAAGCCGGACGTACCAAAATAGTAGAGGGCAAAAAAGCCTAAATGTATTTAAAACAGGACAAAGTCAATAGGATGTTCTACGGAAATTCCAAAAATGTTTAAAGAGAAATGTTTAAGGGATATGAAATAAACTCAGGAACAATAACCTGATTTGTTACCATTAATCAAACCAACTGTGTCAACAATTATAAAATATCTTGTAATGTATTCTGTAAAATTGTATATGATGTTAAAAACAATAAGAAGTTTTATGACGGGTAAAGGGTTCTAGAATGTGAACTTTACACTGATCATAATCCAGAAAATACGGAAATGCCAAATTAGAATATTGCTGCAATAATAGAACCAGTACGCGAGCGATAAGCTAAGTTAGGCAGGAATTAAATTGTCAGAATGATTAATAAACTGATTTAATGTAAAAACAAGTATAAGCAGTAGTTGAATAAGGCTAAATCTAGACTTTAAGATTAGCTACTTATTTATAAAGGGACGAATGGTTAAATGAAAAACAAACTATTTAATAACTAAATCAACATTACAAAAGTATTATTCAGGAAGTTTTTGTGTACTGAGCAAACATTGGCGAGCTACCTCCACTGCTTAAATCAAACAAGCGGGTTAAATCAAGCAACAATCAGGCAGATAGCAGGCGAATCTTAATAACTTGTACAACAAATACGCGGTCAGACCTTTGCAAAATTAAACAAGAAATTTGTGTGCATGAAATAGTGGGTCGTTAGATCAGACTATCACTGTACAATATAAAACAAGAAAACTTGTGTACTAACGATCAAGGTCATAACAATAAGAAACTTTGCATCAAAATCAGAAGCAATCGAAATTTATCAAGTGGACTTCGATAATCTGGACACAAGCCAGTTTTATAAACTGTACAATCTAAAGATAGAGAATTTAAAAGGCAAGGTTCGTTCCGTTTAATATGATAAGTTGAATTGTTGTCGTACTTTATTAGAATGTTTACAAGCCAGCTCATTGACCTTGCAGGTAGTTTGGAATGTAGAATCCACGCAATAGTTAGCCGCTACGAAAGGTCTATCGGAAAGTAAACAAATTAAACTCGATAAACTGTACTTCCACAGCTGACACAATAATACGTAATAGTTAAGATATAAAAGGAATATGTTTAAAAAATAGTATTGTAAGATTAGTTAGGTTTTTAATTGCAAGTCATTGTTTTTAAAGCCATAACTAGTATAAAATGAAATTGACGTGGTAAATATATAAAGGAAATGACAGCCATCAGTGTGGTGAATAATGTGTAATTTGACAAAATAAAAGTTAGTGTAAACAAAAGTGACTAATAAATTGCTAATTGACTTGTGTTTGAAGTGTTTCAGGGTGAAAACTTCTCAAGAGACAAGAGAATAATAATAAGAAAATTTTGTAATAGAATAAGATAGTTTAAGTAAGAGTAAGATAAGGAATTGGTAAAAAACATTTTAACAAAGTAAAACATTTTTAACCTCTCAAACGGGGAAATTGCAACGGGGTGAGAGACCGTCGCAAGTGGGAAATAAGTAATTTCCTGTTTTTTAGAAATAAAGCTGTTTTTAAAATAATCAAGTAGGGAATTATACAATTAATAAAGAGGGAAAAATTAAATAAAACAGTAAATAGAATAGTTAAGCTAAATTAAAGAATGTTATAAAATAAATTTGTAATAACTAACTAAATTTGAACATCGAGAGTGAAGCGAAAAAATTCTAAGTGCCTAAAAAAGCTATTTTTCGAACCAAACCACGTAGAACTTTCATCGACATTTTAAAAGAACCACAATAACCTAGAATGAACATTAAAGAAAACAGAATTCAAAAAACTTAAGAAACAAAAAAGTTATAGCCGTTTAAATAAAATAGACATTTTTCAGTGTTCTAAAATTAATTATCAAACTATGCAAGCTAAAACAGATTCGTTGCCCGACTTGCCTGTACAAGGAATAAATCGAGTGATAGCAAGCTTTGCAGGCGGGGTGCGGTAGGTTAAATTCACCGCTATATATACTTGGTCTCTAAGCCTTTAGAGACAGTCTGTAAAAATTTTCTAACACGAGGTGCCGCGGGACGCTATGCTGGACCGCGAGTAGAGACCGTCAGTAGGCCGGATGGACCATAACCTCAGCGCTTTCGACATCCAGGACCACCAAGGATGAAGGCTCCAGACTCAGCCTCCAGGACGCTCGAATAGAGGGAAACCACCACCGACGAACCAGGGATGGCGACTTCCGGTGTCCAAGGACCAGGGAATCCAGACGAGGGACCCCAAGGACCGGCAAGAACATCTTTGGCAAGTCATTTTCTTTATTCGAAATCAGTCACGTCAAATTTAGTTAGTTAATTTTATTAAATTCAAACAAATTTGCAAGCTTAAAACAATGACTTCACTCTTTATAAAATTTTAATAAATTGTATGCTAAGTAAATGAATTTATGTGCTCAGAATATTTAAAATAATGAATATTAAAATTACAAAAGGTTTTTGGCCATAAGCCGTTTATTTAAAGAAAATGAGAAATTTTCGAATATTATAAATTTAAAAATTAAAGGTCATAAAATATGAATTTACCAATTCCATATAGGAGATAAAATATTATTATGTGTAATTTTGAAAATAATTTTATGTTATGTCTATGTTATCAATCTATATGCAAGGTATAATTTTTTAAAGCATAAGAAACAAGAAGTAATTCAGTGAATTGTTTTGCTAATATAATTGTGTAATACTTTAAAGGATAAATTTTCTTTTTTATTTCAATAAATAGAGTTAAATATGTCATAAAAATCAAGATTATTTGCATTCCATCCTGTGTCAAATAACCAATAAAAACTGTTTAGCTTTTTCCAACTAATATAAAAATGATTATCAAATCAGTAAACAAATTTAATTAAATTTCATTAAATGGCAATAGATAAAGCCTAATGTTTTAAAGAGTTTCGCTCTACTAATTTCATGAGCTAGTCTAAAGATTAGTTGGTTTTTTGTAATAAAAGTCCAGAGATTTATCTACTGGCAGATTGTGTTTAAGAGGACACAGGAGCCTTTTAAAATAGGTATTTTTAAACACAATCACATTTTGCACGTTCCTTTGCTGTGTCTGCAGATCATCGTCAGGTGGTAAGACTCTGTGTTTTTTATGTGTATTATTCTAAATGTGTTTCTTTCCAGCTGACTATTAATGTGACATGTGTGACTATACTTAGACCATACACCATTGATAAACTTATGTAGGAGTGTTTATACGGGGTTTAAATAGTAGTCAGCGGGAATAGGCTTGTTGTGGGTTTGGCCCTACGAGCAGGAAACATACACTTAACTCTGGGAGTTTAGCACGGTTTTACCAGCAGGGTGATAGGCAGAGTTTTGGTTGTTTATAAATATGTTTTCTTGTAAACAATTAAATTTTAGTATTCTGCAAGAAAGGATTTAAACAACACAACAAAACGACCGCGTAGTGTTGCGGTGGTAGGGACGGTAGAGGTGAGGTGGGGGGACGTTGCAGAATTGGCGCCCGGACGGTTCCGGGGCCTTTGAACAGGGGCTTTGAACAGGTTCCCTATATCAAAATTGAATAATTAAATAATAGAAAGAAATCGAGATAGTTTAAATAAATGAAGTCAAAATGTTTTAAATAAAGCAATTAAATTTTTAAATAATAATATAAATTGAACAAATCCAAGAGCGTACAAATAAAATAAATAAATAAATAAATAAATTTGAATAAAAATTTAGTCGAAAGAGCGGGTAGGAACCATCTGGCCTAAACCAAATCAAAAAGAAAGAAATAAGGAGATAAATAAATAATTGAATAATAAATAGTATATCAATATGTCTAAACCCGAGATGGAGAAATTGATGGCCTTTTTCAAGGAAGAGAAACAATTGAGAGAGAAAGAGAAGGCGGAAGAGAGACAATTGAGGGAGAAAGAGAGGGAGGAAGCAAAACAAAGGGAGAAGGAGAGAGATGAAAAAGAAAAACGATTGAGAGAGGAAGCAGAACAAAGGGCGAAGGAGAGAGAGGACAAAGAAAAACAATGGAGAGAGGAAGAGAAACAATTGAGAGAGAAAGAGTGGGAGGAAGCAAAACAGAGAGAGAAGGAGAGAGAAGACAGAGAAAAACAAAAGGAGAAGGAGAGAGAAGACAGAGAAAAACAAAAGGAGAAGGAGAGAGAGGACAGAGAAAAACAATGGAGGAAGGAAGAGAAAATGGAAAGACGACATTTATGGGAGGCTTTCCAGTCAAAATTCGAAGACTATCAAAAAGAAAATGAGACTAAGACAAGTCATATATATGAAAAATTAAGCGAACATGAGACAGAAATTGAGAGACTAAAAACTAAAACGGAAACAAAATCGGCTAAATTAAACGAGAAAGTACAGGATATCCAAGAGGACATTAAATCGGTAAAGCAACAAGTTGCAAAGGTAAAGCAAACAGCTGGAGCTGGAATAGTAACACAAGTTTGCTTACCAAGGGTAATAGACAGGAACGGGGAGGCTACGTACCGTAGGATTGAGTTCTGGGGGAATGACAAGGAAGATCCAATGACATTCCTAGAGGAAATAGAAAATCTATTTTCTGAAATAGACAATACTATGGACGAGACTGCAAAATTAAGGATAGTAGAACGATATTTGAAAGGGGCAGCGGATGCATGGTGGAAAGCCATAAAGAACAATACAGAAACTTATTCTGAATTCAGGCAGGAATTCACGGAGCATTTCTGGAGTTATCGCCAGCAGGATAGGGTACGCAGACAAATAAATCAAGGGCGCTACCATAACAATGGACCATACTCTATGGCAGAGTATTTTATTATGATGGTAAACAGGGCGAAAAACTTAGACCCGATAATCCCAGAGAACCATCTAATTTTCATGTTAATGAAACACTTTGGGAGTAACGTTCAGCTAGCTAGTGTGGGGAACCCCACAAGTAACATCAAACAAGCGATAGTTTTCCTACAACAGCTAGACAGCGTTACTGATAACGGCAATGGTAATGGGATCGCTCAAAGAAGTCAACAGAGGCAGGTTGCTCCAAACCAACAACCTAACCCTAACCCAAGGTCCCATGGTGATACCGCAAAATACCAAGAGACCAAGTATCCTAAAAACCCTCATCCTAAATCGCCTATCCCCGGACCAAGCAACCACAAGCCAAAAAACTAAATATGAGGATCTCTGGCAACAATCAGGGAGATAAGTTAACCAGGTTAGAGATCCGAAGCACAAAGAAGTCAAACATAATTCAGAGCGAGAGACCGAAGGAAAAGCCGGTTTACCATCATAATAAGATCAGGCTAGGCGGTTTTTCCATGTCTATTAGGGACGATTTGTTAGAGGAAAGAATTGACTCGGTTGTAAAACTGGAGAATATAGACCAGTGTCCAGTGATAGAGTGCGAAATTAAAGACCATAAGTTTATTGCACAAGTTGATACAGGTGCCCAAATGTCTGTGATTAAAACAGAAAAATACATAGCCCTAAAACAAAACGGGAATTTATTCTATGAGCTACCTATAGCTAATGTAGCGATAGTCACAGCATTAGGGTCAACCTGTAAACGGGTCAAATTACAAACAATGCTACCTCTAACATTAAACGGACACACAAAGGAATTTGTTTTCTTGATTGTGGACAATCTACGGGTTGACCTCATCTTGGGAGCAAATACTTTGTGTGCGTTAAAAGCCCGGATAAACATGGAGAGATCGTTCATGACGTACGAGATTGATGGATATCTGCTGCACCAGGAGTTTCTTGTATCGAATAATAATAAAAATAATATAAAACAAGAGATAGGATGTAATAAAATTAATAAAATAACAAACAAAAATACTAACAAAAATGTAATATGTTCCGACGTTACAAGCGGGGAACAGGAAATAAATACAATAGACTCGTCTTATATAGACGGGCAAATTAACGACGGCAAATTAACACCTGTAGAGCCGACATTGGAGTGCCCGATAGTGAATAGCGAACAGGCGGGGCTGTTCACGGGCAAGGATCAGGAAGATGGGTCCTTGTGCGAGTTAGGTGATGACAAACTAAAAAATAAACAAACACGAAACAAAAATATGACTAAAAATGTAAAATGTTCCACCGATACAAGCGGGGAACAAAAAATAAAATTAAAACAATTGTCAACGAATAAGGTTAAGAACGAGATTACCAAAAATTTAAATAACAAATTGTGCGAACATTCGAGGAAGAGTGAATTATTAAAATGTAAAAGAACGGAATCAAGTAAGCTAACGGGATTAAACAAAGCAAAAAATGGGTTAACCAAACCTACAACAAACAAATTAAATAATGACGAGGGAGGATTCAATGAATTAAATAAAAATGGCTACAAGCCGAAACAAATAAAATTCCAACAAGTTAGGGAAAGACCTAATTGTCGGGAAACAAATCCGTTAGACTTAACAAGAATTCCAAAGCACTTTAATTCTAATCAATCTTGCTTGAAAACGAAGTCCAAATTGTTTGCTAAAAATAAATTTAAAAGTAAATCTCACCAGTATAAAAATTATCAAAGTAAACCAAGTAAAAATAAATCAAAAATAAAAATAAAATACAGGAATTACGCACAATGGCGTAACACAAAACGCCGAAAGAAAACCAGAACGCGTAAAACATGTCTTAAAATAAATACTATTAAGTTGGAAAATACAAATAATCATTGCATATTAAACAAACAAGAAATGTTGAAGTTACAAGAATTGATAAACAATTATTCAGACGTGTTTAATGAAAAACCAGGTAGATCCAATAAATATAAACATGCGCTCAAAATTAAGGAAGGCACAACTTTTGTGAACAGGAACTATCCTATTCCAATGAACTTCCGCAAACAGGTTCAGGAAGAAATCGACAAAATGCTCCGATATGACATAATTGAGAGGTCAAGGACGCCGTATGTTAATCCTATGGTTGTTGTCATAAAATCAGACAATACGGTTCGACTTTGTTTAGACGCTAGGAAGTTAAACGAGATAACTGTACCCGATTATGAAAGTGCACCTAGTATAGACGACATCCTAAGAAAAGGAAGGAATAAACGGTATATTTCAAAAATTGATATGACATCAAGTTTTTGGCAAGTGCCATTGACACACGATTCCAAGAAATATACCGGCTTTTTATTCGACAATAAGGTGTACAATTTTAAGGTCGTTCCATTCGGGTTACAGAATTCTCTAGCGGCCCTAGTAAGAACAGTCGATTTAACACTTGGCGTGGAATTAAGCGACAACATATTAGCCTATGTTGACGACTTGTTATGTCTATCGGAGACGTTTGAAGAACATCTCGAGCACTTGCGTATAATATTTTCCAAATTCAGGGAGGGAAATTTAACAATAAATCCCAATAAGACATTGTTCTGCCATCAGGAAGTGAAGTTTTTAGGGTACATTTTTGACCAGAAAGGGGTAAAAACTGACCCAGATAAGCTACAAGCGATTCGCGATTTTCCTAGTCCTAAGAATAAAAAACAGTTACAATCATTCTTAGGATTTGTGAATTATTATTCGCGATTCACGAGTCAATACGCCCGAGAAACTTCACCCCTGTTGAAGCTATTAAGAAAGGGACAACCCTGGGTTTGGGATATAGAAATGCAAGATGCATTTAGGAATGTAAAAAACCTGTTTGTGGAAGCAGTTACTTTGACACATCCGGTGGAAGGTCGGGGAACGTTTTTACAAACTGATGCGAGCGATAACGCTATAGCAAGTCAGCTGTACCAGGAAGACCAACAGGGCAGGTTACAAGTAATTGGATTTGTATCGAGAACACTGAAACAGGCGGAATTAGGGTATACAGTGTGCGAAAAGGAGCTTTTGGCAATAGTGCATGGCCTAAAGAAGTTTCGGCCATTGATAGTAGGGGCCCCATTAACTATCATTACAGACAACAAAGCACTAAAGTTTCTCTATTCATGCAACTATACCAATGCACGCATAACTAGGTGGATTCTCGCGATACAGGAATATCAGCCAAAAATGAGACACTGTCCAGGTAAAGAAAACGTTCCTTGCGACACCATAAGTCGGATGTATCAAAGTAATATAGGAAATAATAGCGGGCAAAAGGGTTTGAATGTAGTTAAAATAGGACAAATTAAGGTAGAATGCCCTACAATAATACAAAAGATGTTTAAAGAAATGAGACAAGTCCAGGAGCAAGAACCTGAGCTTTTCCACATAATAAATCACATAAATCAGTTTAATTATTATAAAATTTGTAACAATATATTATGTAAAATTGTAAACAATAGAACGAAGGTTGTGATGCCAAAGCAAAATATCGTTTCATTTATAGAGCATGTACACAAACAATATGCACATTTAGGTAGAAATAAAATTGTCAAAATGATAAACAAACATGTTTACATTAAAAATATACATAAACAAGTCATAGATGTCATTCGGAAATGTCGAATCTGCCAGTTTGCAAAAGTAACAAATCGATATTTGCAAGCAAGGACTAAACCCATTTTAACACAACAGCCGGGAGAGATTGTTGCTGTCGATTTTTTAGGACCTTTGCCCCGGAGCACAGGAGGTGCAAGACACATTTTAGTTGTTGTAGATGTATTCTCGAAATTAGTAAAATTATATGCAGTTAAGCGCCCAAATACGACGAGTACAATCGCCAAGCTGTCGCATTATTTTCAGACAATAGGGAAGCCTAGGCGAATACTCTCAGATTTCGGATCGGCCTTTACGTCTCGACAATGGAATTTATGGATGCACGACAACAGTGTTGAGCATACATTAATTCCGGTCAGGCATCCACAGGTAAACCATGCCGAGAGGATAAACCGAGATCTGGGCAGGATTCTTAGGACCTATTGTCATGAAGCGCAGTCATCATGGATGAGATATCTGCCATATATGGAACAGGTAATTAACATAACTCCCCATGAAGTAACTGGATATTCACCTATCCAGGTACACCATGGGGAAGTACCGATATATATATATGGGAGAGATTTCTGCCAGATGATTGTAGAAATGCGGAGCAAGCGACACAAAGAGAAACATTACAAAATGTATTCGATCGTATAAGGACAGTGGGAGAAAGACGGGCTGCTATGAAAAATATAAACTGCCGAGAAACGTCGTTTCAACCGGGCGATTTAGTCCTAATCACTAGGCACAATAGATCAGATGTGTCTAAGAATGAGACAGAAAAGCTGTTGTTAAGGTACCAAGGTCCTTATAAAATTAAAAGGAAAATGGGTCGAAAAACCTATGAAATTGCAAACATGGTTACAGATAAAATCCGAGGCATCTATGACATAAAAGATATTAAAAAGTTTTATGAATGAGTAAAAAATATTTTAAAACTAAATGCTGTTAAGAAAGGCAGTACCAATAAATAACCGCTGTACTTTTAAATAAACCAGAATTGTCTAGGTTGAAATAATTTATAATAAAGTATCCAGATGTTTGAATGAAATACCCAGCGAGTCGAACAAATGTAAACAAAGGGCTCAAGGTTAAGGGCAATCACTTGTGTTTGTAAACAAGGCCACAATGAAATATCCGGTGGACGGGCGGGGAACGAGTTTATAAAAACATTCCTTGCAGCAAAATAAGCCGGACGTACCAAAATAGTAGAGGGCAAAAAAGCCTAAATGTATTTAAAACAGGACAAAGTCAATAGGATGTTCTACGGAAATTCCAAAAATGTTTAAAGAGAAATGTTTAAGGGATATGAAATAAACTCAGGAACAATAACCTGATTTGTTACCATTAATCAAACCAACTGTGTCAACAATTATAAAATATCTTGTAATGTATTCTGTAAAATTGTATATGATGTTAAAAACAATAAGAAGTTTTATGACGGGTAAAGGGTTCTAGAATGTGAACTTTACACTGATCATAATCCAGAAAATACGGAAATGCCAAATTAGAATATTGCTGCAATAATAGAACCAGTACGCGAGCGATAAGCTAAGTTAGGCAGGAATTAAATTGTCAGAATGATTAATAAACTGATTTAATGTAAAAACAAGTATAAGCAGTAGTTGAATAAGGCTAAATCTAGACTTTAAGATTAGCTACTTATTTATAAAGGGACGAATGGTTAAATGAAAAACAAACTATTTAATAACTAAATCAACATTACAAAAGTATTATTCAGGAAGTTTTTGTGTACTGAGCAAACATTGGCGAGCTACCTCCACTGCTTAAATCAAACAAGCGGGTTAAATCAAGCAACAATCAGGCAGATAGCAGGCGAATCTTAATAACTTGTACAACAAATACGCGGTCAGACCTTTGCAAAATTAAACAAGAAATTTGTGTGCATGAAATAGTGGGTCGTTAGATCAGACTATCACTGTACAATATAAAACAAGAAAACTTGTGTACTAACGATCAAGGTCATAACAATAAGAAACTTTGCATCAAAATCAGAAGCAATCGAAATTTATCAAGTGGACTTCGATAATCTGGACACAAGCCAGTTTTATAAACTGTACAATCTAAAGATAGAGAATTTAAAAGGCAAGGTTCGTTCCGTTTAATATGATAAGTTGAATTGTTGTCGTACTTTATTAGAATGTTTACAAGCCAGCTCATTGACCTTGCAGGTAGTTTGGAATGTAGAATCCACGCAATAGTTAGCCGCTACGAAAGGTCTATCGGAAAGTAAACAAATTAAACTCGATAAACTGTACTTCCACAGCTGACACAATAATACGTAATAGTTAAGATATAAAAGGAATATGTTTAAAAAATAGTATTGTAAGATTAGTTAGGTTTTTAATTGCAAGTCATTGTTTTTAAAGCCATAACTAGTATAAAATGAAATTGACGTGGTAAATATATAAAGGAAATGACAGCCATCAGTGTGGTGAATAATGTGTAATTTGACAAAATAAAAGTTAGTGTAAACAAAAGTGACTAATAAATTGCTAATTGACTTGTGTTTGAAGTGTTTCAGGGTGAAAACTTCTCAAGAGACAAGAGAATAATAATAAGAAAATTTTGTAATAGAATAAGATAGTTTAAGTAAGAGTAAGATAAGGAATTGGTAAAAAACATTTTAACAAAGTAAAACATTTTTAACCTCTCAAACGGGGAAATTGCAACGGGGTGAGAGACGGTCGCAAGTGGGAAATAAGTAATTTCCTGTTTTTTAGAAATAAAGCTGTTTTTAAAATAATCAAGTAGGGAATTATACAATTAATAAAGAGGGAAAAATTAAATAAAACAGTAAATAGAATAGTTAAGCTAAATTAAAGAATGTTATAAAATAAATTTGTAATAACTAACTAAATTTGAACATCGAGAGTGAAGCGAAAAAATTCTAAGTGCCTAAAAAAGCTATTTTTCGAACCAAACCACGTAGAACTTTCATCGACATTTTAAAAGAACCACAATAACCTAGAATGAACATTAAAGAAAACAGAATTCAAAAAACTTAAGAAACAAAAAAGTTATAGCCGTTTAAATAAAATAGACATTTTTCAGTGTTCTAAAATTAATTATCAAACTATGCAAGCTAAAACAGATTCGTTGCCCGACTTGCCTGTACAAGGAATAAATCGAGTGATAGCAAGCTTTGCAGGCGGGGTGCGGTAGGTTAAATTCACCGCTATATATACTTGGTCTCTAAGCCTTTAGAGACAGTCTGTAAAAATTTTCTAACACGAGGTGCCGCGGGACGCTATGCTGGACCGCGAGTAGAGACCGTCAGTAGGCCGGATGGACCATAACCTCAGCGCTTTCGACATCCAGGACCACCAAGGATGAAGGCTCCAGACTCAGCCTCCAGGACGCTCGAATAGAGGGAAACCACCACCGACGAACCAGGGATGGCGACTTCCGGTGTCCAAGGACCAGGGAATCCAGACGAGGGACCCCAAGGACCGGCAAGAACATCTTTGGCAAGTCATTTTCTTTATTCGAAATCAGTCACGTCAAATTTAGTTAGTTAATTTTATTAAATTCAAACAAATTTGCAAGCTTAAAACAATGACTTCACTCTTTATAAAATTTTAATAAATTGTATGCTAAGTAAATGAATTTATGTGCTCAGAATATTTAAAATAATGAATATTAAAATTACAAAAGGTTTTTGGCCATAAGCCGTTTATTTAAAGAAAATGAGAAATTTTCGAATATTATAAATTTAAAAATTAAAGGTCATAAAATATGAATTTACCAATTCCATATAGGAGATAAAATATTATTATGTGTAATTTTGAAAAAAATTTTATGTTATGTCTATGTTATCAATCTATATGCAAGGTATAATTTTTTAAAGCATAAGAAACAAGAAGTAATTCAGTGAATTGTTTTGCTAATATAATTGTGTAATACTTTAAAGGATAAATTTTCTTTTTTATTTCAATAAATAGAGTTAAATATGTCATAAAAATCAAGATTATTTGCATTCCATCCTGTGTCAAATAACCAATAAAAACTGTTTAGCTTTTTCCAACTAATATAAAAATGATTATCAAATCAGTAAACAAATTTAATTAAATTTCATTAAATGGCAATAGATAAAGCCTAATGTTTTAAAGAGTTTCGCTCTACTAATTTCATGAGCTAGTCTAAAGATTAGTTGGTTTTTTGTAATAAAAGTCCAGAGATTTATCTACTGGCAGATTGTGTTTAAGAGGACACAGGAGCCTTTTAAAATAGGTATTTTTAAACACAATCACATTTTGCACGTTCCCTTGCTGTGTCTGCAGATCATCGTCAGGTGGTAAGACTCTGTGTTTTTTATGTGTATTATTCTAAATGTGTTTCTTTCCAGCTGACTATTAATGTGACATGTGTGACTATACTTAGACCATACACCATTGATAAACTTATGTAGGAGTGTTTATACGGGGTTTAAATAGTAGTCAGCGGGAATAGGCTTGTTGTGGGTTTGGCCCTACGAGCAGGAAACATACACTTAACTCTGGGAGTTTAGCACGGTTTTACCAGCAGGGTGATAGGCAGAGTTTTGGTTGTTTATAAATATGTTTTCTTGTAAACAATTAAATTTTAGTATTCTGCAAGAAAGGATTTAAACAACACAACAAAACGACCGCGTAGTGTTGCGGTGGTAGGGACGGTAGAGGTGAGGTGGGGGGACGTTGCAGTGCGCGTGTTTTTTTGTTTGTGTGTGTGTGTGTGTGTGTGTGTGTGTGCTTGTGCTTGTTTGTGTGTGTATGTGTGTATGTATATATATATATATATATATATATATATATATATATATTTGTGTGTGTGTGTGTGTGTGTAAGAATGGGTGTGTGTTCTCACCTGACTTACCAGTTCCTGGTACCTGTTGTGTGTCGAGCTCGATCTACCATGAATACATTCCTGGACTTTGTTTTGAAAAACCAACCACAAGGTTTTTACTTTCCTTAAGAGTTAATTTATTTCATATACCTTGGTTAAAATTATCTGTAACGAACTTTTTTCCTAATTCTATGCTATTTATTTAATCTCTACTCTTTTTAATGATTGGAAAAACTATATGAATTTTAATTAATTAATTTCACCACGGGAAGGTTTTAATAAATTCAATCACTGTTTGTTATAAATTGTTTAATTCTCTAAATTTGAAATATTATTTAAAATCGATTCTATTACATGATCTTTACTTTTTCTGGAAATTTAACTCATTTTACATTTTTTTTAATAAGCAATTATTTGTCAAAATTTTGCTTATATTATTGTTCAACATCTTCAACGTTTATAGTCTATCCTTGAAAAGGTCGCATCTTAAAGTTTATATTACACCCTTAAATTTACTCACATATTCATTTACACAAGAACATAATTTATATTAATTGGTTTTATTGCATGTCCATATAACCCTTTCATGAAAGCAACAGGTGAAATTACTTCTTAGTAATACTGTGTTTTAATTATTTCTGTGCTCCCACACATAATTCTGCTGGACTTTATTAAGTATTCCCCTTGATTTATTTTTAATCATTTATCTAATCCTGTTTTCTTCATATCGGATATATGGACATAGAACATTTTAAAACTGTGATTATACAGTAAATCACTTCATATTCTTTTGTTTCAAGATTCTCTTATTATTTATGACATTATCATTTAAATACATTACTTTATTTCTTATTTTGAATATCAAGTGAATAGACTATTTTTTTCGTTAAATAAATGTATCTTTAATCATTTGCTTTTCATATTTGATAATAATTACTAGAACAATATTTCATTTTATGAAGCTTTTTGAAAATAAGTCAATTGCCTATATATTCTCTTAATTTTAATTTACTTTTTTATTAATTGATGATTTTACTGTAAATTCAAAATCTGGTAATTATACTTTAGAAAATTTACAAACTTTTAAAAATTGGTTTATCCTATTAAAATTTAGACTTGCCCCAAAACTTTCACTGTGATCGTTCCTCTTGTCCCTCGGACGTTGTCCTGGAATCCTTGGTTCCACTTCGGATGTGGTCCTGGAGTCCTTGGGTCAGCCGCAAACGCACTAGATCGGTTTAAGGGCCGTCTTTAATACTTTTCTACATTAATTTACATTTTACAAAAATAATAAAAAGTTCGTTCTTGTGGAAACGTCGCAAAGCAGACAATCTTCACGTCCATCTTGGGCTAGTTGTTGTGTTTAGCCACGGAACATCATCCTGGAAACGACTCTGGATGTCCTTGCTAAAAATACGTCCGTTCGGTTCTCAATCTTGTATGCGTCTCCCGACTCGCTTTCTTCAAGGGCGGTTCCCCCCCTTCTACAAGCCGTGTTTTATTTACTTTAGACAAGCAGTTCAGACCTGGAAGGGGGTTGTCTCTTAAAGTTTCTCTTTTTGTAAGGGAAAAGGTTTGTATTTAAGATTAACTTTGCTCGTAAAGAGCGCTCCACTTGCGTGTTTACAAACCAGACAGATGGTAGCGGAAATGCCGTACTAGGCACCAGACATACTTCCGGCATTGTATACTATGCTTGGCGTGTAAGGGTATTATTACTGTCAGCGATGTAAACTTTGAATTGTTTGTTTATATTCTCAAGTGTAGCTGACTTTCTGTGTTACAAGTAGAATATGCTCCTGAGTTAATACGGAGCTAATCTCGATCACTTTAGAATAAACTCACTAGAATTATAAAGAAATTGTGTCTTGTCACAGTGCAGTGAATTATTATGCAAATATTTTGTAATTGCTTCTGTTGTATTCTTGTTCTTAGTATTCGAGTACATTCTCACTGCGCGCGTGCGTGTGTATCTAAGTGTGTGTGTGTTTGTGTGTCTACACTGCAAAAATAGACAACGCTATGTCTCTAGATAATTTAACCTGCGTAATAACCGTGCAGCAATGGAACCACAAACAAAACGAAATTAGGCTAAAAAAACTTTTGTTGTTTTAGTTGGTAAAATCTAAGTCGTCTCGCCTATTCTATTGGGGAAAACAATTTAGTTCGACATAGTTCATTTGGTTATGACAAATAAAGTGGAAATTATACTTTTATAATAATAATTAAATTAATGCAGGAAAACCGACAAAAACCAAACTAAAACAAAAATAATTTTTAAAATAACAACTTAATTCTAAATTCTAGTATGATGTTTGAGCAAAAGTAAATGAAATTCGTTCGATGCTCTATAGTTGCTATGTTTGTATCAATATAACAATGTTGTCTAACCAGCTGTATAACTTTCCGCACTTAGCCTTAATGGAGAGGGGTTTCTCAATCCGCTCCATTAAGAACCAAGGAGAGGGATTCTTACTCTATCTCCAGTTTTACTCCTTCTTCCGGTATTACTCCATCTTTCAGGTAATAAGACATAAATCTGCTTTTAACCTTAAAAGTAAAATAAGGAAATAAATTATATTGAATAAATTATTACGGTACCTACATAATACCCGTTGGATAGACATTTTCTACAAACATTGTCCTGTGTAAAATTGTTTTTCGTGTGCCTGTTTTATCTCTTGACTACTACTTAAGCTGTTCTATTTGCAACTGAGTAGTTAGGTAGATAACTATCCTAAAAATAGCCAAAGTTAATGCAGATAAATGTACCTTCTAGTACT
>JBAIZL010000002.1:183792133-183794633 GCA_036971475.1 Prosapia bicincta
AACAGTTTAAAAACGTACACAATGCTAAGAAACTACAAAATGTCCTCCCATTAGATATTCTTTCAAGTCGACGTACAAACGTTTTTTAACGTTTTGAAATGTGTTAATGAAACAATATTTTTTAACTTTAAATTTACAGTATTTTATAAAGCGTAAACTTAAATTCGTGAATACACAAGTATATCCTATATTATATTTAAGACAGGTTTTTTTTCACCACCATCTAGAACATATTTTTAACAAAAAGTAATATGTAAATAACTGTCAGAATATTTTATATTTTGCTACAAGTATATCTTTACTAGTAAAAAAAGTTTTGAATTTTATAACCTACAAAATACTCAGCTAATAAAACTAGTGTATACATATAACTTAGTGATGATTCTCATTGTTGAAAGCAAAAGCCTGTTAGTTATAGAAATAATGCTAAATATAAAATATTGCTTAATAAACTGCAGAATGTTGTAGTTGATCAAACTAAAGTTTTTCACAGGGTATAAAAGTTCAACAGCAAATGCAGGCCCTTCTTAGTCACGGACCCATTCCTAGGTTGCGAGTGGACTAAAGACATCTAAGCATATATATTACTGAACCACGGCCTATTGTATATTTTACATTTTAATGCTAAATGACTAAATTAAAGTAAGTTCTAAAATTTAAGCTAAGGACCATAATTCTGGCTACTAGAGTATTCGACGCCTTTACGAATTATTAACCCCAAAACGTTTAACAAAACAGTAATTATATAGATGTGCGACTACCACTATGTTCGGGAATGTTTTTTCTTTTCTTATGTATTTTTACGCCCTGAACACGAATTTGACATTAGTTTTTATCGCTGAGGTTTATTTAAGGCCAAATACTCTGAAGAAGAACACGTTCATTTTCTATATATCCTTGCGCTAATTGTAAGAATTTGTGGACCACCTTAGATTAAAATAGAAAATTCTTCTAAACCACGTACTAGGATGAAATGCACAAGATATTTTTTAAATTTTACACGGAAAGTAATTTTTTATCAATTTAAAGTTGGGTAAAAAATAAGTGCGGAGTAGTAAGTTGTGCATCATTTGCGAGTGATACAGTGACGTCACAACTGTAGTTGGTGTTTCAGGAATCTAAACTTTGGTAAATATGCAGAATGGCAAGCCCCAGATTGCCTACATTGATAACTAATATGTTTCATATTTCCAGGGAAGGTAATTTTATATAGCCTGTCTATACTGAAATATACCTATGAAGTATCCAGTCAGGTTGGATTTGGTTGTAATTTTATACATTTAACCATAAAATTACAACCAAATCTATCATGACTGGACATTTTATAGGTATATATTAATATAGATATATAGTAATGTATACAGTTACAACCAAATCTATTCTAACTGGAGTCTTTATAAGTATATTTAAATTCGTATGCAGAAACAATAAATATTAGGTCAAAACGTTTCTCAAATGTTTACACACGAAAGTTATGATTGGAGATAGCGTGACGTCACTGTATCACTCCGCGGACGTTGCACAACTTAATATTTTGCTTTGAATTTTCTACCCAACTTTAAAATAATAAAAAATAACTTTCCTTGTAACATTTAAAAAACCTCTTTTGCATGTCGTCTTAGGACGTGCTTTAGAACAATTTTCTATTTTATTCTCAGGTTGTCCCAAATTCTCGCAATTACCGCAACGGTAAATAGAAAATGATGAACAGGTTCTTCTCTAGTTCTTCAGATCTTGAAAATACCTCAGCGACAAAAACTATTGTCAAATTCGTGTTCAGGTCGTAAAAATACATAAGAAAAGAAAAAGAAATTCACGAACATAGCACTAGTGGCACGTCTATATAATTACTAATAAAACATGTAATACTAAACTAAATCAATAGATAGCGACAGCTAATGCGCCTGTGTGACGTTTCTTCGTATATTACAAATATATTTTCTATATTCACTATTGCAGAGTTATTTTCCTAGGAATAATGCTAGTATTATGCATCTGCAGTAGTGAATACCCCAAAACAGTCACACTTTTTTAAATCAATAAAATTAAATTACCAAAATTAAACTTTCTGTAGCGGTTCTTTCAGTCCAACCATTTCATTTTCTCTGGCGTTTGTATCCGAGTGTTACGCCGGACAAGAGCTTAATTTAATTTTAATTTATTACGTAACTCAGATGTCAAGCTAATGTAATTATAACCCACCAGATTCGCGTTTGGGTAGCTGATTATTTGTATCAATATATTATTTGGCTTAATTAAAGTATTTTAAAACCTAAAAACTAATTGTATATTTTATAATAATACGAAAGTTATTTTGTCCTACGTCATCGTTGAATCCCGTGTGCTGTAAATCTAATTTATGTTAGCGACAAACATATTTGAAATTAACAGAATTATATTTTCTTTATGTTTTATTTTAATATGTTTCAATAATGTTTTTTTTCTGAACTTTAATTTTAACCTCTGCCAGGTTATAATATTTTCAGATAAATATGTTTCG
>JBAIZL010000002.1:183799633-183827133 GCA_036971475.1 Prosapia bicincta
TATATATATATATATATATATATATATATATATAGAGAGAGAGAGAGAGAGAGAGAGCGAGAGAGAAAGACAGACACACAGAGAGAGAAAGAGTGAAAGTAGACAATTAATACGATGACAACAAAGCTTTTAAGTTTTGAGTAATAGTATTAGTGACATAAAGCCATAGCCTAAGCTCCGCAGTCACTCTCCATTTTATAGGGGACCAAATACAAGAATACGTACTAAGCGTACAGTATATTCATACTGTTTCGGAATGTTTTTGTCCCAGTAATGCCAACTCCAAAACAACCGTACATTTCAATAATTTGACAGAACAGTGAAGTAGGATATTGGCAGAACTGGAGTGTCCAGGAATACATAATGCCATCCACCCGTGCCCGTAAAAGTGATTCAGTCTGGATATATTGCATATTCTAAGTATCTAAGGAAGAATATATAAGCTCAACAATTAAACTTAGATGTTTAATTAATCATTTTAGGCCTATACTTGAAAAAAATATTCTACCAAAAAAATAATAAATAATAGAAAAAAAACAGTAGGGTTTCAAAAACGAAAATCAGTAAATTGTTTTTTGGAAAAACAAATATAAAACTATATTTCACCTTTATACATAGAACGTTGACATCTTAAATATCTAAACTAGGTTTCTCATATCTCAAACTATATCTACGAGTATACGAATGTATTCAGTCATAATTTATTTAAATTAAGTTAATAATAATTAATATGACTCTTTTCAATAAATTCGAAATAATAGCTAAACCTAATGTTTAATAGTTATTCTATAGACACTCAACACAAAAAGTTGTTCGATAACTTTTACTAGACCTAAACGTAACCCACGTTTTCTAACTGACAGTGTGTATTCCGAATGTGTGTTACTTGCACAGTTCTGAACTTGATCGAAGAAGTTCTTACAAAGAACTTTGTCGAAAAAGATTTATTTAGAAAACATTATACTAAACAATGTCATAAACTTAGAAAAATATTGTTTTATTAATTTCCTACTGTTAGTTCACACTCTCCCCATATGTATGTTATTAAAAGTTTTTTAATTAAACTAATTAAATATTTATTCTGCCACTGAAGTTCATTTAATTTTTTAAAAACTTGTAGTAGACGACAATTAATTGACGTTATTACAGTCTTTAATATATTATTCAATAATTAAAATTAAAAATGTTGTTGTTTTTCGGTCGGATTCAAACTTTATGATTTCATATTTGAAATCCAACAGTTGAGTGCTGCATTTCAAATATGTAGTCATACGGTTCGAATCCAACCTAAAGACATAAACTGTTTCAAATTATAAATAAAACATTAGTATTTGAAAAAAAAACTGTATTAATATCAAGTGTAATCCACTATAAGTTAAAAAAAATGAATTTTGAACCTGAGTGGATGAATAAAAAGTATTCAATTAACGGTTGAAAATTTGAACGACACACACACACACACACAAACACACACAACATACACACACACACACACACACACACACACACAACATACACACACACACACACACACACACACACACACACACACACACACACACACACACACACTCACACAACACACACACACACACACACACACACACACACACACACAACATACACACACACACACACACACACACACAATTATATATATATATATATATATATATATATATATATATATATATATATATATATATATATATATAGAGAGAGAGAGAGAGAGAGAGAGAGAGAGAGAGAGAGAGAGGCAGAAAGATAGTATACACTAGTAGTGGTTTAATTGTAATATTATGTAATGAAAAAGTAGGCTAACTAAAATAAAACTTTTCTTTGTTAACCTGAGTAGGAATTTTATTTTGAATAACTTGTTACTAAGAACATATTTTATACTTTACATAACATGATCTGTTGATCATATTACAAATACCTGCAGTACCTTATTGCATGTTCAATTATAGATTGTTATATTCGATATTTAAATACTTCACGTTGTCCGTCATTTAATTTTCAATCAAAAATGCCTCTAATACTTTTTTATTGTATTAAGCTTATAGTTTATACAACCTTTCAATTTCTTCAAGAACAATATCATGATAATGTGAAACCTTATAATTAAAAGATATTTAAGCAGGAATAATATATTGGCCATGTGTGCGTCAGAGAGAAGCACTGAATTACGGACTAGATAATAGAGTGTCATTTATAGCAATGCCTCTACAAATTATAGCTTTGCGTGAGAGCCAGTTGGTATGTGGAGACATGAACAATGGTGCTTGAAAAGTTATAGTTTATAGGCTAATAACTTGGTTTTGTTTTATTAGTTTCGCCTATCTTAAATAAACAAATTTATTAGCAATTATTATAAAGTTCTGAAGGTTGATGAATCTATCGGTTTTTTATCACTGAATAAGACTGACATAATATAATACAAATGTTATATAGTATTTATTTTTATGAAAAAATAAATTATTGTTTCATTTTATATTAATTCGTCAATACGGAAATAATTTATATATAGCAATCACACAAACGTGAGAACATTATCTTCCCTAAATACCTTATCCAAAATACCAAAGGTTATTAATCCTATGATCTATCCTAAGTCCTGATTAATTCAGTATTTCATTCCTTATATTTGTTCTGTAAGAGGTTATAAAGGCCACACTTCCTTATGGCATTCTAAAAACATGGACCAACGAGCAGACCTTGTCCAGATGATGAACTGGGATTATTGTACTATTCGAGTTCGAGGAATCTAATTGAACCCAATTCCGGTAAAACATTTCTTTATTTATCCGACAAGCCTACTTCAGGTGCGCCGTCCTGAACACCATGCTATGGCCAACTCTGTACTATCTAACAGGAGCTAATCTGTTTAACTATTTTCGTATCCTATGGAGGCGATAGTAGTGATACTGTCTTAACACGATCCCAACCGCAATGTCAACAAAATGACGCCCCACATATGCGCCACCCGGAGTAGTTGGACTGACGCTCATATTTGGGTTAGTGTTTGCGTGTTACTTTTATTTCTTTGACAAATCAGTGGCTTATTATAACGGTTTGATATATTCGTATCGATATATAGGCATGTCTGACATTAATGTGGGCATTTAGCCTCTCAGTTAATCAAGGTCATTGACGTCAAAATACAGTTGACCTCCTTGTCTATTCCTTCGTGCCTCTGCGGCAGTTATTGCATTCAATGGTTACGTTTTACTAGGTTACCTTTAGATGACATTTATCACAAAGAATGTAAACGTGTCAAGTGATGGGTTCGTTTGTAAATACTCTGTACTGTATACAGAACTTAAATGTAAAGATAATTTGTCACTGATACAATAATGTTTATGTTGTCTGTATTTTTTTGATAATATATGAACCCTATATGAGGTATCTGTCTAACATAAGGTGACCATCCGCCCCGCTTTTTAGACTAGTGCCCCGCAGTCCCCAGATTTACTCGGGCTACGCTATTATGCCCCGCTTTGGCAGGATAAAGATAAACAAATAAACGTCCCGCTTTAAATATTATTTAATATTATATCCGAAAATAAAATGTTCTTGACTGACTCTTTCACAATATAAAAGCAACAAGGACATTGCATACACTTAAACGCATTGTTTATTTGGTTGCTTGTAAATTATACCTGCATCGGGGAATTTTGTAGTTTTGGATTGGCAATTCTGCTAATTAACTAATCTGTCATTGCGTAGCATAGGTTATGTTAATGAGTGAGTTCGCACTTTTTACCTTTTTATTGTTACGAGAGTGACCTAGGGACCAGAGAAGTTAATATAAGTGTTATCAAACTGGCTGAAATCAGTCATTATTGATGACAACAAACTGTTTGATGAAATAAACTGTCTAAAATAATATGCCAGAAATGAAAAGTTGTGAGAATGGTGTGAGCTGAAAACTTCGATCTACCAAAGATGGGTAAAAGTATTCCTCCATTTTGAACAAAAGAACATTTTTTACGAAAACTTACGTTACATCTCTGAGTTGCTTCTGTGTCTGCCAGGAACTAATGCTCCAGTTGAACGAGTGTTTACTAACATGAACAATATATGGACTGAAAATAAATCTCAATTGAACGTTCTAACTTTAAGAGCAATGCTTATGCTGAAGCACAATGTTGGACTAACTTGTGATAAGTTTCATGACAAAATAAGAGGAGAACCAGCTCTCCTTAAAGATATACATTCAGCAAAAAGTGTGCCAATGAGTGAACGTGTAGGCTAGTGGACATACTGTACTCTTGTTTTTATATTGAAATGTGTTGAAACTATACCAATTTGCCAATCAACCTTTTTACAAGTCTGGTAAAAGAAGATGTTTCACAAACTTGTCTACATAGTTTTCCAATTATTTTCTCCTCGCGGTCGGACATTATACTTCATTCAGTTGATTTTACTGTGTAACTTACAAAATTTTCAATTGTTAAATGTGTATTTTTGTTTGTTTCATTATTAATAAATTAATTTAACTGATGGTCCGATTATTGTAATTGTGTTGCTTTTACTACCTGAACAGTAAAGTTTTTCCTATGCTTATTTCTGTAAATTTAAGTGCTAAAATAGATAAAATAATAAGTTTAGGACCTTTAGTTGTGTCAATTTATAAAATATATTTCCCACGGTATCGGGGGGGAGGGGCTGACCCTCCTAATGTGTGTCCCGCTCTGAGGTCATTACAAATATGGTCACCTTAATCTAGCATGACCAGTCAAAACGATTTACATAGGGGTTTGTTGGTATAACCCTTTGTATGACGTTTCTATTTTTACGTGTATACATTGTTATTTTAAATATATATCCAATCTTGGGCCTGTTTTATGTAAGTAGCAAAATTCAGAACACATTTCATTAAATTTACATATTTTTTTAAAATTTTGGTTTTCATCAAAATCATGTTAGGATTTCCCAGGGTTTCGGAATTGAGGGGTTCCAGTGTAGTGGCTCGTACGTGGGACACTAGGTCAATGATAGGATTTTCGTGCTAAAGACTGACTGTAGCTCAAATATTTGCCATCCCAAAAAAACCACAAACCACAAAAATATACATTCAACAAACATAAGTCTAGGGTATTTATGTAGTATAGTAACTTATTACAACAACATTCCACTTTTGGTCTGTAACGAGGGTGAGAACCACTTTGACGCGGTCTGTGTAGACAGATTGAATTCCTAACGCCAGTCTCTTGTTAAAAATCAGTCGGCTCATATATGCGCAACTAGGTAGCGAACATGTTTTACTACAAAGCAAAATAGACAGAGTAACGAAACTGAACGAAATAGAGCAAGAAAAAGAAAGAGAGAGAGAGAGAGGGAGAGACAATGTTCACGACTTAGTATTCTAAAGATTTAAAGACGAAAGCGATTAAATATCGTTCATACAATCATATACACTAGTTGCTTGTTTTAATCATCTTGAATTCGCTGATTAAACTATAAATGATAATTGCGTAACTAATTGAATACTTATGAATACTCTTCATTAGCATTCACCTACGCAATAATCACTTGTAACATATACAATACTGGACTCAGCCAATTTACATTTATAAATACATGATCTTGCATTTGTCATGAAATATTGCCAATAGGTTATTATTGAATGATTGTTTTCTGAATCGCAGATCTATTTATAATCACACCTAACCTATAAATACGCCAAAGATTTACAAACTAACGACAATGCAATAACAACACAATCAATAAACAAAACAGGATGTATTCAAACAAGGATTTATCCATAATCCTCTGGCTTGAGGAGATTTTACTGGGCCAGGATTAAACGCAGCGCTACGAGCTATACAACAAAGTTGATCTGTGAGTTGGGAAGTTTATTTCCTGTAAAACGTGGCAGGGTAAAGCTTTACCTAAATAAGGAAAATGTAACTAGGTTTCAAAGTTTTAGGTAATTTATGGAGGAAATTTTCAAATTAGCTGAAACATCGCTTTCCATATTCCTACTTTCAAAATATAGTTAAGATAAGTTAGCTCCTACATTATTAATAATTCAAAAGTTTCCTGCGCTGAATAAAATGAACTTAAATAAAACTTGGTACATATACAAAAACCGTGGTGTTCAATAATAAATTTTGAACTATAAAATATTTAGTTAATAAAACATGAGAAAATGTGAGTATATTAGAATCTTTTAATGTTGTTTCTATAAGACTTATAATTTCTCATGTTCTGAAGTAATAATATACGCCTAAAAAGTATAAATGTACTTATATCTTTCAAAAATTATATTACAGTAATTTAAGATTAAAATGTCTGAATCAAATTACTTTACTTTTGTATAATGTACGGGGTCAACGATAGTATTAATGTCTGTTTTATTAATCATATAGGTGTATATGCTTAAATTTCTTCAAACTACTGAAAATAAATTATCAATACATTTTCGAACACGTGACTGGCATGATTGGAAGGTAAAGGGAATGTCTCTTAGTAACATTATAACGTGCTTTAAGAAGTTTCCCACTGACTTCAATTCTTTCATTTCGACTCTCGCTCTCTCAGCCATGTTGGGGCTGTAAGAGACCTGGGCGACCACCTTGTTTTAAGCTCTGAGCCAGGAAGTAGATAAGGATGAAGTCCGTGCAGCTGCGGTTATTGTCATGGTGGAGCTTGGCCTTGACTACCTTCACGCACGTGACCTAGGTTTCAATTTCTTGAGTACTTTTAGGTAAAAGATTGAATTGACAGTTTCTTCACGCGGTACAAACTCAAAATATACGATTTCTCGTCGATTCTGACTTGTAATTTATACAGTGTTTTTGTTGTTAAAAAAAATCGTGTATTTTTAATCATTCTCAATACCTAATATCTAATAAGGTTGTAAAATTTAGCTATCACATTATGAATTATGTTTAACATTTATAATTTTGTTTACTTAGCCTATACGTTTCTTTAAGCATATTTAATCATTAGTTTAAATAAGAAATGATAGTTTATATTTATTGTATTTAGCCTCTGATGATGGCAAAATATTTTCCGAAACATGTACGCGTATGGCGTATTTTACATTTTGTTTTGGTGTAATTTATTTCATGTGCATGCAATAATAAAAAAATTATGTTTCAAAGGAATAAAATATCATTTGTCTCAATGATATTAACTGTATATCAAGTTTATTAAAAGAAAAATTGATAATGTGGAGTGAGGACCTAATAAAATGATTTTATTGCCATTATCTTTACTTATACTATAATTATGATAATATTATCCATATATTGAAAATATAATAAATAATATAAGTTTATTATTACCATACAAGTATTGGAAAAACACAATAGGGAATGTTTCTTTTTTACAATTAAAAAGATATTTTTCAAATACTTCTTACTTTTCATCGTTATTGTTCCGTTTTATGGTTACCAATATCAAAATTAAATATCATTTAATACAGAATCAAATAGACAACTATGTTTTAGATCGAACTTCCCTTTAAGGTACTGAGCATAAAAGCTTAAAAGCTAAAGTTTTATTTATTTATTTGATTCTTCGGTCAGGTTCACATTAGTGTAGGGCGCTGAAAAAAAATAATAAAAAATTTGTAACTGTACATATGCTTACAAACTGTTACTTTTTAATCCTACGATAGAGTAACACTTATTGCAAAACAGTCCAATTCGGGATTAATTGTGGATTTTCGAGTAACAATAACAGTTGTTGCCGGTGTCCAGTTTTGATATCACTGCCTCTAATTGTGGAAAATGTAGTATGCTGTGAAGAATGTTAGGAGTTTTACGCTCACATTCTGTCTGAAGCTAATCGTGAATTATTATGTCCAGTGATGTCAGTGACGGTGTTACAGGCTCTAAATGCACTTAAGGGCGCCGACTTCCACGAAGAATATTTAATAATACAACGAGAAATTTAAGGCTTCCTTTATCGTCTTGTGGTTTCACACATCAATAACAATTGGCCTCAGTTAGTGATAAAGTTTCGAAATTTTGCCTATCTAGGACTGGAAACATCCAGAGAAATATAGTGTGAAATAAAAATATAAAATTCCATACAAATTATTAATTTTTGAAAGTCCTAGAAACATGTAATTAAAAAAAGAAATAATGTCTAAAAAATACTTGTAAAAAATCTTTTTAGAAATCAGAAATCAATAGAAAATATAACATTGATAATATATATATATTTAAATAATATACAACACTACTTGTCTCTGGTGAAAAAATTAATTTTAAAAAGTAGAATTAACAAAAAATGCACAGAAAAGAGCCACTTAGTGCCAAAACACAAAATTTATTGGTATGGAGTTACATGAGTAAAAATAAATAAAAGGATGCATTTACTAAACTCGACACCACAATGTTCATTCTTTGGGACCAATTCTTAATGCACGAAATAATATTGTTTTTTCCCGACTCTAAATTAATATTTAGAGTTCATATTAAGAATTCTGAGATTATTACTGAACTATTCCGAATTGTGAGAAAAACTTTAAGTGAATACTTCTGGCGCGCCTGTATAACAAATGGCACTGGCACCGTCTTCCAGTTGTCGTCATTCCTGATAGTATAGCTACATATATGAGCTGTGTGCAATTACTTTAACTTTATTCAACTTATAACATATGATTTATCACAACAGCTGATTTTATTTCGTAGGTTTTGTTGTAGAACAGCTGTTTAAACAGAGGGTTATGTTACTTTATTTATGGTACATTATTACGTTAAAATAACTATTGCCATTAAATGAATATAATAATTTTAACTGTTAACTTTAATGTTTTATTATTAGATAACTAACTAGATTTCAAAACCTGTAATACTCGTAACTACATACCACGCTTCTATCGACAGGTGCTACTGACTGTATTATTATACAGTGTAATATATTTGTACGTATTTCAGTGTATTTATACACAATAAAAGTAAGGAATTTACTTACTGGTATTTCCCTCAAGTACTTTTGCGAAAACTAAAATACAATCTTAAATACCACTTACATCTCACTCTGGACATGACTTCCTTCACCCCTCTCTAAAGCTCTCGACTTTCAGCGTTTGTACCTCATGGCAGTATAGCTGTTCTAGGCGATACAGCAGAACAATATAGCTCTCTGCGCCTACTTCCCAAGTACAGCCACCATTCTAATGATATATCAGCTCATATTGCATTCTCATTGTGCATTTATAATAATGAGCAGGATTAAATTCTTAAAGAGTCTGTTATAGCCCAACCGTCACATATTTCTTTATTTTTTATAGCCTTATACGACATTCATAATACTGGAAATATCTCTTATAACAGAATTATTTCTGAAATAAAGTCAAACGAACCTGACATTACTTATATAAATTGAAAGCTAAGGGATCGACAAAGGTCAAGTCCCAAGATCGCAATAAGCTCTAGTTCTAGCAATAAAATCTTTTATCTCGCAAAGCTGCTCTGTGTATTCTAACCAAGCACGCCTGAGGGGGTTTTGTCTTGCTCGCGACTGTAGCTGTGTTTACCGATGTAACATTAGTAAGCAAAGTGCTGTCTGTATATCTGAATTATATATACGAGTTGATTCGAATAGCCCAACATATTGTAATATGACTTCTTGTAATATGACTTCTTTTTTTAATATGAATCTTCCACCTATTTTTCAATTCCTTCTAGTAGGTCACTCTCTCCTTATATATAGGCATATATATATATATATATATATATATATATATATATATATATATATATAAGGCATATATATATATATATATATATATATATATATATATATATCTTGTACAAATTTTCAATGGTTATTAAAATACGTTTTTTATCTACCCTATGAATTTCAAAAATTGTTTTTACTAGGGATGGGCCGATTCCTAAAATTTTCGATTCCGATTCCGATTCTAAAATTTTCCTTTCGATTTTCGATTCTTTAGTCGATTCTCGATTCTCGATTCTTTCAAGTTATATTAGCTTACATGCTAGTTCTCTAATAATTAATTTAGTCAACATCTTGGTCATATGGCAAAACCTTTTAAAAGTTCTGTTTTAATGTAATAGGCTACACAAAACCTTCTACCGTGAGAGTGATATCTGTCTATAATATAATTTATTAAGGTTAAGTTTCGGAGGAATAATACAGTGTTTCTGTTATCCGTCTATTCGCTCAACCGTCATGGCCACGGTTCCGACGGTGACGGTTAATCGAGTTTTTACTGTACTTTTTTGTGTTTTGTTCTGACATTTAGTGAGAGAGAGACGAGCGATGTCAAACGACCAGAAATGGTTACGATCTTGATTGCTGTTGCTTCATAAATAATAATATTTTCGTTTACTTTAATCATTTAATTCATTCAAATCAACTAATACATAAATAAGACATATTTGGTAATTAATTATTTTTCCACACAAATATAATAAATTTTGGTAATAAATTTTGTTTGGTAATAAATTACTCCACACGCATATTTTAATAGTTAACAAAATAGGAATCGGAATCGACACTTTTATGAATGAAGAATCGAGTATCGACGATTCCTCGATACCACCTAGAATCGACGATTCCTGGAATCGAGAATCGGAATCGGCCCATCCCTAGTTTTTACCTATATAAAATGAGAATTGATGTTTATACAGTTTTCAAATATTTATTCAATAATTTGAAATCAAAAAATCTTAATGTCGTTGTCGGATTCAAACAGATGAACTACATATTAAAAATCCAGCACTTTTAGCACTTTAACTAACTTTCCCATAGTTTGAAATCAATTACTGAAAGATATATATGAAATTATAAGATAAATTATTCTTGCAATAGTGAATCATTACAATAAGTGGAGAGAGTGAGAAGTTATAGACCACCATCAGCTTCATAGATTAGAAACAAAAAAAGTGAATAAATAGTAACAAACAAAAATAATATTACAACATCATATAATATATCATGAAATATATAACTGGCCTACCACCGTGAGAAATGCGGAAAATGAGCGTCAGCCCGAAGAAGATGATACCGATGATGACGTCAATTTGGACTGAGGACTATACGCAGTGCTCTAACGGACTTTGAGTATTTATGTGTAAAACTAGGTTTGTAATGATAGGATTATTAGGCACTGCCCTTTCTTATAACATAACATAATGTATTTTATTCATTATGAGATTTGTTGTAAAACGTTATTTAATTTTCAATTTCTACAATTAAAACTTTATAAAACATACACATTGTGTGTTTATAATGATCCCTGTAATGTATTTATACAAAATATATGTATAAAAGACCATAAAAATATAGTATATTAGTTTGGATATCTAGGTTCATCGCAGAAACAGCACATGTGAAAAACAAATGTCTCAAACCAAGGACTTATGGTATATAACTTCATACTAATTATGACAAGATACATAAAATATACCTTTCTAACTATGATAGAGATTACACACCTTTAGGTTACAAAATAAAAAATAAATACAGTTTTTTTTTAATTTCCCAAAAATACTGAAACTAACACGATTCATATTGTATAAAGGGGAAAATGGAATATTCGCTTTCTATTTTAACACCTATTATTGTGATTCTTTCAATATATACACGTATTCATATTAATTGTACTAATTATAAAATGAAAAGTAACTAAAATTGTAACATTATTTTCAAAATCAAATCGGAACCTTTATTTAAACATTTTTAATAAATTGTGAATTTGTTCATAAATAATACATGTAAGTAATGGTAAAGATATCAGAATTCTACAAGCCATTATACATGACCTAACTGAGATGCGCAGAGGGTTGCGCGGAAGGTTAATAGTTGCCGTGTAACTATAATTATTCCCCACTACAACATGAGGAGTCCGAGCGAATTTATTTTTAAAAAACATTAAATTCAAGGAAGAAGAGGTTATTTATGAGATAACCCATAGACTTTTTGTAAAGCAAAAGGAAAATTTAGTTTAAAAATTTTATATAATTTATTCAAAATCAGTTCTTGAATTTTCATTTTATTTTTCCTTTAAATAATGTAACTAATTACTTTTACTATACTGAAGCAAACCAATATAAACAGAAATATGGCGGAGGGAACAAACTGAAACGATCAACTCTGCATACATTCTCCAGCTGTGATAAAATAATCCGATACAATCTTTTACTTCAAAATTGCATTCATATAAATAAAGTTAACGTTCTTAAAAGCTTAGGTCTGTCTAATAGTGAGAATCATACATTTTATTTAATAAAATACGCTTAAAAAATTGTATTACTTGAAACATATCACCTATAAATTCAATAAAAATGCGCCTAACTTTGCAGGCAAACTATTAATTATGTAGTATATATATATATATATATATATATATATATATATATATATATATATATATATATATATATATCCATTCTTAAATAAAAATACACATTTCATGGTTTTTCGTCAATATTTTATGCCACTAATGTATTTAATGCAAATAAATCTAATCGTGGGTTACAAATTTGTATCAATACAAACAAAACGATTTTTTTCAAAACACACAAAATATTGACAAATATCAGAATATTTACAGAAATAAAATGAAATCTAATAAAAAAGATTCGGGTTATTAATACATGTCGTGTAAATTCACTTTTATAGAATCCATCGAACAATTTAGATTGGCCATCTTTTTATATTGGCACCAGGTGGAAGGCTGTCTAAAGATATCATATCACGTAAAAACGATCATAAATTCTCTTCTCCCATCCAACGTCGACGCCTGGTCAATAAATTCTCTACATGTGACAGTTATCGAAAATAATTTGACGAGCCGCCAATGTAGCTGAATTGCCAAACACGAGCGAATATATATTTTATATGCAGAATGTTTATCCTATGTTATACATATTACTGGATGTTTATACTTGTATAGTGACAGGTATTAGTTACACTTATCTTAATGTATTAATTTATGTAACTCTTAGTAGTGTTGTTTGTTAAAGGTTGGTTTTTTAGGTAAAATTATATAAAGTAAATTAACATTTGTTGATTCCATCTTCGCGTGAGCTACTAGTAATCACTTACAACTTTTTAAAAAAAATGTTTTAACTTTCCTATAGTACCACTTACTTTTTTGTGTTGACAAAGGGACACATCTCCCGAAACGGCCGTCCTCAACAAAAAAAGTAGGTGCTACTATAGGCAAGTTAAAACATTTTTTTAAAAAAGTTGTAAGCGAAAGTAAATTCTATAACAGAAATAAAACTTTTAATAAAAAATTAAATACCATGATAAATATTTTTAAACAAGACAATTTAATTCGTGCACGTATGCTCGCACACACACACACACACACACACACACACACACACACACACACACACACACACACACACACACACACACACACACACACACACACACACACACACACACACACACACACACACACACACACACTCATACACACACACACACACACAAATATATATATATAATAAGATGAACAAAATATCTGACCCGACCAATGCTGCCAATCTTACCTAAAAATACCCAATTCGTACAAAAAATTTGTCATAAAGTATAATGTTTATTGTAATCCACGACAATAGTCAAATATTTATACATACGTGAATTTATACAATCTATGACATTCCACGTGTAATAAAAAAATCTCCAGTTTCAAAATAATCGCTAAAACACTTTTTGAAATATTTGCTATATATATATATGGACAAAACACCAAAGGCTACATTCATCAAAGAATTTGAATTCTGTAGCTTTTAAACCCATTGAAAGTTTGTCATGAAACAAGTCAATGTAGATTCAAATAATTGGTAGCACACCGATAACTTTGTTGGTTTAACAAATTGCTTAGTATTACTTAAAACTTTAAATAAAGTCACACATAGGATATGATTGCAGGCTACTTTGTTTTCAACGTACACATAGACTGACAGTGTTACGTATTTAAAATTAATATAGACTCATTTCTTTTATTTTAAACCCGCCGCCAAAGTCAGACAAAGCTCACCTGTGATAAGGTTTGTTCTGCCGTTTGAACGGCAGAGCAAGTTAGACCTTGCCGTAGTGTAGACCGATACCTCTACGTTCTAGTATATTATTATATTTTTCAATCTCCATACCTTACGTACTAGTATACGTGAATGCTACTATTGTATCAATTTTTAAACCAAATGTGACCAGTGCGTGGAATACGAACACGTTTTCTGGCCAGAAATCGCTTATTTAATACGCGAGTGTGATAAGTGTGTATTCCATGGTGCACGTAAGTACAAACTATTAATTTATATAATTATAATAATTATTGGTCCTCCGAAACTATTGTTAGCAAACAGACAGTCTTAAGCAATCAGGCGTTCATAGGAATGAAAAAGTTGACATCTAATGTTATGTGCTCTGGCATATGTTTTAAAATAATTTTAACATATATATTGAAGCACGGGATATAAAAATCGGTATTTCAGTGAATCGGTATTGCGTGACGTCATCACATAGGAGTTCACACAAAATGGTCATACAAGCCGAAGATCAACGAAGTTCGTTCCGAAGATTAGCGAATGCAAACAAGGCGTTTAATTCAAACATCTGTTTTCCTATTCATTTATTGATTGACTTATAGATTGTTTGGACGTGTTACAAGTATGACTATATACAAATATTTTTAGTAATATGATATATGTAAATGATGATAAATTGTTTTTCATAGACAGTAGTTGATATTTTGAAGAAATGTCTTATATTGCACTAGATTATATTGTAATGTATTATTTTACATGTAAGCTGGTATGTAAGGTTATGTTACGTTCTGTAATGCCAGTTAATAGTAAGTTAAAATGTTTGAAACGATTATTATACGATAACTCGTAATATTGACAAATACGTTATCTATAAATAGTCATCTAATAAACTGTCTTCTTACTTAAGTTACATATACGATAATTTATAACTTTAAGAATTATACTAGATAGAAATAAATTAAAAAAATTAGTTTTTATATTTATTTAAAGTATGTACTCGTATAATTGCCGATTAAATTTACTATATACATAATTAAATATAAATAAAACATTATTATTACAAAAAACAAAATATTTTTTTCATATATATTGTATGCGTTTTTTTACCTTTTTTTCCAAAAGACAACTTTTGAAAGTGGTTCACAACCTTTTTTAACTGGCCTCCCACTTCTCCTAATCGGAATGTTTCGTCCGTACAACGGTCCATGGTGAAGTAAAAAATTTATTTGTATTGTACCCCATTTATATATATATATATATATATATATATATATATATATATATATATATATATATATATGTATATATATATATATATATATATATATATATATATATATCACTTTCACTATATGTACTTAAACAAGAATCGTACTTGGTATTTATGCAAGTTAACTTCCAAAGACTGATTTTGTCTCCATCATCGGGCATACTGTGTGAAGATAAGCGAATACAAGAAAACAGTGTTGCAAAGCTACATATTTATATATGTATATGTATATATTTAGTCATGTATTATTCATATGTATATTTCTTCATGTATATATATATATATATATATATATATATATATATATATATATATATATATATATATATATACACACACATATAAATATTATGAATATTTTTTTTTGTTTCGACAATGTTTTAGATGTCTGTGCCTCTTTTTTTTATTTACGGCTAAAAGATTACGATTGAAATGCAATTTGATTTTGTTCGATTTTTTCTACCTGTTTTGGTTTATTTTTTGGTTCTGATAGTTTTACGATCAAGTCGTGACCCATTTGAAACCTTTCCGCCTCCCCACTAATAGATCGCGACCCACCGGTTGGGAACCGCTGCCATAGGTTATTAAAATATACAATAAACTCTTAAGGAAGTCGAACTATTAAATAGTTTTATTAAGGACACGTTACGTGTCTGTAGACTTCCTAATGACTTGCAATATTTCATTTCGTAAATCAATTATTTTATTTAAACTAGTAAATTCTACGATTGATATTTTGTTAATTTGTTTCTGAATTCAATAAAAGCATTTTGTAAGAAAAGTATTAAGATATATTGTTTTAACAGTTTAATAAGGCAAGCTCGAAGATTTTATTATTATTTTTTTTGTTACTTCTATTGATCACCATGGTAACTAAATTTTATATTAAAAGTACTATTTTGTTTATAACCCTATAAATACATATCCAGTCGGTTTAACTGGGCTCCAGTCGGCTTTTCGAAAATACGTTCCTGGAAAATACATGTTTGGACCTCTAAGTCAAAGCTTACTTAGCAGTGTGTTATTTATTTCCAGATACATTGTTCTTAAGTTGTTTAAACTGCAGCTCACGGTTTGCGAAATCATCGAACTAATTAGCGATCTGCAGAAACACTTTGATAGTAAAGATCGTAATATAATAATATTTCATCTATGCTTTTATAATACGCAATGGTTGATCACTTTATACTTTAATGCATAAGATTTCAATAATAGTAAATGTCAGTACTCGTGAGAACATTGCTCTTTTATACTCTAAGTGTTATATACACTGTGCATATGAATTAAAGTGTAAGCAATCAAGTGTATAGAGTACCTTGTATGAGGTCGTTACTCTGATTACGTGTTACGGTAGACAGAAAGCAGAAAAACATTCATTACATTAATAAATCTTGACGAAGCAGTGTTGATGACATCGTACAATAGGGAGGGAGGAGCGTTTTGTAAGTCACCCGACATAAATCTTTACAAATTAAAGAGAAGACGCCTTTTAAAACATCGTACTACTTATAAGACCAACTCATTTTGACTCAACTATAATCATACTCACTATAATTTTCTCACAATTGTTACGATTATTTTTAATCAGAGTTGTTTCAGCAACGTTCATGATAACGTTTCACCATTAGTGATACTTACACACTAACTGTGAAAAATTCAATCATACATTTTATTCATTCTATGTTTTAGTTTTCAATAGTAAGTGTGTTTATGAATACTGACGACGTCAACTTTGTTTCCAAAACATGCCTGTCTTAAAAGTTTGGTGGTGATTTTACAACTGATTGTCTATAAGTATTTGACATACATTTAGCTCAACGACTGATCTTTAAACAGATCAGACAAATATACTGACAATTTCGATGTGAGGTTCCGAATACTCTTTATTGCATCCAAGTTGAGACGTAAAAATATATTCAAGTCAAGTAATCCATTTTCTTGGAAATCACCAGGCTTAGTAATTTATTAGTTTCTGTATACTACGATATAATCTTCAGACCCCTTTTCACTCACATTGGTTACTTCATCCACGCTTACCTTTATGACGCTATTCAGCGCTGTATTGTTTCCTCTTCAACTCTGTAAGATAGTGTGTGTGTGTGTGTGTGTGTGTTGTATGTGTGTAGGTGACTGTGTGTATGTGTGTGTGTGTGTGTGTGTGTGTGTGTTTGTGTGTATGTGTGTCTGTGTGTCTGTGTGTATGTGTGTGTGTGTGTGTGTGTGTGTGTGTGTGTTTGTGTTTATGTGTGTTTGTGTGTGTATTTGTGTATGTGTGTGTGTGTGTGTGTGTGTGTGTGTGTGTGTTTGTGTGTGTGTGTGTGTGTGTGTGTGTGTGTGTGTGTGTGTGTGTGTGTGTGTGTGTGTGTGTGTGTGAGTGTGTGTGTGTGTGTGTGTGTGAGTGTGTGTATGTGTGTCTGTGTGTATGTATGTTTGTGAGTTGTGTGTTTTTGTGTGTATGTTTGTCTGTGTGTATGTATGTGTGTGTGTTGTGTGTGTGTGTGTGTGTGTGTGTGTGTGTGTGTGTGTGTGTGTGTGTGTGTGTGTGTGTGTGTGTGTGAGTGTGTGTATGTATGTTTGTGAGTTGTGTGTGTTTGTGTTTGTGTGTGTGTGTTTTTGTGTGTATGTATGTGTGTGTGTTGTGTGTGTTTGTGTTTGTGTGTGTGTGTTTTTGTGTGTATGTATGTGTGTGTGTTGTGTGTGTTTGTGTTTGCGTGTGTGTGTGTGTGTGTGTGTGTGTGTGTGTGTGTGTGTATGTGTAAAACATTCCTCACGATCATTAAGCTATAATTGTGTTGTCAATTTATTGGAAACAACAACTCTAAATTGGGTACAAATTTTTCAAACCTTTTTCATTTATCATTAATATTTTAAATAATTATTCCAAAATCAAGTTTTTGTAATCAATGCTTGAAAAATAAAGAATTATTAATGGTCCATTAATAAAGTAATACTTTTATTTGTGTATCAAAGTGTATTATATCTTTAAATAAACGTCTCAACAATATGTAATACCTTAACATGCACATAAAAGTAATTCAACTGTACTGGATATTTTCACATTAATTAAAATGGGTTGCAATAGGTTTACAAAATTATTTATAAAATTTCTATTTATAAATACTTTCGATTGAAGCTCTGACGTTCAAACTACTGTTTAAACACTTGAATTTTTGTAGTCCATTACGTTGGGTGAATCTTAAATAATAATAATAAACTACTGTTAAAGTGATTAATTACTGTTTAAACATTACATATTAAATAATTTGGAAAATTTAAAATTGGCATATGTATAAACGACGTTTTCACGTTCCCAATGGACCTGAGAATGGTATCATTGTGCGCTGAAACTACAGTAACCCAATAATAACACTGAATAACTTAGGTTATTAACAAATAATAACATCCAGACGCATATCTATTTGCTTAATAATTGGTCTACAAGCAATATAATGTATATATTTATCATTAATATTCAATTATTTAATAATGGGAATTAATAGTTTCCATTATAAGTTTTAAAGCTACAACACTAATTAGTGTCTGCCCATTAGCCTTGCCATTAGGGTGCAAATAGTTATTTTGGCCTTGTCTGTTATTTAGGTAAACGTATACTATCCAAACCTGTTTTAATGATGTCTTTAAACTATAGTTCACGTGATAGAATAATATAATATTTTCTATATTTTTTCATAAAAAGATAACATTTTGAGTTTTTGTAGCATAAAAGTTGGAAAGGAACATGTCTGTAGGTCGGTCCGGAAGGAAGACCTGCAACCTTCCGGATACAATTCTCGGTTCCGGATATAGTTTTTAACAATTTTCCACAACTTGTAATCATTACCTTTTATGAATTGCGTACAAAATCAGAGGTTTACTCCTTATCTATGAAATAGAAAACCGTTCTAGAAGTAGAAAACTACATAAAAAAATACGATATATGTACACATTTATATATATATATATATATATATATATATATATATATATATATTTTTTTTTTTTTTTTTTTTTTCAAGATTAAATAATATACACTAATTACAGGAATTAATTTTTTTGAATAATACACTCAAAGCTTTTTGTTGGTTGACATTACCAACATCCTCAGGAATTACCTATTATTGGTAATTCCTGAGGATGTTGGTAATGTCAACCAACGAAAAGCTTTGAGTGTATTATTTAATAAATTAATTCCTGTAATTAGTGTATATTATTTAATCTTGAAAATAATTCTAACAGGAAAACTTATTTGATATTTTACACACACACACACACACACACACACACACATATATATATATATATATATATATATATATATGCACACACACACACACACACACACACACACACACACACACACACACACACACACACACACACACACACACACACACACACACACACACACACACACACACACACACACACACACATACACACACACACACCCACACTCACACATACACACACACTGCGGTTAGCTGTATTCTGTTGGAATACCTACCGCAAAAAGAAAAATTTAAAACAAAGAGAGTTTAAAATTTCAACGATATAAAACAAACCAAGCCATTTTAAAGGGGTTAGTAAATTTAAAGGTGGTCATTTGTCAGGGGAAAACTGTCAAAATCTACCTAGAAATACAATCGACATTTCAAAAGATACAGCGAGACGAAAGAAATCAAAAAAACAAGAATAAGAAAAATTCGTAAAAAGCACCAATAAAGAGTTATACGGCCAGAACGAAAAATAGTTAAAATACGATCCTGTATTGATTGTCGATAGCAACTTTGAAGAACACAAAGGAATGCGTGCGCAGATTATGACGTAATCGATAGAGATCCTTATTGGTTAAGAAGAATCATGGGAACGGATAGTTGGAGAAGGAAGGGCTACTAGTGGGGGAAGAGGTAGCGTCCTGACGCGGACAGCTTAACTAAAATATCCAAAGTGAACGTACCGTGTCGAGGTTAGCTCCGGTGAAAGACAATGGACAATTGTGTTTTTACCGTAAATAGATACAAAACGATGCACGGCTAAGTAAGTTGTGATTCGCCGGTATGTCGTGACGTGGTGTTTAAAAAAATGGGGCCCATTCGGCGAAGATCTAGCCGAAAGAGGCATCCCAAATAATAAGATCGATGTGTGCAAACGTCTAGGAAGTTGTTGTGTTTTAAACTTTAACTAAAAATCAACCTTACTCCGAAATGGTAAAGCGAAGTGAACAGTGTTGATTTAGAAAAAATTTTAAATGATATTAAAATTCAAAATTAACTAAATAAAATTCAAAATGAACTGTGTAAGAAATTTAAGAAATTTGCGTGTTAGAAAATGCCCAGCTAGGAACAGTGTCACAAAAGGGCTTAAAGTCAAAATTTTATTAGTATGAATTCTAAATTTAAAGATGTGCCAAATACATAGAAGAAAGAAAATATGACCAGTCACAGAGAGAGAATTATTAGTTCTATCAATAATTAAAGATAAAATATAAAGGTAGCAGGCTTATTAAAATGCAAATCAATGCAAATACTTTACCAACCCTCGAGCACAACGTACCAACTTCGGAAGTAGTTTGAAATAAAGTTTTTCTGTTATTTCAACAAAAATAATTTCTCCGCTTACATTTGGGAAACGTATTGAGTGTTTGCAGCGTCAGACATCACCTTACTTGAGATTCATACTTTCAGAGCGCTACGCGTATCAAGAGGATTTGCGCTCTGCACCCCACACAAACACTCCAAACCCTTTCTTACTTGCAATAAGCTCCTCTATTCAAGTAAGTCACTCTTCTACGCTTTCAGGGCCCCACCTACTCTAAGCTTATTTATATCCTTATCCCCGTACAAACAATCTAAGAAGATAGTAACCTTTTCCCTCTGCTAAAGTATCTACTTTCAATGCGTTTACTTTCTAAAACTCAATCTTCTACACCTTTATTGAGCAGATCGAAGAATTCAAAAAAAAATGAAATTAATAACAATTTGTTAATAAATAATAATAATAATAAAATTTGTTAATGTCTAATAAAAACAAGTGATATTACTTATGACGATTAAACGGTAATGCAATAATATGTGAATATATCTAATATACTTTCATACATGGAAACATATGTTATGTTTTCGTATGTATATCTTCATTTAAAGTTATACATACCTCGATAAAATATAATGATATACAGATATAAATGTATTTGTTATAACTATTCACTACCAGACAATCAGAATTTATAAAACAAATTAAAGTGACCGAACATTTATATACCCATTACAGACTCAAACAGTTCAAATCGGCGCTGTGTAGGCAATTTAACGCCAAGGATTACAATGTAACGGGAATAAAAAATGTTTTGTCAGGTTGGGGATTTGGAATTGTATGAAGATTTATGTGAAGGTAATATTGTATAAGGTACAAGAGTGGAAACTCTTATTATATGTATTAAATATTTAGATTATAACGGAAGTGTATTTATACAAACAGTCCTGATACTCCTAATATTGTATAATTTAATACATATTTTTTTTTCTGAATGAGTATGAGGGTTGGACTTTGTTTTAAAATACAAAAAGCATCTGGCTCTGAAGTTAAATTTAACAAGGAACAAAAAAAAAGAATTATACATTCTATTTTTACTTCAAAAGGAATGTTACATCAAAAAGTTGCAGATTATTTTTGGTGCAAAAGTAAAATCGTTATATGTTTGTAAAAATAAACAACGGGAGTATTTAATTACAATGAACTTACTTTACAGATAAATTACTGTAAAACCCATTTCAATGTTTGATTACATTATTTTATATAGTCATATAGCTTTTAAAAAATCCTTTAACATAATATTGATATATTTACACAAATTATTTCTATTTACGTATTTTTAATTGATTTTACTGCTTTGATGTTGACTAGAAATACTGTTCATAAATTTATTCCTAGATAGTTTTATTACAGGTATAATAATACGTTAGCATAATACAGAGGAATCCATGTTTATTTACAAAGTGTAAGAGAGCCTATGGATGCTATAATGGTTCATTATAAAATATCAGTTAATAGTTTAATAGCAACATTATTGGTGATACTAAATATAATGTGTTTGCATCGAGGCAAAAGGTGACGAGATATTTGTGAAGGTTTTTTTACCTTCTAGGTAAGTTTCGTTTCTGCTTTATCTACGAATGCAAATTCGGAGGATCTACGAGATCCAGGCAGATTACTAAATACAAAATTTTCAAGTAACAAAAATAATATGATATAAAACCGTAGAAAAGTAAAATAGTAATTAATATTAGACTGAATATTAGCTAAATAGCTTTTTTCAGGTAATTATGGTTGATATTCCATTGCTAATTATAAAAAAAAAACGAATGAACAAAAAAGCTATTAGCCCTATATTTTTCAATTCTAGTTAAAACATTTTTAATACTGGTGCTAGGAAAAGGATACTAAATCATTCTGTTAAACTACAATTTTAGAATATCACCATTTGAACACGCTTAAATTATTATAAAAAGTATCAAACAAGTATTGTAAACAATTTAAGTGCGGCTAAATGTTTTCGTGTCAACCAAATAAAATTGTAAATCAACCTTTAATTACTGTATTATAAATTTATGAAAAGTTGGACTATCCGTTATTAGTGGGACACGTTTTCAAATTAAATACTCTTGTCCTATATATATAATTAATAAATTAATAATATTTCAAAAACAAGAATACTTTTATTGCATATATAATTCAAAGCTTTTCGCCGATAAAACAGTACCAGCATCTTCAGGAAAATAATTATCTAACAAAATATATTTACAAAAATTAAATCATATGTACTACAAATAACCATATGTTTATAAGTATTGCACTTATGTAATTTTTTCTATGACATCAATGACCTTATAAATAGTTTGTTGCCTTGATCTCACTTGAATTTGTTCATCAATTAATTTGTCTTTAACTTTATGCTTATAAATTTCCAATGTTTCACATATATTAATTTTTAATCCTTTATATAATTCTTTTATTAATTTCATATTTTCTATTTCAGGAAATTCGTGTCCATTATTAATACAATGAGTAGCTAAATTTGATTTTTATATGTTTGGTTTGATACAGGCGTTTAAATGTTCTTTGTATCTTTCTTTTAATTTTTGTTTGCTGTCCTACATATAATTTATTACAAGCTTGACATTTTATGTTATATACACCATTTCTTTCGTGCATATTATTTTAATTGTTGTTGTTGTTTATTAAAAATTTTAATTTTATTATCAGTTTTGTATGTAATTTGTAAATTTGTCTCTTAAATAATCTTGTATATACATATATATCATAAATGTTTTATTTTATGGTTACCATCGTATATTTAGTTTTCCTGGTATTTGTTTCAAGTCTAATCACATTAGTAATATTTCATTAATCATACTTTAAAGCTCGTTTTATTGTTTGTGTTAGGTTTGTTTATACAATGGTAACGTTATTAACTTCAAAGTATACTCCTAGCCGTTACAAAATCAGGACGCTTATAAATTTTGTTTTCAAACAATATAAGTTACCGCATTTTTTCTTTTATTTATTTCATTTTGTGAAATTTTTTTTGTACTTTATTAATTGCATCACTGGTTACTAAACGATCTCCGATGTACACGCAAGCAGTAAACCTTTAATGGTTCTATGCTAATTCAGATTGAATATGACGTAATTTGACAGGTAAACTGTTACGTCATATCGTCTGATATTCAGCCTGACACTGTAAATAGAAAGGACAGATTTTGCAAGCATGCCTGATGCTTAAGATGGAAAAGCCGTCGTATAGCACATAGGGGGGGGGGAAGAGGGTAGGGGTGACGGGCGTCATTGTTGTACCAGTCGTGCGAACGTCAGTAACAGAGCTCTGTCTGGCACCCAGTCTTGTCACAAGGTTGACTATTTTGTTTACTGGCTGCAATGGTTTTCTAGTTTTTTGTCGCGTTTATTTCAGAAATCTCAGAAGTATTTTACCTATTCCAAACAATGACGATGAATAATGTTATACTTGTTAAAACTCAAAACAAAATAAATCCAATGTAATAATTTATGTTTTATAAGGAAATGTTATAAAAAAAAGAAACAAAAAACAGATATGGTCTCAAGACTAGTGGTTTAACGTCAAATAAATTGCTGATCAAAATAAGCCTTACTATGTTATATTTTTCTTTAATATATTAAGAAGTAGTATTATTTAAATGATAATGTTTATACGTAAAGTTCAAAAATCTACTGCCGATAAAACAGTAATATATATATATATATATATATATATATATATATATATATATATATATTTCTTGTATGAAATAACATTTTAACAAATTAATTAAATTATCATTTTTTTTATATAAAAGTTATTTGATTTAAAAATGGGTTTAACATCTTCTCCAAATAACCTATAACAGACGACCGACGCTTTATCCAAGTAACCTTTAATCTAGTCTCCAAATAACTCAGAGTTACCTTCCAGCAACCTATAACTGTAGTGTGTCAGCATGCTTGGCTTTCGTGAAACTTCGGGACAGTTCTTTAAAGAGACATAAATAGAATTTCGCTTGTCTAAGCAATATAGATATTCAGATATTGTTAAGTATCCTTGATAGGATTCCTAAGTGACGGTGTAACATTCATGTACATTTTTTACACGCAGTGCTTTTCTGGGGATGTATTTTGCAATAGAAATATTGTGGTGTAATAACAATACAAAAATTAAATCCTAAAACGGTAACTATATTTGCTGTCATACCTTTATTTTGAACTCACATATGTCTCCCTCCTTACCAAAACGATTAGGTTAAGACCATCAACAAATTAATACTTTATTTGAAAATTCCAAGCCTAACGGTTCTTAGAATTAGAGGAAACAAAATAGTTCAAAGTTCGTATACATACGAAATACTTAACGATTTATAAAAATAATTATTTAAAGAAATAATTATACCATTATTCACTGCGTCTATTGGCTTTAAGCGATGACATTTGCTGGAAATACAAATTTTAAAACGTATTAAATTCAAGAATGGATAAAAAGATTTAATGAATCGCTTCTACCTGTTGCTTAGGTGTTTAAGTATGATTTTGAAAAATACATAGTATTTTTAACTGAGCCCGGGGTCGTCTAGTCGGGAGACTAAAAGTATTAACTACGATGTTCTTAGTTATAGAACCAATAAAATAGTTGCATTACGTGAGACATTGTGGCCGACAACTAGAGACATTCTCTACATAAGAATAGAGGCATTTCCTAAAACCTTTACTTTATAATTCAAAATGTTAAAAAGAGTGAAATATTCATTTCTATTCAAGAAATAGGATCAAAGGTTTTTTTATAAAATTCTTAAATGCTCACGTAAAAAAGGTATTTTTGGAATCAATAGAGCACGACTATTTCAGCTGGCGCTGAGTTAGTTACTCGGAGATATTAAAAAAATTTAATATAACGAATTAAATCTGGCCATTCCTTAGCGCATCGCCTCTGTGTTTAAAGAAAATATTTCTTTAGAGTTTTTTTATAGGTCTAAAAATAAGTGTTGTGTAGCAGTAACGGACGTATTTAAGTACGTTTGGTGTAATACGATCACCCCGTGACGCAATCTGTGCTTCACTGTGTTCAACTCGTGGAGGTCTAAGGCCAATGTGAAGCGACAATAAATTAGCATCTTGACACCAAACTAACTTGTAATAAATTCTTGTTTTCCCAGAGCTGCCTAGGGTACAAATTTGAAACTGTGCTCCAGAGATTTAAAGAAATATACGCTGTTATCAAAAAACGAATAAAGTTTTCACAATATGTTCTGAAAGTAAACGTCCTGTTGTAATATTTGTAACCATATTATGATGAAATAATACAAACAATTATTTTGAATTTTTGAATTATTTTGAAGTTTGAAAGAACAATTTCAACCTCGAATTAAATTGTAATTATGCTGTGTTTAAATCCATATTTATAGCATCAATCTGTACATATTGAGTTACTAATTAAGTAGAAAATAATTGTTAATTTTACACAAATATTTGACTTTTCAATATTTCTCACATTACAATATTATATCTATACATTGCATGTAATAGTATATTATTATAAAATTATTATAATGGGTTTTGTATAATACTGTAAACAATTGTAGAGCGAGAGTACAGATTTGAAGTGATAATTCATCTATATTTTAATAGGTTTAGATAGTTATTTATCAGTATTAAATCATTTTACAAAAAACTTTCAAACTCAGTGTAAACCTAATTCGATTCACTCTACTTTCTTGTCTGTCTACGCAAAACTATCTCGTGAATTGTTCTGTTGTAGCTTTGGGTCAGTGTTAGGAAATTGATATGTGTTTATCTATCTTCTGTTCTAAGAAGAAACTTTAAGTCCTTAATAGTCTTTGAATCGTAACACAATTTCCACGTTAACAACAGACTTTGCATTGCTGCATATTTTTTTATCGTACCTACCTAATAAACTTTGCATCGGAATAAAAAACATAACAAAACTCTGCATCCTAACCAATTTTTTTCGTTCTATCATAAAACTTTGCGTTGTTATCAATTTTACAAATCAAACTAAACAGCTGACAACAAATTTTATTTCGTAGCTAAGACTGTACATCATAACGTATCGTGGAAAAAGACTTTGCATCATAATAAAACACGTATCGTAACAAACTTTGAATTGTAACAGATTTTAAATCATAGCAACAAAACTAAATCACCACAAATTTACTAACGTACAACAAACTCTAGCTCCTGAGAGTCGTTCCACTGTAGCGAAAAATGCTACATCCTAGCAACGAACATTCTATTGCTACTTAGGCCTAACTATAAAAACCAGCTACGTAACAAAACAAACTTGAATCTTAGTAATAAAACTTTCTTTTGGGTGACGACTGAATATATACACATGGGGCCCGGATTGCTATTTTCTCCGACAGTCAGGCAGCAATTAAGGCACTAAACGGACACGTGGTCACCTCGGCCATAGTCAGGGAGTGCCTAATTAACCTACAAGCTCTGGCAAGGCACAATCAAGTCAAGATAGGTTGGGTGCCAGGGCATAGGGGAATACTTGGAAATGAAGCCGCAGATGCGCTGGCCAGGGAGGGGTCTTCGACTCCCCTGATTGGACCGGAGCCTGCGGTAGGTATTTCCAAATCCATGGTCAGGATGACAGTGCGAAGGTGGATGGCTGTAAGACACTGTGAGCACTGGATCAGGGCCGAAGG
>JBAIZL010000002.1:183832133-183837133 GCA_036971475.1 Prosapia bicincta
GTTGGAATGTTTGTAACCTTCTGATGATGCTTACTGTGTTGGCGAAACATACATCCAGGGGTTTAAATATTTGTAGCAAGGGTTATTGTTATTTATTTATTGTAATTACGCTACTGGGCTCTATATACATTTTCACGCCAGTTTACAGTTAAAATCATATTCATATATTTTAATATTTTGATTTTGAAATCAAATTTAAACCTCATTAATATAAATAACCTCTTACAATCGTTAAACTACAGTCTTTGAACTAAATTAATAAATACCGCCTTCAGGATCTGTGATGATTACTAAGTAAAATAAGTGTTTTTGTTTTTCCTAGAATTTGACTGGATGTTTACGAGTTGTATTGAATTCGGCGGCTAAATTTTAATCAAAATGTACCGATTGCGTAAAGGAAACTACCGAAAGTTAGAGAACACAATTATGTGTCAGTATTCGTTCAATAATTAGCTTACGTTAAAACAATGTCTTATACACCTCTTTAAAGCTTCCATTTGATATACTTCTTTAAACATGCACTCATACGTGTTACCTTCAACAAAACGTCCCCCGTGTACCTCGATCACTAATGACGCCACTCTCGCCCGCACATAATGAGTGCCTATTAGACACCCTCAAAGCCTTTCATCTTCATCCACCTGAACACTCTTGTTATTATATAACCTCTGCTCCCACCACCTCCTTCACTCTCAATCCAACGCTTTATTTTGCCTCCAGCATCAATAGGCTCCACTCTCTCTCATTCTTCCTTCTATCTTCTCTCTCTCTCATACACACCCTTTCACACACACACTTTCTCTCTCTCCAAACATACGCATACGCAATCCTACCACATAACTCTAAGCAAGTTCAATCTAATCATAGTTTATTCTCATCATCTTAATTCTGTAAAAACATAATTAATTAAAACAAAGGGTTTCATAATACCAATGTTGAAAATAGAGTTAAAAACAGTGTTAAAGGGTTTCTAAAAAATATTCTAGGATGATAACATATATTCTCTTCTAAATTGAATACAATAAAAACCTATAACTTACAATGGAAAAGGAAACAAAACCTCAAAAAATCTTTGCTGTTAGATTTTCATTGGAGTTTTTTTAATATTCTATATTAAAAACCATCAGGTTTAAATTTCAAGAAAAGCACACTTTTTACAATTTAAAACGTAGCACAACTTATAGCGATCAATATAAAATACTTACATCTAGGCCATACACCATTAAACAGTAAATAAGAAAGTTTATAGAAAGTATTAATTGAAAATTATATGAACATAACTCTAACTGGAGATGAAACAGCTGTTTCATGATATAAATTTTATGTGAGGCTGTCAAAAGTTACGTGTGTCGCGTGTCGGATCTTTCCAAAAGTTTTACTAACCAACAATCAAAAATCAATGACGTAATTTTGCACTTCAATAAAATTTAATATATATATATATATATATATATATATATATATATATTTATATATATATATATATATATATATATATATATATATATATATATATATATATATATCACTTTCACTTATGTACTTAAACAAGAATCTTACTTGGTATTTATGCGAGTTAACTTTCAATGACTGGCCTTGCCATTATCTTCGGGCATACTGAACAGGGTTGTTGTAGACTGCGAGCAGAGTGGATTTCCCGTTGACCTTGGTGTACCGTTATGTTCTATTTTTAGATTCACTGCATTGTGCGAGTTTTTAAAGTTTGTTTTGGGGTTAATATTGTCTATTAGATTGAATAATTTATCGTTTTTTTCATTTTATTTGTATTTGTTCGTTAATGATATTATTTTTCTTTTTATAAATTTCTAGTTGTTCCCAGATTGTCATTTTGATGCCTTTTTGAACTTTTATTTATTAGGTGTACGTTTTTTAATGTGGGGAATGTGTGTTTGTTTTTGATTGTGTGTGTGGCTAAGTTTGAGTTATAAATTTCAGGTTTGATGTATGCATTGAGGTGTTCTTGATATCTGTCTTTTAATTTCTTTTTTGTTTGGCCTATGTATGTTTTATTACAGTCTGGGCATTTGATTTTGTATATTCTGTTATTAAGTGTGGGACATATTTTTTCTGGTTGGTTTATTTTGTTGAGTATGTTTCCTGTGTTTTTGGTAATATGTTAATATTATTATTTTTTAGTGTTTTAGTTATTTCTTTTATGTTGTATCCTGTGTATGTGAATGTATATATATATATACACACACATACAATTTTTATCTTGTACAATAATCCAAATCAGCTGATGTTATACAAATAATAACATGAAAATATTTAATAATTTTTATTCATCATATTAATGAATAAAAATTCATAAATAATCTTTTTATTTGAATAACGTCAGTTGTTATATATATATATATATATATGTATATATATATATATATATATACTAGCCTAGTTAAATTCAGTAATTTAGTTATAATTTTTAATTTTTATAGTCTGTTCTTGTTATATAATCCATCACAGTGATAATCAATACCTGCAAGCTTCCATTCAGACATTTTAATAAATCTAAATTACTCGATGTAATTACAACTATTGACAAATAATCAATACGTGCACGTAATCCCTCATTTGTCTGAGTAAATTAAATTCTCAGTAAATGGCTCAGCGATCACGTAGTGCTGCCAAACATCCCCTACTGTCTATGATAGCCTCGTGTACATGTTTATTTACGGCTCTGTTTAATCAATCTATAGATCGTTATTAAAACAAGATTTATTAGAAACTGAAATGCAATACAACGTGAAAAAATATAAAATTTAACCGTCTTATGCCAACTCTAACACTTCACGATTAATCTACGTTAACCCACTACCACTCTATGTCCACTTTACCACTACATGATCAACTTAGACGAATAATTTACTACTATACGGCGACTTTATCACTCTACAGCTACTTTACCACTATACAAATGATCTACCACTCTTTTATTACTACACGATTAATTTACCACTCAATGGCCACTTCATTATCATACTATTAATTTACCACTCTAAGGCTACTTTATCACTCCATGGCTAATTTACCATTCCATGATTAATTAACAACATTTTGGCCACTTTTCATCAAACGATTATTATAATCGAATTATTTACCTCTCAACGGCCACTTTACATATTACAACCAATTTATAAGTCCAATGCCACTTTACAATTCCTCGGAAACTTTACTATTCCATGACTTAATTTTTACTCTAAGGTCATTTCATCCTTCCACAACGGCAATATTATCATTTCACCGAGTTTCTCTACAGGCTCATTACAATTCCTTGGCAAGACTACAATTTTACTTTTCCAAGACTACTTTATCACCCAAAGGTCACTTTATTACTTTACATTTCCACGGAAACTTTATCCGTTAATATGACTTTTAAATAACAAAGAAGGTCGTGTGTGTGCAAACCCAAAACAATGAAGAGTTAAAACATTTGCTATATTTTTTCACATGGAAAAAACAATTTCATTAAAAATGATTTATTAAAATTATTAATAAACTTAATTGAAACTAAAAATATAATATTTCATATTTATTTGTTCTGTTATTCATTTATTTATTTATGCACGAATTTGTAGATATCGCCTGTATTTCAAAATTTTACTGGATAAAATGAACATATGGTAAAAACGAAACCAAATTATAACTTTAACAAACTAAAGATGGAAAAGTTTAATAATAAAAGGAAAACATTTTGATGTACGTTAACAATTTTCATTAAACACCTTCAATTAGTTTTTGTTTACTGCTGCAAAGCATTTCGTTAGATTGGAAACATGAAATTTACCATTTATTTATTATGTAAAACATAAAGAGAGAACATATTATGAGGATAGGTTCTACATTTTCCTTTACTCTTTCTTGAAACCTTAGTTGTATCAACCACTATTTACACGTCTCCACTCTTCTTATAAAAAAGTTTATTTCCTGACTCTCAGCCAACTTAGTTCAGAACAAGTTGCATGTTCCTGTTTAATCGTGCAAAAGAAAGTCTTATTCGAAGCAAAGGATTTAGTTTATATCTTTCATTCTATTTGTCCACGCAAAACTGTATGGAACGCTTGGGATTGGGTTGATGTACGTATATTTACTTTGCGTGATCTTGTCACGAAAATATAATTAACAATTACTTTTCTGAATAAAATTGAAATTAGTATCGAACGCTTGGGATTAGGTTCTCTCTAGGTTGATTTACATACTTACTTCTCATCGATCTAAAGGATAAAATTAATAATTACATTTACGAATAAACTTTAAAACCTACTATTCAACTAAACTATTTGTGAACTTAGTTTAACCTACTGGTATATTATTTTAAAATTAAATTATTAATTGTACCATTCATATTAATATTGTAATAATAGCACGTACTAATAGCATCCCTGAATTTTTACATCTGTTGGTGCAAAAGATTTGTGAAAAATTAATTTTTGCGTACATTTTTCCCATTTTGGAAATTTTACTATCTTCTATCCCTCTCTTCTCCTAGTTTATGTTTTGTCTGTTCTCGCTTTTTTTGTTTCCATGGGTTTTGCTTTCATTTTTCTCATTTTCGATATTTTACTAGTCTCTCTCTTCGTTTATGTCTTGTCTCTTTCTCTCCTTCTGTCTGCTTGTCTCTTTATTTTTCTATATCAGTCTATTTGAGCCTCCCTCTATTCTTTTCCATCTCTATGGCTGTCTCTTCATCTGTTTGCTTCTCCATCAGTCTGTTTCCCCCCCTCTTTCGGTCAGACTAGATACGAATCTGTTTAAATGTCAATATCTCTCTCTCTCTTTCTTTCTTCCTTATATTCCTTTTTCGGTCTCTGCATGTCTCTTCATCCTATTCCTTCCTCACTCTCGCACTTTGACTGGGAGTCGGTCTAACTGACCTTCTTCATCTCTCTCTTTCTAACTAACTCTCTCTCTATTTTTATGTCTTTAACCTGTCTGTTGGTCTGTATCTATCAACCAATCTATTTATCCATCTGTATCTATAA
>JBAIZL010000002.1:183842133-183852133 GCA_036971475.1 Prosapia bicincta
TATATATATATATATATATATACATATATACATACAAAGAGAGAGAAAGAGGGAGTAGGCTTAACTAGTATACACTGGAATTGTTAAAAATATAAGAAATTATTGCATATAAAATTTTGGTCCTAATACAATAAATAGCCCAACAGAAAGGAAATAATCAAGTTGACATTTATAGAATTCCTTGCTAAACCATTGAAAACTATTTCTAACGGTGACATAACAACAACTATTTTAATACAATTTATACACTCTAGCTACAGATATTGACAAATAATGGAACCCTCTCGTGATGCCACAACTCGCCTGTGCTGTGTTGATTATATTTACAGTAGAGTATTACAGCCATCACGTAATATGGGCAAACACAGGCTGGTTGTATTTGCTGAGTCTATGAATTCAATACGTAAATGTTTATTTACGATTTTGCCGGATAAATGTATCTATGACCAGTCAATCAAATACCCCCTCGTTGGGGCTTTCGTTCTTCGCAGCAATGGAGAGAAATATGTACAGCAATATAAAAAATCCAGTTATGGTCGTTTCAAAATACAAATTTTTTTGGGCACTTGTTGAAGACCCGTTATAAAAGCATATATATATATATATATATATATATATATATATATATATATATATAAAGAGAGAGAGAGAGAAGAGAGATGTGTGTGTGTCTGTTAGTGTTTGTAGGTGAGGTGGTTGTGTGTTAGGCATGTATTTATTATATAATATATATAAGAGGATATTTATAAACATAATTTTTCTCTAGTCTTTAACAATATAATATGATGACATATAGAGGGGCTCAGTCACCAGGCAAAAGTTCGATTAAGACTCTAAAAAGAGTTGAATATAAGTATTTTATTTTATTTGTTGGCAGGAGAATGAGGCTCTTTGCAATGTGTATTAATTAAATGAATGAAACCCTAAGGCCAATAATTTTACAAATATTGTTGTTTAAATTAGATATTTATGTATGTATATATATATATATATATATATATATATATATATATATATATATATATATATATATATATATATAACTAAGTCAAAATACAAATACAAGAATTATAATTGTATAATTCTTGTATTTGTATTTTGACTTAGTTCTTTTTAATACATAAGAATACATATTGCGATATATATATATATATATATATATATGTATGTATGTATATATATATATATATATATATATATATATATATATATATATATATATATATATATGATGAATAGTTACTATCTGGAGTACATCCGTTCATTCTGCAGTCCATTAATTCGCAGTTCCAACGTTTGGTTAGAATCCCATCCAGCATTGACGTATGCTGACATATATGACATATGAGATATTAGCGAAACGTCGGAACTGCGAATTTATGGACTGCAGAATAAACGGATATACTCCAGATAGTAACTATTCATCTTATTTTTCCATCCGTGAAGGAATACGTATCAGCATATATATATATATATATATATATATATATATATATATATATATATATATATAATATGGTGATATGTTTTCTTGTAATATATTTAATAAATTAAAAGTATTTCAAAAATAAGAATACTTTTACTGCATATATTATTCAAAGCTTTTCGCCGATAAATAGTACCAGCATCTTAAGGAAAATGTTTCAAAGCTTTTCGCCGATAAGATAGTACCAGTAAGATGGTACTATTTTATCGGCGAAAAGCTTTGAATAATATATGCAATAAAAGTATTATTGTTTTTGAAATATTTTTAATTTATTAAATATATATGTAATGTGTGTGTGTGTGTGTGTGTGTGTGTGTGTGTGTGTGTGTGTGTGTGTGTGTGTGTGTGTGTGTGTGTGTGTGTGTGTGTGTGTGTGTGTGTGTGTGTGTGTGTGTGGTACGTATTCCCTTATGGATTGAGAAATTTGATGAATTGCTAATATCGGCGTACATCCATTCATTTTGCAGTGCAAAAACCGCTCTTTATTTGTTGTTGGGTTCACGTCGTCAATGCTAAATGGGACTCTAGCAAAACACCAGAACTTCGATTGTATGCACTTCAGAATATATATATATTAAAACAACATAGGTTATTCAAATACAAGAATATTTATTAATTTATATCCAAAGCTTTTCGTTGGCAAACAGTACCAACATCATCAGGAATGAAAACTACAATAATGTAAGCTATAGGCCTAAAACGGGTTGCGTTCAAATGACCAAATTTTAAAACATATGCTTAGTTAGAAATAGAATTGTTGCTAAATTTATACAAATTGCCAAATTTATTTTGTTGCTGTAATATTATAGACATTGAATATAGTATTAAATTTAGAATGTATTTGTATTTGTTCTTTTATTAATTTGTTATTATTATTGTGTTTATATATTTCGAATGCTTCATAGATATTCATTCTTAATCCCTTATTAATTTCTTTTATAAGTCTCATATTTTCTATATTTGGAAATTGGTGCTTATTATTAATACAATAATTTGCCAAATTTGATTTATATATTTCTGGATTAATATAGGCATTTAAATGTTTTTTATATCTTTCTTTTAATTTTTTCTTGGTTTGGCCTATATAAGCTTTATTACATTCTAATTTGTAAACACCACTTATTTTATGCATATTAATTGTTTTATTACTGTTATTTATTATGTTTATTATTTTGTTTTTAGCTTTGTATGCAATTTTGATATTTGTATTTTTAAATAATTTGGTGATATTTTTTATTTCATGGCCTATAAATAAAAATGAAGTCTATATTGTATTATTATTATTATTGCAAATTAAAATATTGTTTATTAAAAATATTATAATTAGGTTTGTCAACAGTTTTCTTTTTATAACCGTTTTCTAATGCAATTTGATAAATTAAGTTTATTTCTCTTATTTTATTTTCTTCATTCATGGGTATTTTATGCATTCTATATAATAAGTTATATAAAGCAGCCATTTTTTGATTATATGGATGATTAGAATTATTTGGTCAAAGTTTGTCAAAGTTGGTTTACGGTATATCATATATTCAAATTTTTAATTTTTTCTTATTATTGATGAACTAGAAAAAACAAGCAATAGAAAAATAATTAAAATAAATATTTAAGTGTAAATATTTAATTTATTGAGATTTGTATAGACGATTTTATAAAGTTATACACTTTCTGATACCGTTTTGAAAATAATGCCTAAAGTTTTCTCAAATCTGGTTTAAGAACTAAATATTTCTAATACGAACTTTTAACAAAACTAAAATCATACATAATGTAATATTCTAAAATAACAATTTTAGACTGATTATTAAATTACTAACCGCAAATATATTAACACAAAACGATTTAGTATAAAAACATCGATATATTTTGGCATTAAAATTACTTGCATGCAAATACATAATTACAATCAATGAATGACGGTTCGTCATGTTTTGTTCAAACGTGTGAATTATAAATACCACATCTACAAGCGGCAACGTTTGTGTACAATAGAGAAACACGCGATGGGGAAAATAATTCATAATTTTCATTTTAATTTTAGAATATTTCCTTTCTATAAAAATAATTTCGACTACACTTTTATTATCACATTATATTTTTTGCGAATATTTTACATTGTGGCAATTTAAGATTATGCTCGTAGTTATCAATAATCATTTGCACATAACAGTGATATTTATATTCAAGATGGTGATTTTATGTTCAGCGAATCCAGTGCTTGAAAACGTTTTTGTCTGTTCTACTATGATTCTTATAAAAATACGTCAGATAACATTCTTCAAATACGTTAAGGATACCCGCATACGAAATATATATATATATATATATATATATATATATATATATATATATATATATATATATATATATATGTGAGTGTGTGTGTGTGTGTGTGTGTGTGTGTGTGTGTGTGTGTGTGTGTGTGTGTGTGTTTTGTGTGTTGTGTGTGAGTCGGTGTTTTTTAAAAGCTGTTTAATGTATTAATTTTGTGTTTTTCGAGGTATTATAAGATAGCACGGCCTTTTCTATCCTTTACAAAAATTTAAATTGTTTAGCGATCAGAACAGTTTTAATATCATGTGCGCACAAAAATCCGACATTTGCTTGAACGTGTTTATATTTAACGCTATTTATATAAAATCACACTTCAACGAAAGTAAGCACTTCATAAATAAAGTCTTAGTTCTCATTAATAAGCCGTTTTGTTGAGTAAAGGGTTTATTTGTGAAAGTTCCATCTTAGTTTTCTAAGTGTTTACTTTCGAGTATTATTCTAACTAGCTAAGCTCTAATTTACAATACATTTTATGCTGTTATTATAATGAAGGGTTTTACTCGTATATTCAAGAGAGGGTTATCACACCGCTGGCTGTCGGGATTAACACGTTCCGGGAATGATTCCCCTTTTTGGACATAGGGTCTTCCCTTTGACCACACAAAACTGTTTGGAAACTAAAGAGTTAATACAGAAATCGTAGTAGATTCTGGGGCGATATTACAAGCAAATGAAAATAATTATAAATTCCCAGGTTCTTTAGCAATGCTGTTACAGTAGTTAGCAGTAAGTTATAATAATTTTATTAGAGTTAGAAAAGATTTTGGTGCACAAAATCTGAGAGTGCTTGCAACATTACCTTTCTTGCCATAATACCTTTTTTTTATCATATTACCTTTCTTGCTACGTTACGTTTCTTGCCGCATTAGCTTTCTTGCTACATTATCTTTCATGCCACATTACTTTTCTTACCGCATTACATTTCTAGCCGCATTACCTTTCTTGCTCCTTTACTTTTCTGCCACGTTACTTTTCTTGCCACATTACTTTTCTTACCAGATTATCTCTTTTACCATATCTTCTTTCTTGCCACATTATCTTTCATGCTGCATTACATTTTTTACCACATTACCTTTTTTACCGCATTACCTTTCTTGGCCTATTACCTTCCTTGTCACATTACTTTTCATACCATATTACCATTCTTGTCACATTACTTTTCTTACCATATTAACTACCTTACCATATTACCTTTCTTGCTACATTACTTTTCTTACCATATACACTACCTTACCATACTACCTTTCTTGTCACATTACTTTTCTTACCATATACACTACCATACCATATTGCCTTTCTTGTTACATTACTTTTCTTACCATATTCACTTCCTTACCATACTACCTTTCTTGTCACATTACTTTTCTTACCATATACACCACCTTACCATATTACCTTTCTTGTCACATTACTTTTCTTACCATATACACTACCTTACCATACTACCTTTCTTGTCACATTACTTTTCTTACCATATACACTACCTTACCATATTACCTTTCTTGTTACATTACTTTTCTTACCATATTCACTTCCTTACGATACTACCTTTCTTGTCACATTACTTTTCTTACCATATACACTACCTTACCATATTACCTTTCTTGTCACATTACTTTTCATACCATACTACCTTTCTTGTCACATTACCTTTCTTACCATATTACCTTTCTTGCTACATTATTTTTCTTACCATATTAACTACCCTACCATATTACCTTTCTTGCCACATTAGCTCTCTTACCCTATCACCTTTCTTGCCCCGTTACCTTTCCTAATTACAGTAAGAAACTACACAATTAATTATCTCCTAAATATAATTATTATTTACTTATACGAGCATAGAATATCCTCGTATAGCATAGAAGTGTGTAATTATTATCAAGAATATTAGAATCGTAGTAAATTTCCAACTTTATAAATCTTCTCACAGTTATTATATTTCATAAAAATTACTGATTTCAAAAAATATCTTATCAATGTTAAAGTACATCCAATTGGTTAATTTTCTTTAAACAAAAAACTCGCCTAATTAAATATCTAAAATAAAAACACGCCAGTTGCACCAAATTCGTTTTAGCTGTTATATCATAAAGGAATAAGTAAAAATTTCCAATTTTGTTGTTCATGCAGGAGTTAGAAAGGATTATCAATAGGCAGGAATACGGTAGGAAAAATTAACCTAATCTACGATGGAGAATTTTAAGATGGATAAGTGACCACAGTATCCAGGATCACAATAAGTATAATAAAGAAGCTTAAACCTCAAAAAGGCAAATATTCTTCACTGATTTTTCTTTTTCAATTTACAGGTCACTGTTCTCAAAAAGCTGCGTCCTGTTAGAGAGAAGTCAAAATATTTATAAAGTATTCAATTACATAATATTGCCCAATAACTCAAAATTGGCTTGAGTTGTTTTTTTATGCTGTTTATAGGAGGTAAATTACTGAAACTCAATTCTCAAAACAATAATAAAAGTTTTAATGCCTTCACCCTCCTTTCAGGAATTAAATTGCCATCATCATATACTATTGTTAGTTAAGCGTAAAATCTGATAAAATCTAGGGCTCAAACTGCCTAAGAGAAAAAATAATCCAAAAAATATTGTTTTATTTTTTAATTATTGAAATAGCCTAATGTATTATTGTATGCCTGATGTAGGATCACTAATAATCCCATGTCTAGACAAACTGTGAGCACTGTGTTCGTCACTGATAATCGCAAGGTAGTTGCTGAAACATACCAGACGACAAAGATGCATTATTATTACAATTGAATTATATCAGATTATGTGCATATTGCAGTATATTTCTTTGTATTTCCTTGTTGGTTTGATGAGAATAGCTATTTATGAGTTAACGGTGGTTATAGAGCCTAATCTGCTCATACCAAGTTCGTAATTATTGTTCATGTGCAAGATTATTTCTTTTAACAGAAAGTTATTCTTTCTATAACAAAGTTATATGTTTTTCAAATAAAACTTTTCCTCAAACACAAAAAGCTAAATTTATTCCAACACAGTTCGAAAATATTTAAGATTACATCACTTAAATCCCTATAGAACATTGCCTTTTGCTTTTTTCAAGTAACCACTGCATATTCACCTTGTTTTACATTTAGAACTTCAATTTCCTTATAACTTGATTTGAACACAATTTCCTCTCGAATCTCTTCCTATTGATTCGGTCGGTATTTTCTGGCAAGTTGTGACGTCACAGCTACCCCGAATAAGGCTGTCTTCACGCTCTGTCGGCTCCGATGTCCTCGCGTACGCTTTCTACTCAGCTGACGCCATAATTACTTTTGCCCACACAGTATATAAGTCTGCGTTTGTAAATCTACTGTTCACTTTACCGTGATTTATCGAAACTATAATGAACTCTTGAAAAAAAATCAGTTTCAATTAATATGAGATTATGTTGAATGTTATTTAACGATTCCTGAATTATTTTAACTAATATTGGAGATGTTTAACTATTTCATGAATATACAAATCCCAGTATTTTAACTGTGAATGTAGTTGGGATAGCACTTAAGCCAGACGAGTTGTAACATAGCAAACAAGCATGGCTTTACAATTTCATAGTAGCATACCTGGAATAGATTCATTATGAGTCTCGACATATAACATTCTGATTTTCTATACTCGCATCTATGAAAAAGGACAAGTGAATGCAAAAGTAAAGATAAGAGAAAAAACGTGATGACTATTTGGTTCTAGAGGAACGGGTATATTAGAGCCCTTATGGGTAAAGTCACGTATATAAATTAGCTATGCAACATCATGGACAAAGAGAGCAATCTATGGGATGTCAGGTATAATTAATGTATCTACCTTAAACCAGAACAATATATTATTTTAAAACAGTATAGAAAATATAAAATTAAAGAAAACTTGCGCTATTTAATTTAAGAAAGTTATGTTGGTTGTCTAAATGTTAAATATAGACACCGTTTTTCATAGTAAACAGACATGATAAGGACCACAAACCAGTAGTCAACGATTATTTACTAAAATATATTTATTAATCACTTAAACAATAGTTTATGACTATCCGAACTTTGAATTTAGTAAATTTGTTAAAACTTACTGAGACACAACGTTTTCGATCGCTATATGCCGATCTTCATCAGTGTCTTCCTGAAATATATTTAGTTAAACCGGTTATGATTAGTTTTATCCATCACAAAAATAAGAAAATTGCTGTTATAAATTTGAAAACGTTTCTCCTATCAATCTTTTTAATAACGCCAACCTTTTCAATTTGAGCAACCAAGTCTACCTTTAATAATATTTACTTAAGTTATGAATATGTGAGATGCTTTCTTACGACAATGAATAAGGAGCGGCAGAAGTCATCAATCAAATTTTCACCAAATAAACACAGAAAGTTTTGCTTTTAAGTTTAAGCAAGAAGAAGACGAAAACAAATTATGTAAAACAGAATAGGTGTATTTAATATTTTGACTGAGAGAGTTTGTTTTCTTGAACGGGATACGTTTTACAAAGAAAATTATCAATCGATAAGAAGAAATTAATACAATGTAAGATGTCTGTCTATACGTTGAAATATGTTTGCATTATTTTGAAATTAGATAGTACGTAGAAAATATAAGTTTTTCAAATTCCTCCAAGGGAATAGAATACCACAATATAACAAATACTCCCTAATGCATTAGGTATGTACTTCTGTTTCTTGCTTATCTGACTTTAGAATTATTTAGTAGGTATTGTTTATTTTGTTTACCATTTTCATAGTCATATTAATTTGGTGATTGTTACCTATTTATGGTTTTTGACTTCATCTAGGTTTATAACAAAACAATTTTTTAATTAACACGTTAAATATTTAGTTGAAGTTTAATAGAATCCGTGATAAATGAAAAATACAGTAAAATGATATTACAACAACAGGAAATATGTTTTCTGATTCAAAACGATAGATTGATTGTGTTGCCCTGTGTTACAGGACAGCGACGGCCAACGCAATCATTTGCTTGCGGTTAGCTTGCTCAGAACGTGGGTCGATGTTTGCACATTTAATAATTAATAACATATTTATTCTTCATTACTTTGACGTTAATTAAAGTCATTTTGTTTCCAGTTGGCGCCGTGGGTAAACAAAATTGTGTTGAGTTGATAATTAGGTTAAAAAATATGAGGTTAATTGTGCGAATTGGCGGGTTAGGTTACGTGTTTGGGATAGTTATCTCCTTTTGATCTAATTTCATACTATATGGATTTTCTAATGAAACCACTGTGGTTTAATATTGACTAAAATATTTACATTAGAAAAAAGTCTCCCTTTTATGACAGTGGTTCATATATAAACTCCTCGTGATAGTTTCAGGGAAGATAGGGACGTGCATTTTATGTTTTTCTTGTTTATTTCTTATGTGAATCAAAAACATAGTATTTGAACTTAGAATTGTTTACGTATAACCAATTGAAACCATAGGCTTGGACAGCGTTTTCTGCTAAAACGTCAGCTAGAAAATAAAAGAGCGATAAATAATTTAGAAACTTTTAAAGGCAAGAAGGTTTTTAAAGTCAGTCAGTTAGATAAGAAGGGTATTTGATGGAGCGCCAGGAGCTCCAGCGACTGTCTTATGATATTACTCACGAGACATAACGCGGGTGTGTAACCGTCTAGGATCACTTTCCTAGTCTCTGAGGGTCTTAATAAAGTTCTAAAACCGGAGAGTAAGAAGAAATACTGAGGTACGGAATCCTTGGTTGTTCAGAAGGTTCTATTCTTACAGAATTCGTAGAGCCTGATTGGAGTATCGATTTGTCCCAGGAGATGATCAGTGACAGATCCAGACTAATCAGTACGGCTTTCGGGCCCTTTCATCTGGGAATGTGGCATCAGTCCCGGGACTGGGACTACTCACGCAGTTTGGTAGTCTCACGTTTAAGGTTGGGACCATGGATTGACATGCTGGATTATAGATATCCCTCAATAATATTCATTATAATTGTGTACTACTACGAAGAAATAGACGGTGTCAAGATGTCCTTAATCTACAACTGTCTTCATATTTGATTATCTTCTTCTTCAAAACGTTTTCACAAACACCCTGGAAAAACATCTTGCAAACTGGTTGCTTTAGAAACATGGAAGCAGAGATTTTAGTGCTTACACGGTAATAAAGATAGGTATTTTGCCAAGTGGCAG
>JBAIZL010000002.1:183857133-183882133 GCA_036971475.1 Prosapia bicincta
TTTTTTAGTACCAACGAAAGTTTTGCTTAGGCGTACATCTCTGATCTCTGTGACTCTACTGGTCACCCTTCTATATCCGTCTCCGTCCTTCTTTGACCTCTACAACACCTCACATAACGACCACATCAATAAGTAATAACTAATGCAGTAGTTTAAAGTATTTTAGAAGTTCATCGTCTATCGCACTCTTTTCTAATCTCAGTCCTGAGTCAGTTTTGTCAAAGAACGTTTCGACTACCAAGCTCTCGTCCTCACTCAGGACTGGTCTGTTCCTTTGTACTACTTTCAAAAATACTAATAACACAAGACAACTTTTTTTCTAAATTTTTAATTAATTCAAACATAGAACGTCTGTTAACTGTCTACTAAAAGAGTTAGATAGTTTTTCTGTGTACAGCCGATCACCTAAATCACTTTATTAATTTTTAAGTTAATATTTTACTTATCCTTTACACATTGTTGTTAAATGTACAAGCTTTGTTAGTTTCCATTTATTTTTTTAAACTAGTTGTAACTAGTTTCTATTTGAGTTATGTATTTCTAAAAACTTATAGAAAAAGCCTTAAGAGATCAAGTCATCCAGAACTCCCTGCAAATTAAACAATAATGTTCCCAACATTAAAATGCTTATCGCCTCATCCTAACCAAATAACCTATCTGACATTTTGTCAAACATCCATTCTGATATTAATACTAGCTCAAACCCCCTGATTTCATATCCCTACCACCAGTTTGTCTTACGTAAACGATGCTACAAATCAACGAGGACCTTATTAGGCGTAAATCTCGTTTTTATACTTTAGAGAGTTAACTACAGCATTTATCAAAATTCTGCCGTTTCAAGGTACATATTGTAGTATTACACACAAAGCTAGTTTGAAATTAAGCAATTAATCAGAGGTGTTTAATTGAGTAATGTATTATTCCGGACAGGAAATTACACTTTGCCTTAATTACGAAACGATTATAAAGAGTGGTGAATATATGTAATTTTATACTCTGGAAAAATTCAGCCAATTATTGTGAGCCACTAATTAGTAATTCAGTAATTACAAAGTAAATATACTGATAAGATGTAACACTGTTAATATGAGGGAGGAGAGAAAGACAAAAATACTGAGAGAGAAAGGCAGTCAGGAAGAGAGAAACTCTCACTGAAAGTCATCTTTAAAACTTTAGACGAAATTTCAACGTTTGTTTTTAATGTAATGATATTTCTTCTTTTAAAATGTCCTATTTTGAAATATGCTATAAAAAAAACAGAGCACACATAATGAAATACGTATGTATTACCATTTCAGTATCTTCCGTTTGTTTTTATATCAAATATATTTAAAGTGATACATTAATTGTATTTATATACGTAAACATTCAAAATGTTCTGCGATAAATATTCACTGTCATGAGACTAGTTTTTATTCAAATAAATAATGGTAAATCTTCCAAAAGTCGTATAAATTCACTAACGTATTTGCCAAAACAAGATAATGTGAAAACAATTTAACTTTTAAATATATAAAATTATGGAACTGTTAAATTACAGTAATATTCGGAAAACATTATAATAAATATTTTAAAACTTTTCGACGTACATTTTAATTTTTTTAAATCATTATAGTTTTTTAACAAGCTACAATATTCTTAATAATAAAACTAATATAAATTTTGAACAGTTTCTATTTTTCTTGATATCTGGTATACATTAAAAGCTATGCAATTGAATTTATTTACAAATGTGTTATTTGCTGAAGGTATTCACTAGCCATAAATCCCCTATCTCTTGTAAACACATCCTAACATGTAAATATACACTGCAGACTGGATAATGTAACGTGTAGCCAATTTTACATCAATTGCATCGTGAACCTGTAACGAAATTGAGCTTACGAAACGAGTGAAAAAAAATTGATTTCATACGGCGCATCTCTCTTTTTAAATTCATTTTCTTAAAAACTCTTTATTTTAACGAGTTTGGTTACAATTCTTTTTGTTATCAAGACAACATTTAAAGTATTATATGAAATTATTTTAAAATTTGATTTCAATAATTTATTTCTAAAAGTGTTTGAACTTTAGAAAATAAATTATATTTTTTAAAATGCTAAGTAGGCATATTTTGTATATCTACCAGTAAATAGTAATATAATATTTTGAAAATAAAATGATTTTAGTTTGGAAAGGACAATATTAACATATTATAAAAAATATTAAAATAATTTTATTTTTAATTGTTGTTTACAGATTAATTTGGCTTATGATTAATGTTCTTTTCGTCGCTGTCAAGAGAAGGTACCTTGCGAATCATTCCATCCAAACCAAATCAGACCCTTAGTTCAAGAAAAAGGTATTTATTTCATTTGCAAGTCCGTTGTTTGTATTTATATTTTCACAACGATGTTTATGGACTGGTTTTATAAGTTAAATATCTTATATAAACTCTTTGTATTTATATTTTCACAACGATGTTTATGGAGTGGTTATATAAGTTAAATATCTTATATAAACTCTTTGTATTTATATTTTCACAACGATGTTTATGGACTGGTTTTATAAGTTAAATATCTTATATAAACTCTTTGTATTTATATTTTCACAACGATGTTTATGGAGTGGTTATATAAGTTAAATATCTTATATAAACTCTTTGTATTTATATTTTCACAACGATGTTTATGGACTGGTTTTATAAGTTAAATATCTTATATAAACTCTTTGTATTTATATTTTCACAACGATGTTTATGGAGTGGTTATATAAGTTAAATATCTTATATAAACTCTTTGTATTTAATATCTGCTATCATTAAAACAAAGAAAGTATGCAGAGAAAATGCGGTTACAAGTTACTGGAAACTTATTAGGGAGTAATCGCAGCCCTAATATTTTAAAATATATTTGACGAGTTAGCAAACGTTAAAGTTATAAAAATTATAACCATTATATTGTTTCCAAAAACCACTATTCGAAGTGTCTTTCAGCTTTATGCAAACGTTCTCCCTTAGGTCTCTTCACATTCAATGAAGTAAAAATCCAAATGTAACTTTTGAATTGGAAACTTCTGAATAAACTTTTACAACGTAATAACGCCTTTGTTAAACTTATTTGTTTGATCGAAATAACGTATTTCCCGACAGAAGTTTCCACAGGAAAGAACTTGACAGAAGTTCCCACAGGAAATGTCTCCCCTTACGTTGCCAATGCGAAGACACGACTAGGGTGTGAGTTTGAGTTGAAATGTCTCGTTATCACGTTCTATCATTATGATTACACACCTTAATAATGTCTCCACTACACAATTACGTTGAGTTAAGAGAGCCGTAGTACATCGTAGAAATTGACTTCGTCATCGTTGTCCAAACTATATCCAAGAAGGTAGTGTGTTCAGAGATACGTAGTCGGTCGTTATTGCCCTAGAGTTTACCTTTAATACTCACCTTTATGCACAGAAATTATGTTTTAATTACAAGAATAACGCCCTTCCAAAACACTTGAAAACCTTTTGGCCTTGATGAAAATTGAGTTTAAAACTTTTGAGTCAATATTCAAATGCATTGTTATTGTATAAGAATATTAAATAATGTTGACATATCATTTATTATTGTATTGCAAAACTTTTATTTTGTCTTGAAAATATGAAAACCAAATTCCTATAGCAATAGAAAAATGTGAATGCCCCTGAAAGCCAAGTCAGTTTCTCTCGGACGCACGCACACTCATCCTAACGAGCACAGAGGTTTAGGACAGACCCGAGACTGACCGTATTTCCGCTCCAATTTTCATTTAGTGTTTTTAAACCAAACTCTAACTTTTTAAGTTGTAATGTTAAATAAAAATAGTTAATATTGATTCTACTTGAAATTAAAAGAAAAATGACACCAAACGACCCATGATTTACTTCAGTAGTTATTAGTTATAAATAATATTCGAGCTGGCTTGTGAGTGAAAGTTATAATTAAATAATAAAAATATGGTACAACTCACAAATATACAATTTTGTATTTGAAAAGCATTTCAACGACTAATTTGTCGTCATCTTCAGTGAAAATACACAAATGAAATTAACTAAAATATATATATATATATATATTAAACATAACCTATAAAGTTTTAGCAAAAGTAAAAACAAAAGTGAAAATCAGATCTGTTTAATATATATATATATTTTTTTAGTTAATTTCATTTGTGTATTTTCACTGAAGATGACGACAAATTAGTCGTTGAAACGCGTTTGTAATAAAAAATTGTATATTTTTGAATTGTACCATATTTTTATTCTGTAGTTATTAGTTATTTTAACGTAATATAACACAGTGAACACATTTATATTTCATGTTTTCCCCTCGTGAACAGGGACAATATATTGTACATTGATTGGTATCAATTTTCTCGTAATGATGTCCAGATTTAATTTTTAATCTCGTATTATCAAATTTTAAAAAGATATAGTTTGATCAAGGAAGCACCACTGTGCGACTAATAAACAGAGCGCCGGAAGGAATACTCTGCCTTTGTGTGACTGAGACTACCTGGCGTTCAGGGGCACTCGTATTTTCCTATTAATATAATTTTGTAAAATCTGACCCAAAAGAAAATTTGTGTAACATAATTTAACAATACACAAAATATCTTAAAATACTTCAAAATAACTAATACACAGAACCAACAAGAATAAAAAACCTCATGTACATCTCCTTGGCCATCATCATCAGAGGTTCCAATTACAATATAGAATAAAATATATTGGAAATAACATATTCTACAGAGGTTATATAGTTTAAAATACAATTTAGATAACAGACTATATTAAAATTTCAAACTACACTGGCTGATGATAACAAACCCTCTGATGATGATGACATAATCATCGAAATGTGCGTGACGGTTTACTCTCGGCAACGTTTTGCATTAGATGTTTTTATTTAGTTTTTGATGTATAAGAATTACTATCAATACGTAATTTTATTATATTATTACAACTGTGCTCATTCTATGGTATTTTATTGTAAGTTACAAGTTACATTTTATAAATCACAAATTTTATAAAATCACAAAAAACTCTCTGGTCATAACTTTATGATATTATATTTCTTTATAATAAATAATTGATAATTATTTAAATAATTAAAAAGTTAAATACCAAGATATTATTTTATTAAAAATAATATATTGTTGCAAGCAATGAATTTTGTGTATTTTTATAAATGTTACATATAAATCGTTTATAAATTTCTTGCCATTTTAAAAACTATAGTTTTCACATTTACCTTTCTTTTTCAACTAGCCAATATGTTTTGATCGGTGATTATAATAGTGGTAAAAAGTAGGTTATAATAAGTACATTTACTACAAAATCACGTCCTGACAGTTTGTATATTTTTTTATATAAAACCAACCGACAGGAGTGGGTATTTCTTGTTATACATTTTCTTTCTGTGCTAACGTTTGACAACATATTTTCAATTTTTTTGAACATAATAAAACATCTACTAATAAATATGTAATAAATATAATTTCAGTAATTTTCGTAATAATATTGTAGTTGTTAATTAACCCTAGAGGACTCGCGCTAATACCCGTTACACCAGAGCTCGCGCGGGGTAATTTTTCACCCCAACTAGTTTTCAGGTCAATATCAGTAAAATAATTAATGTTATAAATAAATAAATTATTTAAACATATTTTTTTATACTATAAAACATATGAATAAACTCATGCAATATTATTTCCTTCTTTATATGTCAAAATACTCTTCACATACTTCAACTAAATGGTCTTTACAAACACTTTTCCCACAATTACCACAGTATTTATTGTTTTTTGTCTAAGTTCTTAAGGCAAAAAGCACACCTGTAATTAAAATGTTTGTTTGTAATATCGCCAAATATAAAGCTACAGCCTATATTGTAAATAAACGTTTCTTGTTACAATAATCATGAAAATAAAATATTTCATAGACAAGAATAGTTTACAAACACAATATATATTAAAATGTAATACGTGCAAGAGAATATAGAATCTGTGCCTTGACATTGTACACGTTACTATATGCAAACCAGTTCTGTCAGTTGTCTATATACCTTTAGAATTTTTGTACGAAGGCATCATTGCTCCACAAATGTACAATACCCCAAACAATGCTTTAATTCCTTCAAAAGAAGTTTCATTTGCGTCTCTCTCCTGAAAAGTTACAAATATAAAATTTGTGTTCTCTATTATCGCCATCAAAAAATATATAAGTAGATAATTTAAAATAGATTATTAAATTTATAAATTAAAACGAACCTCAGTGATAAATTCCTCACAAAATACGAAGCAGTAAAATTCACTCACAGCAATCTTGCAAAAAAATGAAAATAAATTTATGTGATAAAAAAGTTGCAAAATACAATTTGAAATAATCTTCACTTATAAAAACTTCGTAAAATACAAAAATAGAAATAGACTTCACTTATGAAAACTTTGCAAAATACAAATACAAACAGACTTCTCTTATAAAACCTAGCAAAATACGAATAAAAATGAACTCCACTTATAAAAACCTAGCAAAATACGAATAAAAATGAACTCCACTTATAAAAACCTAGCAAAATACGAATAAAAATGAACTCCACTTATAAAAACCAAGCAAAATACGAATAAAAATGAACTCCACTTATAAAAACCTAGCAAAATACGAATAAAAATGAACTCCACTTATAAAAACCTAGCAAAATACAAATAGAAATGACTTCACTTAGAGGGACTAGTGTTGTAACGTGAGGACTCGCGCGGGGTAAAAACATTCCCAGCTGTTGCAACAATAACTTCAAACCGTTATAAGTAAACAAAAACTGTCAAACTACCTGATGTAGGGACAGAAATAGATACAGGGCGAGTCAATTAGAAGGTATGTAAGGGGTGGAAGAATTTCAGGATTTGCAACTGTTTTATAATCTTTGTTGAATACTCACTGGGAGAATAATTACCCCGCGCGAGTACTCTAGGGTTAAGTAATATTAATTTTTTTCAAATAAATGAGAAAACTGTAGATAATTAGTCAATGGTATTCATTCTAATAACGAAACATTTCGGAAACTAGTTTCGTTGCCCTTATCAAGCAGGCTGTGCTATTAAAATGAAAGTATTTAACTTTTAACATATTAAAACATGTAATGTGAGGAAGTAAGATATCAAACCCTTACATTTCACTTAGAACTTCCTTTGAGCTAAAACGAACTAGTTGCCAAAACGTTGCATCATTAAAATTAATATCTTTGACTCGATAATCAACCGTTTTCTCATTTATTTAATACCTTATTTGAGTGGTTAAATAAGGATGGATAATTTGCTTTTCCACTTCTTCTAAGAAACTTTAACTTTTAACAAACCATCATTACCTACAAGATATCACAGCAAACGTATTTTCATATATTGTTCTCCAAAGAAGAGTACACAAAAACGTCGATTAAAACATTCAACATCCAATATTTTAGGCTGAAAATAAAACACATCGGGATAGAAATAAAAGGCTATTATTCACTTTAATATTGAGTTGCAAAAAACCGAGCAATTTAATAACAGAAATATTGCAAAGCTGCGCGTATTCAGTGTTGATAAATTTTTGTTTATCTAAAAAACTTTTTTTTTACTAAAATTGAAAATCGTATTTTTTTCAGTAAATATATGTTGCGATACTAACATGAAATGAAATCGTAAGTTTATTTAAGTGTTAGCTTCCACAGTATAAATTATTAATTTGAAAGAAGTACAAAATTAACATCATGACCTCGGTAATACTCCAAACACTTGAACATTTACTTGAGATCATTACTCTAATACTCGAATTAAAATTATATTTGGCGAGTTTCATTCAAGGAATTCATTAGCCTATTTAGTTGTATGGATTATTATTTTATTAGGCGATGATAACCTTAATAGGTTTTTCGCCTAGAAAAAAATAGTATTATTTTATTCTATATAGAATAATACAGACAATATTGGTCTTCGTTAGCCTGATTGACAAACGAAGCTAGAAAAGTTATTTCTCTAAAGTAAAGTGTAGAAAGTTGTACTTATTTAGGAAACAATGATTGGAAGAGTCAAGTCGTGAACTGAGTCTGTATAGTCAGATAATTTTAAAAGGAAATAACGAAATGTTTTGAATTATTTTCTTTAATAAAAATCGTTATAGTACAAAAAAAATACTTGGTGGTAAACCGTCTCAAAGGTGGTAGACATCTTTGTATCCCAAAATACATTTTAATGTAAGTTTTGAGTATAATTTTATGTTATTTATCTTACCTTAATTTTATGTTACATTAATTTTACCTTATTTAAATTGTAAACAGCCAAACACAAGCATACACACACACAAACAACACACGTACATAATCACAGACCGATTTTGTTCCATTTTGTATACTTCCAACAGCGATACATGCCAATATGTGAAAGTATCGTAATTCATTTTTCGTAAGTTGGCAATACTTCAAATTATTTCCGCCAAATATCTTAGGTTTGGAATTTATTGACCACACGCCGATGTTTAATATGTCAGTAAGTGAGGATATTTATATATTTATATTTATGTGACAATAAAACACATCGGCATAGACATAATACTTTATTATTGAATTTAATATTGAGTTGTAAAAAGCGAGCAATTCAATAACGGCAATATTTTAAAGCTGCACATATTCAATGCTGATAAAAGTCAGGTTTTTTTATACTTAAATTGAAATTTGTATTATCCCGGTAGATATATATTAGTCATAACTGTTGCAAGACAAATGTGAAATGGGATTGTAAGTCTATATAAATGTTATCTGAAACAGTAGAAGTTATTATTGGAAAAAGTACAATATTAAATTCATGACCTCTGTGATACCCCAAACACTCAAACACTTACCTCAGCTCTTTACTCTAATGCTCGAATTTAAATTATATTTCACGTGTTTCAACCAAGGGATTTATCATCCAATAGATTTGTATGGATAACTATTTTATTCTATATAAAACAATATATAAAATATATGGATTATGAAATAAAATTCCTTTCGATAATTTTTCTTCATTTGCTTATTTAACAGACGTTAACGAAGCAAGAAACGTTATTTCTCTAAAGTTTAGACAGTTGTACTTAATTAGGAAACAATGATTGGATGAGTCGAGTCATGAACTGAGTCTGTACATTAAAAAAGTGAAATATTGGGAACAGATAAATTTGAAGGGAAATAACGAAATGTTTTAAATTACTTTCTTTAAAAACAATTGCTATAATACAAAAAAAACTACTTGGTTTTAAACCGTATACATTTGTATCACACAATACATTGTAAGGTAAGTTTGGAGTATAATTTTATGTTATTTTATCTTATGAAAAAGTTATATTGCTAGTTGCTTTCATCTTTACAAACACGCATGCACGTGCGCACATGCACACGCACACACACACACTCAAAGGAAAACACAAACACACACACAAGACGTGCATAATCAGCGACCGATTTTGTTGCATTTTGTATACTTCCAACAGCGATGTATGCCAATATGTGAAAGTATCGTAATTCGTTTTTCATAAGTGGGCAATACGTCAAATTATTTCCGCCAAATGTCATAGGTTTGGAATTTATTGACCACACGCCGATGTTTAATATTTCAGTAAGTGAGGATATTTATGTCCGTTCTCATGCGATGGGACTTTCCTAGAACACCTACACCTGATCCCAATGTAAAATGTCGACTAATCTAAACTGTACCATCGATTTTAGAAATCGTACAGAAATAAACAGTGGAATAATAGCAGCCGGTTTTAATTTTTAACCAATCCGATTTATATTTGTTTGTGTTGGTGTTTCACGAAAACATTTGAGTATAACCATTGATTTTCCTAGGATTAGCGCATTTTTAGTAGTCAATATCACACACTAACATTAAAGATTTCTATAAAATCAGGATATTTGAAGGAAATTTAGACATATGTTGTAATAGAAAAACCTAATTTAGTGCCAATATAATTTTAGAAATGCAAGGGCTATAATTTTTTAAAACGAGTTCTTCTACCAATAGTATCACTAAGAAAAATAGCTTTTCGCCACTTCTTGGAGAGTAATTTTTGTAAGCAACAGCTGAGAGTAACGAAAGTGATCGCCTTAAAATTTTAAACTTAAAACAAGGGAAAAACGACCAGCTGACTGACGGATCAGCTGACATGCTTTAATTTAGTTTCCCGCTTGCTAGGAGCGCTAATGTTTCTTCCAAAAATTTATATGATAAGCTTACAATCAAGTCAAAACAGATCTGCTGGCCTGCCATTGATCTAATTTAATTTGCTCATTGCCCATTAGGAGTACTACTGTTTTTACAATGTATTTTAGCTATAACAGTTCTTCTATAATAGGTAATACTACATCTCATGAGAGACTATCTACACTAGGAGAACGGCCAAATATCTTGGAGTAGTAATGGACAACAAGCTTACGTACGGGGAACATCTTCGTATGACCTGTGACAAGGCTGCGGTGGCGACCTCGTCACTCGCGAGATTAATGGCCAACGTCGGCGGCCCAAGTGCAAGCAGGCGCCGGCTCCTGTGGTCTGTGGTGCAATCTGTCTTGCTGTACGGTGCTGAAATCTGAGCAGATGCTGTCAAAACACGTAGAAATTGTGTCAGATTAAACTCAGTACAGAGAATGGGGGCATTAAGAATTGAGAGTGCCTACCGTACTGTTTCGTTGGCTGCAGTGTTGGTGGTGGCAGGTATTGTGCCAATTGACTTATTGGCTCAAGAGAGGAAACTTGCATATACCTCCAGCAAGGATGTAGGTAAAGTGGAGGAAGCGAAGGGAGCTAGGGCCAAAACCATGGCTGAGTGGCAGCAGCGATGGAATACTGAACCAACAGGGAGATGGACGTTCACCCTGATTAACAACGTGAAGGAGTGGACAGAACGCAAACACGGAGAAGTTAGTTTTTTCATGACACAATTTCTGACAGGCCACGGCTATTTCCGAGCAAATCTTTATAGGATGGGAAAAGTCTTATCAAAGTACTGCCGGGTGTGTAACGATTGTATTGATGACGCAAGACACACATTTTTTGAGTGTGGCAGATTCGCAGACCAGAGGAGCCGGTTGATGGCACGTACCGCGGGTCTCTCAACAGAGAATATCGTGCGGATGATGCTTGCAACTGAAGACAATTGGATGACTGTAGAATGGTATATCGAAACCATCCTACGCTGTAAAAAAGAAGAGGGATGGTTAGATCCATGATAGAGGGCACTAGATAAAAGGCACCACCTCGAAGTAATGCTTCGGCGGTCCCGGGGTGGAATCTTTGCCTGGGAAAGACGGGTTTTAGTGGGTATACTCTCATGTAGACCCTAGTGCAATGTCGAGAGGAGTCCCACACTATGTGCATAAAGCATTTCCCGTCGTACAAAAAAAAAAAAAAAAAAAAAAAAAAAAAAAAAAAAAAAAAAAAACTACATCTCATGAGGCGATAGCCAAACTTTATTGCTGTATTTGGGTGTTTAAACACAATTTATGAAAATGTTGATATTCTTGATAATTTATTTAAGAAGAAATATAAATACAAATTTCAATTCAATTCCTACTGAAGTGCAGAAAAAAAAACTTACATTTTATTTTATAGTTACAACTAATACAAATGACAGAATCACAATATAAAGTGGCAAAATAGAAACTGAATTTCCTAGCAATTTTCCATTTCCCTCTTCATACAGATTATAGAGTTGGACTACTGTCTGTTATTATTTATTCACTCTCTTTTTTTGTTTCTAATTTATGAAGCTGATGGCGGTCTATAAATTTCTCATTCTATCCAGCATCTCTTAAAATGTTTCATTAATGCAATGAACTTTTCTCTTATATTTTCATCTATATATTTAAGTAGTATATTTCTTGATATGGAAAAGTTTACTCAGTGCTAAAGTGTTGAAATTCAATCATGTAGCCATTCAGTTCGAATTCGACCTAGGCCTCAACGTTTTAAAATCCCATTATTGAATATATATTAGAAAAAACTGTATTAACATCAATTGTCATCCTTTACAGCTTAAATAAAATGTCTTCGAACTTGATTGAATGAATAAAAGCGTATTTTATTAACGATTGAAAATTTGTACAAGATATTTACAAGGGGAGTGGTGAGGTAATAAAAGAAATTGAAAAACACGTCTTAACTGTTACGAAACCTAATAATAGAGAAATACCGTCGTATAATAATATATGAACTCATGGAGAGTTTTCTAGGTTATGCAGATTTGAATATACTGAATGAAGAAAATAAACAAATATGAATAAAAGCGTGGCAACAATCCAGAGACTTTGCAAAATGCTGAGACTTCCAAAAATATTGGGGTCTATCGAAATCGCACCACAACAATAATTAAGCTATCACCTATCAAGTTGTACTTATTGTTGTTTAACTCAGTAGTCCATTCACAGATATTAGAAAACAGTTTGTAAAAAAGTTGTTAGTGTTGTTATTATTTTGTATTAAAAGCTTTTTTTTTAAGTGATAAGCTCTTTATGCACGGAGAACAAAACAAGAGATTAAACCATTGCATTCGCTTCACGGTATTTCTGAAACGCAAACCTTACAACAGTGGATCCTAAACTTTTCCAGGTGACAACCCATCTCTCCTTATCGGAATATCAATACGGTCCGCGGTGGAATAGGAAACAATATTTGTATCGAATCCATTCTATATATATATATATATATATATATATATATATATATATATATAAATATATTTAAAACTTAAAGAAAAAACTTAAAGAGAGATATAAAGAGCTTTTCAATGCATATAAAAAGCCAAATATTTATAAATCAAATTTTCCTAGAGATTGTATTAAAAATAATCACATATTTACTAATATAGATCATATGATGCTTGTAAAAGAAATTAACAAAGGCCTGAGAATGACTATTTATGAGGCTTTAGAAATACATAAATATAATACTAATAATGAGGTAATAAGTGAACAAGTACAAATAAAATCTAGATTTGATACTATATTCAGTGTTTGTAATGTTAGGGCAGCAAAGTAATAGTTTGACAACATTGTAATAAATTTGGCAACGCTGTTTGTTGCATCTAGTTTGGAAATGTATGGTTGATGTTAAATTTCAAGTATTCCTGAGGATGTTGGTACTGTTTGCCAACGAAAAGCTTTGAATTGTAAATTCAATAAATTATTCTTGTATTTGTAAATTGTTTTTATTTCTTTATTAATTCAACAATACATAATATAGTATATATATATATATATATATATATATATATATATATATATATATATATACACTATATTATGTTTTCTTGTTTAATAATTTAAAACAACATAGGTTATTCAAATACAAGAATATGTATTAATTTATATTCAAAGCTTTTCGTTGGTAAACAGTACCAACATCATCAGGAATGAAAATTCATTCCTGTTGATGTTGGTACTGTTTACCAACGAAAAGCTTTGAATATTAATTAATAAATATTCTTGTATTTGAATAACCTATGTTGTTTTAATATATATATATATATATATATATATATATATATATATATATATATATATATATAATTTACCATCAGATTTAGCAAATATATGTATATGTTGCAATATGTATGTATGCAAATATATATATATATATATATATATATATATATATATATATATATATATATATATATACATACATATATATTGCAGTTTTTGAAGAAGCAAATTGATTAATGATGAACAGTTGTTCTCTGGTTTGAAAAAATATGTGAATATTGCAAAACTTAAGCATTTTGTAGCAAAACAGTTATTTATCAAACAAAAGACAAATTATTATTGAAATACCGTATATGCATAAGGTGTTATCATACTCTCTAACAAGTGTGTTCCTATGTAAAAATAAAAATTATAATTAAATAAATAGACAAAGACCACTTTAATTTTCAATGAGTCACTACACATCTGAATTCACGAAACAGCTGCAATATACAGCCGTTTTATTCGTAAACTAAATTAATATTAAATAGTTTTGATCATTTAATAAATAAACTAATTTATTTAAATTTTGAGAAATCTTAATCAAAATAATTCCATATAACGATAATGATGATAATATATAATAATGTGTAAAGTATTTTTAATCCAATTTTTGAAAGAAAAGTATTTTTACCCTCTTATATTTTTCAAAGAACTGATTCTACAGTTCTACATTAATATTCATTTGCATTCTACATTTGCATTCAGTAAACCTTTATAAATATTTTTGGGTACTTACAATATTTGATTAATAAATTGTTAAAATTATTAAACTTTATAAAATATATTCCACAAATAAAGATGAAAAATGTTAAAATTCATATTTTTGGCGATTTTTATTGAAATGATTGCGAAACTAATAGCTTTATTTTATTATTACTTCTGTCGGGATTTTCCCGAGTGCTAGTACCAAATTTTGTTTGTATCATGATGAGAAGTATAGTTCATATCACGTACTGAAAGTGATTTTTCGGTGGTTCCTCGAAAAAATCACTTACAGGAAAAGGTCATTTTTGTAACCAGTAATAAAATATGATGTTTTTGAGTGCAATTAGTACTGAATGAATAAATACATACTTCTCTTGTTTAATGTATAAAACAAGGTCAGAAGCAATCCAATTAAAACAGTTCTATTAAAACAATCCCATTAAACAACGGTTTTTAATATTTTCTCTGGAAGTTTCCACAATAATAAAACTGTTCCATAACAAATTAATATAAGCAGAACCGTTACCATGAACAGTTATTGTCTTCAATTCAACAATTTTAACGGCTTGGGGCTACAAACTAAATCTTCAATGAATCTAATATTCATGAATCTTCATATAAACGTCCTAATTTTCTAAATACTCAATTTTATTTCCGGTAAATTCGACTAAAAACCAAAACAATCTTTTAATGTAGAAAGTGTTACGTAAATAATATTCAAACAAAAATGCGAATATTAAAATTAAATTTTAAATCAAATTCTACCAGTGAAAACCTTTCATGCCAAATAATTCAGCAAGCAATGTTTTAGTTGCAGGGTAATTAAAATTACATTAAAAATTATAAAACACTCGATTGATTAAAAACGTTTTAGAAACCTATTTTACTTAAGCTAATTACTTTCAATAAAAATACGTATGGCTAACCTACTTCTGTCGACATATTTACAGTTCCGGCAATCAATTAGGTTTGTGCAACGTTTCACATATTCCCCAGCAACCGGTGACTAAAGCAAATGTGTACATTGAACATTCATAAACTACGACAATATCCAGCGCAAACGTTTGCTATATTTCAACGTAATTAAAACACACGACAGTGAAATAGACACAGTGCGTCGTGTTCGTGATACATTTATTTACAAACCGGCCTCCGCACTTTCACTTGAACATCATTAATAATAATTAAATTTATATGTCCGACACGTTAGCTTTTCTCTATACTCTAGGGTAGTCATTAGTGTAGGTTGAGGTGAACACGAAGAGAGAGTCAGTTGAAACTGTATTCGAATCTTTTAAATGGAAATGTCAATCACAATCGACAACGGATATTGGAGTAGAATCTATATTTGCACAACCCTCGGACATATATTTATATTGCACCCGTTAAATCACAGAAAACCCTGAATCTCTTGATTACCAATATTGCCAAAGGTAAATACTGAAGGATTGCATTGAAATCTAACTAAACACTAGTTTATTCTAACTGATTAGTTTCGGCCATGGCGCCTTCATCAGTGGCGTATTAACGCTAACTGTGAGTGTTAAAAAGGTGACTTGGTCACCGAAACTAGTCTGTTTGAGTAAAATCATTTCTAATGACATTTTGAGTGCAATGTTTTAATATTTACCTTTGGTAAATTGTTTTTACTAGGTGACCTCTAATAAAAAATATATAATGAAAAAATTATTGAACCCAAATTTTAATGACAAGCATTAGAGTTAACCTCCTTTCGGTGAAAAGCAAAATACCTAAATAGAAATTAATTGCTGAATTTGAAAACTTTTAGTATGGCAGTGCTAGAAATAAGTAACGCTTTTATGACAAAAGATAATAAAATTTAAAACTATTTTGAAGTTGAAGCAAAATGAATATTATTGTCATTCTCAAAATGGGGTTGAAAATAAATAATCTAAGAGAAATAAGACGTGATAATACCTATGGTGAGTAGTAAAATGAGTTGAGAAACGGTCTCGAAATTCCGCAATATGGGTAGAAAGCGTACAATACGAGATCTAGTAAAGAAGGTTAAATATCTAACTCTGGCTACATAGCTAAGCATGAGGCATTATTTATCTGGGCTACATGAAAAGGTTTGATAAATTGTGACATCTATGTTTTACTCAACTTGTTACAAACAAACAAACCTGTGGTCTTTGCTTCAAATAGAACTAATTGTAGAGAGTCTCTGTATTTTATCTCTCCTAAATATCCTATTATTAGAACGATATCCTGATGATTATCATCAACGCTGGTTCGGTAGGAAAACTGATCGAGGAATATTTCGAAATCGAAACTATGAAATCTCTTACTCTGAATATAAAAGACTCAGATTATAAATTTATTTAGATTGATATTTCACAAATTATTATATGTTTACATGAGGAGCATGAATTTCGTTTTACCGTCCTGAACGGACTCTTGTTTAGCCCACACGCTACCGTTCCCAACGTAGTCTCTTTGTAAGTTCTCCTTGAAAGGAAATAAAACTACAAAATAGAAAATACTTCTTCTATATCACGATCGTCAAGAACTCTAATTAGGTTAGACATTTCCAAAACAAATCGATTCATTGAGAGTTGAATATAAAATACTTATCAGGGACTCCATGAAGAAAAGAGTTTTTAAAATACTATACTTTAAATCTCTAATTTTCTTTCAATGTTTTGTAAAATTCAGCACTTTCAAGAAAAGAGATTATCTAGGGAACTCATTTTTGTAAATCTAATTTATAATATTTTGACTTACGTTTTCCATCAATCACAAGTTTGCGTTAGGTGGGAATTTCATCTGTCATGTTGGCAATATATAACATCAAATTTCCTCTTGTCGCTAACATATGTTGTTCATATCATATCCCACACGACTATACAATTCAATTAACTCACGTATTTCAGGAATGTGCGGTTGAAAGCCAATTTGTTGATGATAAACGCTGATTTTAAAGTAACTTGGGAGAGTCGAGAACAATAGAAGGACATTTAATTGCATTTTGTTTTTAGAATATTTGAATTATTTTGTTTATTATTAAATAAAAATTATTTTTATACAATATAATTTGTACCTTTTATGGTATTATATAATATTGTTTGTAACATGTCTATCTTGACATATATAGGTTATATATATATATATATGTAAAATATCAAATAGGTTTTCCTGTTAGAATTATTTTCAAGATTAAATAATATACACTAATTACAGGCATTAATTTATTGAATAATACTCTCAAAGCTGTTCGTTGGTTGACATTACCAACATCCTCAGGAATTACTAAGAATGACAAAAGAACTATCTAACAAATATAAGTTTATATAGGATAAACAAAGAAAAAATTTAAAGAAAGGTATAAAGAACATTTTAATGCTTTTTTAAAACCAAATATTTATAAGTCTAATTTCGCTACCCATTGTATTAATAATAATCATATGTTTCCTAATATAAATAATATGAAAATTATAAAAGAAATAAATAAAGGGTTAAAAATGAACGTATGTGAAGCTTTTGAAATTTATAAGCATAATATTGATAACAATTTGATAGATGAACAAATTCAAATACGTTCTAAATTCCATACTATATTCAATGTATATAGTGTTGCGGCAGCAGTGGAATAGGTTTGGCAATATTGTAATAGATTTGGCAACTGTGTAATGCTTTATCTAGTAACTTCATAATTGTTAGACAGTTCTTTTGTCATTCTTAGTAATTCCTGAGGATGTTGGTAATGTCAACCAACGAAAAGCTTTGAGTGTATTCAATAAATTAATTCCTGTAATTAGTGTATATTATTTAATCTTGAATATATATATATATATATATATATATATATATATATATATATATATTATAGTTTTTGGAAACTTTTCGTCTTCTCCGCCCCCTTCTCTCTCTCTTTCTCTCTTCTCTCTGTTACTAAACTGTTTCAAAATATAATTTTACAAAGGGTCTGCCAAAATGTTTTAAATTAAATATTAAAAACCACTGGTTTGTACTCCAAAATATTTTATTAATTCAGCGTAAGGGATTTCACTATTTTAGTTCAGGAAATTTAGAAAAAAATCAATTTCGTTGAAACATTTTACGTTCAGCCTAGCTTTCTGGCTGGAAAGCTAAGAACAAACTACTGGTCCCTATGGGTCACAAAGAGAATTTGTAGAGCGACATTACCGAGTACTGAAAACGTTTCCACTGGCAATGTTACAATATCTTCAAACCTACGACTTGACCATCCACATAACCGACGTCTGCAAATGAAGGAAAAAGACACTTTATCATGAGGAAAGGTGAATATTTTAAAAACCATATTTACAATTGAAAGACTCGTTCATCTAAATACCAGGGTTTTATTAGGTGTGATATCAGGTATTACCGACACAATCCTGCGTCTGTCACGGATGAAAAGAGTAACGAACTAAGAAAACCTGAGAAAAATTGGAAAACAATGAAAGATTACTAAAACAATAAAATAAATAAAACAACAATGTCTTAGTTATAATCGAGAGCTTTGAGGGATGATCTGTTAAAACTGATCATTGCGATGACATTAGTGTGAGAAAATATGGTAGTTTCGGTGTTCAGAATGGCCTGTAGCAGATAGTCGTAAAATGTTACCTCACGTCACTGAAACTCCTGCGCCAGGACCAGTCAGACAAACTAATTGTATATTTTGCTGGGGATAAAACAATAAATTAGGAGTACAGTAATTTTTAGAATAAATTTGAAAAACGTTTTTAAAAAGTTTAGTTGTTGAAACAGACTTTATTACTAAAAATCATCGTTAATAATTTAGAATTTAGTTTTTATGCTATTGTTTAAATTTATTAAAATAAAATTGAAGCATGCAAATTAACCGTAACTTCACTACGTGGTGTAACTTTTATATTTTCAACTTGAGTGTCAAAATTATTCTTAATTTGTAGTTTTAAAGATAAGTAAAGTTTTAATTTAAACAAACTATTCGAGCTATATTATCAATTTTATTATTTGTGAGTGAATTATAGACTTAACCTAGCCTAAACTTACCTAATCTAAATTGTAAAAGGAATTATATAAAATAGTCGTTTTGAAGATGGGTAGTGACGTAATAGGACAAAATTGTATATTGTCCTATTCAAATAATAATTTGTCTTGAATCATTTAATGTTTTTGCTCTCTTTACTTCAAGACATGTAGTTCTAGATTACTCCTAGAATAGTGTAATGTACTCTAGCATATCAGTGTGTGCACAGCTGGCCTAATTGTTGTGTGATTATGCTGTGTTTAGTCGCTCTAACCAATATACTGGCTTAGTCTTGTAAACTCTGATATTGCTTCGAATCCACATCAAATAAACATTGTAAAGCAGTTATGCATAGATTCAATATTGTCATGATGATTGCCAACATCGACGTAAAGATTGTAGTTTACAAAAAAAAAAAAAATGATACAGAAGCAGAATAGTTTAATGATAAATTTTAAAATAAAATATTGGTGAAAAATATAATATATTATTAAAGAAAATATGTTAACTACATTACATTGGAACATGTATTTTTTATTCGTTGTTTACCTATATTTAATTGAATGATAAATTAGGTTATGCTTTTAGGTTTAAAATTATGCGGCTCATACCAGGCGTAGAAAGGTGGCTTAACTGTTGGTCCAATAGAAAAGTGTGAATATAAATTGAGAAAGTGAAATTAATTTTGACTTTTAGATGGCATTGTTCTCAACGATATTATTGTTCATTACAGTTTTGATTAAACCATTTTAAAAAAATATATTTTTTATACGTTCTCATATTTTTTTACCATATACCCTTTCCTTGTAACCAGGCATAATACATAAGTTATGGGTAGCAGTTGTTAATAAAACAATTCAATAATAAAACTGCACAAATGAAAAATAACCTCAAAGCTATAATGTTCTATATAACTATGTCTCAAGTACATTTCTGTAAAGTAAAAAATACATCTTTTATGTTCCTACACAAATAGCAAATACACTGAATAATACAGTTAGCATTTGACAAATATTATCATGTAACTGTAATCCATATAAGAAGTTTATAAGACTCTATGGGTGAAATGATTATGGGTGATTTTGCATTGTGGGTTATTTTGGCAGTTGTGCGTGGAATGAGTTCGTATCACAAAGCTCGGTTTTTTCAGCAGGCAAAGGAAATTAACTTTACGTTTTGAATCAAGGAAACAATTAAGAGCAGCTTTCATTAAAATGGGAGGAAATAACTTTTTTTAATTTTTATTTATATAGTTGTAATACAAATTTAAAAGTCTTTTCAAACGGAAAGAAAACAAATAGAGCGCGATCAATTTGTAATTAATTTGCAATCTGTTTTATTCGCTCTCTTATTTTTGTAAGACATTTTATATCTTCAAGAATTTTTTGGTGAAATCTGATCAATGGAATAGTTTTAATAACATGTATTACACATAGTAAAATTTTGTACTTCTCATGTTTTTTTTTTTGAAAAAAAGATTAATTATATTAATCGTTTCAAACAATATTTTAAAAACTTATCTCAAGTTTTTAACTGGAATTGAATAAAAAAAAGTTATCTTTTTCATGGTTCTAACTACTGGTTTATAAGAATATTACATGTAAATTTAGATGTGTGAATGTTTAAATATATGTTGAACATAAGGTGGTTAATGATTACAATAATGTCATTGTTGTCAAATTTTTAATTTCTCAAAATACCACACTCTATAACTCGGTTTTCCTTTCCATCCTAAGCCAGGTAAGATATAAACGTCTTAGTTAAATAAATTGAAGAACATTATTTACTAGAAGAAAAATAAAACTTTAGTATCAAGAAACGGTGGTAAACATTTAGAACTTATGGTAAAAACTTTAAACGGACGTTTTGAAATTTGCTAATTTTAGGTTTAGGAACTATGAGTGTCTTAATATATACTCTCATACATTATAATTTATAAGAAATTAATAAGTCCTAACTTTAAATTTAGGAAAATTGCGACATGTACATTTATGAAATGAAAGCAATAAGATCTTACTCGTTAGTGCAGCAAAGAAATGGTTTAAGAAGAAGCACACGAACTGAACTGTAATTCTGCAATGATTAGAATAATCAAAGGGTCTAATAATATTCCGTTAAATATGAAAACGTGACAAATGATCTTGTCTGAAGTTAAACATCACACAACAATAAAAGCTTTGCTATTCTAACATCGATCTTGAGCAACAATCGGAGATAATTGGAGACAAACTTTAATTGTTGCCCTGATTTTCTGTGTAGCTTCAATGTACTTATATAAAATGTGAAGGAATCGCTTTACTATTTTTTAAATATTTTAAATCATTTTATAAACATTTTCAGTGAAATCAGACAACACATTTGTTTTTTCCACTACAGCCGATGTTGTACTTCTAAGTGTAGTCTTACTAGTTGGAAATTACAACAAATTGGAGATTTATCTAAAAAAAAACATGCAGTTAGTCTTATAGTTTGATATTTCCTCAGGTTGTATTCTTTATATATATCTGGTAAAGAGTATACCTAAGGAACCTCGTTACAACTCCTTACACCTAATACTATCATATCCTCTTTACCCTTTTAAAGTTAAACCTTCGCTATGAATCCTACCTGTATTCATATCTTTCCTTGTCCTTGGTAGGTGGTAAAAGAAATGATACCACTCAGCCTTCAGGTGGCAACCTGTAGTCACAGCGGTTCCAGAATAGGAACCTCGACGCTCTCATGTATAACTAAAGAGGCATAGCAAGAGAGGCTCAAGGGTGGTATGAAGGCGGACCGCCAAGTAACGGTTACCCCTTCCTCCCATCTAAACTTAGTGCGGAGCAAGACAGCTGTGGATACGTATAGCAGCGGGGGACGACCAATACTGTCGCAGCGACACTAAATATCAAGTAGGCTGAGTCTCTTGCGAGTTATAAAGCCTTACCTATGTTCAAGGCAAATCATTATTTCAGTACACGGATCGTCATAGACATCCTAATTAATTGTATAACGTCCAATATAATAGAAAAGGTATTGTTTCTTCATTGGTTACCGTCTAATTTAACTTTTTGCCGTAGGACCACTACTCTATGCTTGTATGTTTTAAGGTTGGCGGTTCATTGGAATTTAATACCGCAGTACAGGCTGAGCTAGAACATTATCCAAGCAGTACATTTCAAAGTTCAGGTGTGTTTTTTTTTTACTTATTTGTGAGTTTTCAATTTACCTATTGCCCAAAAGGAAGGGACAGTTACACTTTACTTGCGGTCATTGACATACAGGTTGCACCATATTGGCGTAATGCATATCAATGCACCTGAGTTGGCTTCGCTTGTAAAGCTTAATTTTCCAGTTCGTTGCAAATTGAGTAATTCCGTCAAGCGGAAGTGTTGAATATCAACCCCTTTTAATAATTGCATTACTGATATTATGATGACGTCACTGGAATATATAACAATCGCCGTGACGATTGTTTATTAAAAGACAATTTTTGTTATACTCACATTTAATATTTTAGTGTCTGTAATTGTTTACCTGAGTAATTTAATTTTACACATTAAATTTGTTATAATATTTTGTTTTTATTTAAAGTTTAGTGTAAAGCTTTGAAATATTTACTCTTGACAAGTTTACATTTGTTTTAATATGGTTTACGTTTCAAGTTAGAAATATATAACTTTTATTTATTTATCTGAATATTTTAAGCCTATTTAATGTACGAATTACTCATTTTCTAGCATAAAATCGATACGTATACAATAAAATACATAAATAAATTCACTCGAATTTTTCAATCACAAAATCATTAATTCATTACTACACCACGCCTGTGATAATTTCTGAATGTAACGACATGTAAAGCCATGATTTTGCCTAAAAGACGTCAGACGAAATTAAAGAGTAGGTTGTTGGTCTGTGTTTGATGCCATTTTCTTCAAAATAAATTTAAAGTTGAAACCTATTGCATAAATAAGTACTGAAAAAGAGAAAGTTTTCCCAATCAACGTCTTATTGAGCTAAGACGAACTTTAACAATAGAAACTGTCGACCTCTACTCTATCCTTGGGCTTCTCCAACACATGATCGCTACTCTGAAAGTTTTTTTGTTGAGACGACTTGAACGTTTCCTTTCGACTACCGTTTTTGGGTCAAAATGATTGAATTATATCCTTCTTAAACAAGCGAATTTCAGGTCATTATAAATATTTACATAAAGCTTATATTTACCGAACCTAGAGTAAAATTCTAAAAGACACATTCTATAACAGATGATTTGGGGGAGATATTGAAGAAGACTTTCCGGCCCAATCTTCCGGATCTGATGCGGTTATGAATATTTATTAGACCTGAAAAGTGAAGCCTGCAGAAAATCATCTTTTTAAAACAAATTATTTGTTTTTATATTCCATTTACTGCTGCCACACATATTTTAATAATAAACTATTAAATAAGTCTATGTTCAGTCAAATCGGTTTAAAAAAAATTTTGTATGCATTTGCAATATTTTGAATTAATTACATAGTAGTAGTAAATTAAATACTATGATTATGTGAGTTAGGTAACATTTGAAAAATACTGAACCAACTTCGATTAATTTTTACATATGCTTAGTAAAAGGATTCTAAAAAAGTGTTATTTAAATGTTGCAATCAAAATTTATTTCATAAACTTACATTAATTACCGTTAAAAACATAACCTCACATTAACTACAGACGCATTTATCAAGTAATTATTCAGGAATTGGAAGACTGTTTATGTTAAACTACATTACTATACAGCTATTTTACACTTCCGTTACATAATATCCGTCAGTTTTCTTTCATTTGGAAAAAGAATACACAAAATCAAGTTTCAAAAATAAGCTACCCAGCGTAATTTATACACATATGGCCTAACACGTATTTAGTTGAAAACTCCTACAACAATTTGTTACAACAGTATTTTATAAGCTTCTCGTACAATTCGGCAATCAGTCAGCTTACGAAGCTAACTGTTCTTTTTTATTATCAGACGTTTCAGATAAATTATAGCTATTATTAGAGTTAAATAGTAATGTAGTATAAAAAAACGGCAATTTGCGAAGAAATAATTGTTAAAGAAGTTTAGGATGAGCTTATGTGTATGAGAATAATTACCGTATGATTTAACCGTTATGAATTATTTGCGATATTAAAAATAGCTGGCGTTTTAAATTTTGTTGTTTTTATAATGTATTTTCAAATGACATATGTAAAAAGAAAAAACCTTTTGACAGTAAAATCTTTCAATTATAATTAATCGTAGCCAAATTATGGTGTTTAAAAAATATAGAATATACACAAATACATACATTTAAATGTAAATTCAAACTAAAATAATAATCTTACTCACATACTTTGTACTTACAGAATTAAAGAAGCAAGACTAATGCAATTCGCTTACCTGTAAAAAAACCAAATTGTCAGAATTCAATAGAAATAATAATCAATACATAAAACACAAAACGATTATATGAAATGTAGGCGGTTTATTTTTTAAAAAGCCGTCTTATTTTAAATAATAAATAAGATTATTACAGGAAAATGCAGATGTAAGTTTGTATTGTCTAAAACTTTTTCCAAAAATTGAAAATTAACATTCAATTTAGTAAATTAAATTTCAAAACATCACCAAAATTTTAAAAATCATTTTGACATTTATATAACATCCACACCCTAGAAAAAATCCACACTTTAGAAAACTTTAACACTTTCCACTGTTTATGGTGTCATTTCTGCTATGAAAT
>JBAIZL010000002.1:183887133-183892133 GCA_036971475.1 Prosapia bicincta
CTCTGCTTACACCAGGATCCACGCAGCAGCTAAGACGTACTTGAAAACATCACAAGAAAACCTGGCTGTTGGAAAGAGATGGCAAGAACTTTGCACCAACCCCATTCCAAAAAACCTGCCTCGACCTATTAGTGTTGCGCTGTTCCGTCTAACCACGGGACACGACTACCTTCAGGCGCACCTTCATCGCATTGGGCTAGCAGACACGGATCGGTGCCCCTTGTGCCAAACAGGAAAGATGGATGGAGACCACCTTCCTGCCTGCCCACAGCTCGAAGCATACAATAGCGACCCAAAAACCAGACTCTCCAAGCTCTACTGGTCTGCACGATGCCAAATGGTCGAGTTACCAAGGGCAGGCGTTGGATAAAGTAAGTAAAGTAAGTTGAGGTTATAGTAAAGATGTGTCATTGTTATAACACGTATACTTCTATTCTGTTACAGAATCTCAGTTGTACGGATACCAAATATGTAACTCGATTGCCTACACAGCGCCGTAATTTGCCTGTTTCGGCCTGTTTGATAAACAATATTCCTCACGCTCATTAGGATATATTTTAGCCCCAGCAACAAAACAAATTTGCTAAAAAAAAGTGATCTAGTTCTGAAATTTGGTACAGTTTAGAAAGCTGAGCTAAACAACTTACCAAAAGTAAGCGGTGGTCGAAGGTGAATTTTAGGGAGGGGCCAGTTTCTATAACTATTTTATCCGTTTTTGTCAAATATCTTGGAAAATATTAGTTTTAGCAAAAAAATATGTTGTATAAAAATAAACTAATTACGATTTCCTACAAGATTGGTTCTATACCTTTTCTGTGGGATCAACGGTCCATGATATAAAAGCGGTACCAACTTATACAGGATTCTATTCAACTGCCTCCCTCCTCCACCGTCGTCTTATACTACCTCCCTTGAAAATTAAATCTATTTATTAAAGAGTTCAATTCTACTTCTACTCCGTGGTTCGATTATAAGGAGTTTATGGAATGCCTTATAGGTGTTTCATTTATGAAAAAGATGTAGATAGTGATCAAGGGTCTTGTCAGGGATAAAGGCGTTACTAAGTGCTAGTATGTCAAGAAGAGATGGTAAAGATGGCTGTTGTAGAGCTAAGAATAACCTTGAGGTTCATAGTGATATCAGAGAACGTTAAAGAAGGCCTCAAACAGTATCTCGTAATTGGAAGTGCTTAGTCTCTACAAGGTCCCTCTATACCAACCTCTCCCCCATTTAACATCATCTCAAATTCAGTTTGATTTTAAAAAGAAGTGCTTTTAGCATTGAAACCATAGATCAATAATTTTTTGAGCGACAGAAAAAAATCCGTCCAGTTTACATCCTCAATTATAACTTGTTTTAATCCGTTATATATAGTTTCAAAAACGCTCTGTCGAATAACGCCCAATTCTGTCTGATCAGAAATACGAGATTTTGGATCAGCTGTGATGGAGGAAGAGCTCGTGCTGGATTTATACACATGATGCCATCCAAGCTAAGGATTGTGTTGAAACCATCAAGAATTGCAACCTTAAAGTCTGCGTTGTCAAAGACGTATTGGCAGAATTCATGAATACTTTGAGGATGTCTGGGATTATCTGTTCATCCTTTTTAACGCAGTGAGCATTCATTTCATATGTCTCGGAATGGGCATCTTTTCTTATGATAGCAATAGCAGCCCACAAGATTCTCGACTTTTTCTTTTTTTCATCGATAGATGAAATTACACCTGTCGTTAGGTATTTTTCACCTGTATCACGAAAACATACAAACGTTTTCCGATTACTCATGTTGCTAAAAATTATTTTCTCACGATATTTTTGTACCGTTTTGTCTCTAATAGTAGCTGGAGTAGGTTTATTAATGAAAATTATTACAACATTTCCTCAAGGAATTTTTAACAGTCGTCTCTTGTGTTCAGGTACTTATAAATATCTTCCATTTCTTTTGAAACTAATTTATCTTCAGGATGACCTATGGTATATTGCATTAGCTGCATGAAAGTCACCTAATGTACTTATGCATATTTCAACCACACTATCTCATTCGTTATTCCTTTCTCTTGCTTTTCTCAAAATTGATTGATCAAATTCAACTAATTGAACTGAAAATACCTCTCAACTCATATTGACAGGTTTTTCTGTCTTTTATAAGCGCCATGATCAATAGTTTCAATACAAAAAAAAACGTTTACATTTAAATGTAAACTAAATTAGAGATGACCTTAAAGTTTAAACCAGGGGGGTTGATATACACGGATCTTGTAGAGACTGACTTTTTTCAAATCACTTCAAACTGCTTAAGGCCTTTTCTAAATGTGTTGTGCATATACAATGAGCTACAATGTTTTTATTACCTCTAAAATACCCGCCCTTACCATCTCTTCTTGAAAGACTAGCGCTTAGTAACTTCTTCATCCCTGACAAGACACTTGATCTCTAACTACGTCTTTTCATAAATGAAACACATTTAAGGCATTCCATAAACTCCTTATAATCGAACCACGGAGTAGAAATAGAACTGAACTCTTTAATAAATAAATTTAATTTTCAAGGGATGTAGAATAGAATAAAAGGTGGAGTAAGGTGGAAGTGGAATGGAAACCTAAATAAGATGTTACCACCTTTATCTCGTGAAACAATAAGCCAACAGAAAATATATAGAAATAATACTGTAGTAAATACTTATAAGTAGTGTAATTTAGTATATAACATACTTTTTGTTAAAACTAATATTTTCTGAGATAATTGACAAAATTCGAAAAAATATGAGTAAAAGCTACATCAATCCCCAACACTCACCTCCAAACACCAGGCACGTTTGGTATGCTGTTTAAGGCAGCTTCCTAAAAAACTCCATCAACTTTCAGAAGTAGATAATTTTTTTTAGTAAAAGTTACGCTTTGGTATCCGTTTCCTGGATTATTCGTTTTCTAATAATGTACTGAAAAGCCGCAACACAAATTTATGTAAACAATTTTACAAACCTTTTCCCTAATAAATACTCACTACACTATATAATAGTTTCTAAATGAAACATACATTAAAAAAATAGTTTTACGTTTAAATTTATCGCTGAAACAGAAAAACGCATTTCCTATGGTTCATAGGGTAAGGGTTATGCTGCTAGAGCGAGAAAATGGGGTTGAATTATTACACTCCCAGTTGACAAGATTTATACCCGGTGGAAATAATTTTGTTGCAGACTACGAAAATAACTTGATATACTCACAACCTAGTAAATGGAGTAATTAAAAATAATTCCACAGAGCATATTGTTTAATACAGATATATGATTGCGAGATATTAATATTTTACATTTGAAAAAACCAGATATTCCTTTAAAACCTGCAATGATAACATATAGTTATTGACAGATAAAAAACATATTATAAAGTAAAGACATTTTTCAAATTGGGGAATTTTTCATAAATTTGAAGCAGATAGAAACTGATAAAGAAAAATAGAAGAAAGTTGAAAATGACGAAGAAAATTCAACGAAATTTAAAAATATGCAGTAAGAAAAATGATGAAGAACGTCTAGAATAAGGAAATCACCTAAATCCAAAATTTTAAACGTTATGGACAAATATAAAGTTTTATACTAAAAATTGTTACCTAAGAAAACAGGGAGCTGACTTCCCGGATCACATGATTCAAAAGAGAGGAATCGAACCATATTATGAAAGCTTTCAATATGTATGTTTATTGGACCAGAGACAACAGGTGAGACAAGGGAGAGTGTAGAGAATGAAGACGAAGCTAGGGGAAGGTTTTCAGTAGGTCTTGAAAAGTCGTAAACAGAGGACTGAGTTTCAAAAAGCTCCACTTTTAAATGTTTCAAAAGGGTAAACCTCCAACATCATGTCCTAAGTAAGGAAAAAAAGGTGGCTGTAAAAATGTAACAAGGCGATTATCAAGCTGGTTTTAGGGATTTGCTTCCCTAAAATTGGCTATTTTTCAAACAAAAATGTGGTGCATTTCAATAGATCAAAAAAGGAGGGTTTCAAAGTTTATAAACCGTAATTTGATTATTAAAAGTTATTAACAATAAAATTCGCAAAAATAAATTTTAAAAACTGGTAAAAGTACAACCATAAAAAAGTAAGCATCAAGTTATTAGGAAAACAGGGGTAAGAACTGTAAAATTTTAAATATTAAATTCGCGGTGACGAGTGACAATGAAAGAACTGAAAAAAGAAGACCATGGAGAGAAGCTCCACACGGCGCAAAATCTAGGAGACGGCACGAATTACCAGAGGTATTAGCTTTCTTCTCTTTGAAGTCTAACAGTTTTTAAATTCACTTATTTTGGGTAATAATGAAGTCATTATTTTAAATTTAAACAATATAATGAATAAACTATGTTATGAAAATAATTAGAAGTTAAGAAACACTATGGAGATGTAGCGCCATTTCGGACTGATGTCTTCAAAGCTAAAATGACGGCCAAATGGGTAGAGATGTAATCAAATGTTTTTTTTTTTTTTTGAAAAATAAATTATGTTGGAGATAAATCCTTTTTGTTTTTGTCTATATGGGAGACTAAAATTAAATGTAAACAAAACAAATAAAAAACGTTCTTTTTGGTAAATTAAATTTTTTTAAAAAATTGGTAAAAAACAGTTGTTACAAGGTATACTGTAATGAAATTAACATATGGATAAACAATGAGGTTACTTGTAAACAAATAAAGGGATCAAAATTAATACATAATTGCGTAAGGGTTTTATATATAACCTTAATTATGTTTAAGGAACTTTTAAGTTTGTCATAATCCTAAAATAAGAAAATTTTAACAGTAGTTAGTTTTTGATAGGAAAAGATATAAAAATACACCCAACATAAAGGGTTGCAAGTGAAGCTGGTTCGAAAATAACATCTTCAAATTGAGATACAATAATGTCAGAAGACATTTTAATTTGTGTTGAAGTAATTAGATTTATAGAAAGTAAATAAATATTGACAAAAAATAAACAAAAGTTAAAAAAGTATATTTTCGAT
>JBAIZL010000002.1:183897133-183899633 GCA_036971475.1 Prosapia bicincta
TCATATTTATACATGATTACATACATAAAATGAAGTTACGTAAATAAAAATTTATTCGTAATTACTTTTGTATAAATTAGTTTTATATAAGACTAATGAAATTCATTTCCCATTGATCTGTGATTAAAACTGTATTACAATTATCATATTTATACATGATTACATACATAAAATGAAGTTACGTAAATAAAAATTTATTCGTAATTACTTTTGTATAAATTAGTTTTATATAAGACTAATGAAATTCATTTCCCATTGATCTGTGATTAAAACTGTATTACAATTATCATATTTATACATGATTACATACATAAAATGAAGTTACGTAAATAAAAATTTATTCGTAATTACTTTTGTATAAATTAGTTTTATATAAGACTAATGAAATTCATTTCCCATTGATCTGTGATTAAAACTGTATTACAATTATCATATTTATACATGATTACATACATAAAATGAAGTTACGTAAATAAAAACTTATTCGTAATTACTTTTGTATAAATTAGTTTTATATAAGACTAATGAAATTCATTTCCCATTGATCTGTGATTAAAACTGTATTACAATTATCATATTTATACATGATTACATACATAAAATGAAGTTACGTAAATAAAAATTTATTCGTAATTACTTTTGTATAAATTAGTTTTATATAAGACTAATGAAATTCATTTCCCATTGATCTGTGATTAAAACTGTATTACAATTATCATATTTATACATGATTACATACATAAAATGAAGTTACGTAAATAAAAATTTATTCGTAATTACTTTTGTATAAATTAGTTTTATATAAGACTAATGAAATTCATTTCCCATTGATCTGTGATTAAAACTGTATTACAATTATCATATTTATACATGATTACATACATAAAATGAAGTTACCACTTATCTATACCAGCTCATTGTTATGACTCCTATTCAGGAGACATGTTCCCTTTGTTAAGCCGGAACTAAGCCCTTCCCTACAATCGTATCTAACGTTCAACTTATCTAACCACAAGCTCGATTTGTAAATGTGCCAGCCCTACAACGTACCTACCCTCTAACGTAATTATATAAACTATCTATCCTCCAAATTAACCTTCTGCCCTACCTACCTTCTTTCTTTCTCAACGTACTTACCGTACAACTTACCTCTATAACGTTTCATCTATCCTAACACAGCCTACATATAAATGAACTCTTCGACGTATTTTCCTTCGACTTTAGTCAACGCAAATAAAATTCCAATGTACCGTACTTATACTCAAACATACCTACCCTCTAACGTTCTTTAACTTAGCTAACTGTAGGGGTTTGTACCTTCTACCTACATAAAAACTACACCCTACCTACAAATTTATCGCCAGACTTATTCTTCCTATATCTTAATCGATGTACTTACCTACCCTCCAACGTACCTACCCTACATTCGCCAGTGTCCTTAGATATGTTTGAGAGGAAAAAGATGGTGAAACAAAAAAAGTATCCTTAGGCACCTGTTTCGTATATTTCGCTACAAAAACACAAAGATAGATGTTAGTGTTGGGGGGGGGGAGGATATTTTCCAGTGTGCGAATCCACGTCTCCTCGTATCCAACCTAAACTAGTGACTACTGGCCAGCATAATATCGTAACCCCCTCCGACAAAGGAAGCTTGGTGTCAAGGCCATTATTCGAAAGCCCATTTTCTTTAAAGATTTCTGGGTGAGACAATAGTCCAACGACTATGGCTACACCTACTTTTCCAGAGCTTGTCGCGACCATAGAACCTTTGGAATTCCACTGTTTCTTGTATCTTCAGGGAAAGTGCTCCATTAGCCGAATAGGCTCCGTCTCCGGGACACTTTTCGTTGCCCGTATGAACAAATAACAACCTAATAACCTTACATTATACCACCCTCCAACATACTTTCCCTCCCGCCTACTTACTCTACAGTTCAACTCTCCAACACTACTTATCTTTGAGAAAAAACATCTGTTTTTTTAATTTTAAATACACAACAAACACTTCCTGCTTAGTCATCTATAAGCATTATTAATAATCTTCTAGAATACACGATTACATACTCTCATTACATATATAATCTTCTTTAGTTTATGTTGAAATGGACTGAACTATTTGAAATGTTCGTTCTTCGCCTCCATTCTGAACACCCAGGCGTAAAATTGAGTGCCTTCAAATTTTGTCAACTTCCTTCTAGTAATATGAGATATATAAAGCGTAATAAGATGCTACACTACTCATTTACGTAATATCAGGCTGTAAAACCATGTAATGCTTTTTTTTATTTCCAAACGTATTATGCACTATCTTTGGAAGAGAGAAATAGTATGTATTTATACATCTATTCCCACGATCTCAAGGTTCAGACAGTTTTCTGAACTTTTTAACATCAGGAACGTTTACAATTTCACAAATACAAGTGTATTTAGAGCTTTTGTAAAATTATATATTGAAAGGAGTTTTAAAAACTTGACTTTAGATATTTTTTTTGAAAAAAAG
>JBAIZL010000002.1:183904633-183989633 GCA_036971475.1 Prosapia bicincta
AATATTTTTTATTGCGTTTAGTTAAAAATTTTTTCGAACACTAAAACTATATATTTTTAATATTTACTTTTTTAAATTCAAGTAATAAAGTTTGATAGAGTGAGGTCATGATTTATGTTTGTTAAATTTAAATTTTAAACATATCTATTTCGTATAATATTTTAAATAATAGACCCAATAACCACCAATTAACTTTATTTATTCACCTGATGTACATTTCAGTTACAATGTAACCATCTTCAGAAGTACTGAACAAAAAATTAATTTAATTTAAAACGTATATATATATATATATATATATATATATATATATATATAACATATATACCAAAAAATATTGAGGTTATAAATTTAATTCTTATTTTGTCTTAAACATTGTCACTTAAAATCAGCTGATTTTTAATTTAATCAATCAAAGAATATAAAACTGAATTAGGAATAGGCCCTTTGTCACAATTCATTAAATTATTGTGTCTACATTTATATATATAAATACTTTCAAAAACATTTAAAAAACTTATGGTATCAACATTTTTCATTAACTTAATATTATTGGCATATAAACTATGGTTTGTGTCTATTATATGTTCTGCTACACTAGATGTTTCTGGTCGGAGGTACTTAATATGGGATATATGTTATTTAAATCTAGTGACAATTTTTCTCCTAGACTGATCTATATAAATTTGATTACAATCTTCACAATTTATTTGATATATACCCGATTTTTCTACCATTGGAATTTTATCTTTTGGATACCCTAACAAACTTCCTAAATTATTTTAACTTTTATAAGCGGTTGTAATATTAAACTTATTAAAAATACTGTTCAACCCTCTTGTAACATTCATGTCATACGGTAAACTAATGTATCTTCTATTTCCTTCTTCCGGTAATAAATTTGAGGCATCTTTTACCAACAGTTTTCTTTTTTGTTTCCGTAATATGTTGTCATTAACTTTAATGTCAAAATGGTTAATATATATATATATATATTTCAACTGAATTTTATAAAATCTAATTACTCATTATTACTTAAAATGACTTGCCAATATTTCCCACTGTCAGCTTACTACTTTTGCTCCAGGACCCCAGGTCTCATTGGTAGTTGCACATCGTCTTTGAACAGCGGATAATATTGTAAGCCGTGCATTAATTACTAACATTTTTTATTTTGAAGTAATGAGTGTCGATTTTCGACTCATAACTTACAAATAGAAACAACTTAACATACGACGACAACTTAACAACAACTTAACCACTTAACTTACGACAATAGAAACAAATTTTGTGTAGGCAGCCATCATAGCCTCTCAGACCGAACTTCTCAACACAAACCGTCGTTACGACGTCCGGAAACTAATAGATATATATTTTTCGTTTCTTTTCGAACAACGCTCGAGCACTAGTATTTAAACACCAACCGCCTTCTCTTTTCCCTTCAGCATCTCTTCTATTGGCTAACATTTGTTTGCCGGTTGTTGTTTAGAGTTTTTTTTTAATTTCAGGAACTGACTTGATAGTCCGGCCCTTATTGTAGTTCTTTATTTTATATTCGTCCATATTTATTAATTTCTTTGTACTTTTATAATTAGATGAATATTTAGTGTTGTAATCCACACTATAGTTTTTGACACATTTTTGCGGAAAAGAATATTGGGTATCCATTTTTGTTCCTAATTGCCGTGGAATGTACGATAATAAAACAAAAGTGTCCCTGTTTTGTTTTTCGAAGGACGAAATTCTACATCGGAGAGGGATTCAAACAATTCATATGATTGATTTCAAGCCAACACAAACCTCTAAGGTTAGTATATATTTTAAAATGTATTACATAGTTCTAGTTCATGAACAAATCTAAATAACCCTACAAAAATATAAAGTTGTTGCAAAGTAATGAACTTTTCTTGCTACTTAAAAATTGTATCATTTATGAAATCAAATATCATAGGTTTTTGACTAAAGTTTACCCATTATTGAAATTATTAGCATTAATATGGAAACACTCACACTCTATTAAGTATTAAGTACCACTTTCAACCTAACTGAAATCGAATTATCTATTAAATCAAATAATGTAGACTTGTGCCTAAAGTTTATACAGGATTTGGAAAATAGTTTAACTCACGGTTGCTGAATCCTATTTGCTACTAGATTCAAGTTGCCAATCAATGTAGAACATCACTGTGACCTTTGCAGAATAATAATGCTTGGTCTATTTATAGTGAATCAGAAATACAATAATTTATAGTCTTCAAAATCAATTTAATGTTGCAGTCAATCTATTCTTACTTTGCTGGTCCTGCACTAAAATGCATTTAGTACGAATGTAAGAGGCTACCTATGAACATGTTGCGTACCTTCATCCCAGTACTCAGCTTATTTATTTACTCACCAGCAAAAAATACAAGCATGTATAAATACAAACGTTTGTAGAAAACACATGTTTACGCTACAGAAACATTTTAGTCTATTCGTAGTGCAATGGTCAAATTGACCTTTAAAAAATATTTAATAGAGTTATACAGAGATTTAGGCCAAAGGCTAAATATTACAAACAACTAAACTAAGTAGTTTAAACCGGAGTAGTTTATTTGTAAAAAAGATAAAGTAATCAAAATTAGAATAAACTAAAATTAAAATTTAATCAATTAAACTTGCTGAAATATTGAAATTTGAGAGAATAACCTCAATTTGTAAAGATAGTTCGGATAGATAACCTCGCTTTATAGGAACTGCAAATAAAACTAATAATAATTGTTATTATTTATTATTATTATTAAATAATAATTATGAAATTGACAATAGAACAAAAAATTGTTATATTTTCCGTAGAAGTAGTCTTGTCTAAGTGTAACATACACGAATTATACTGTTTTAGTCCATGTTTATGAAATGCATTTCAACTCCTATGGTATTACACGAAAAATAAAGACGTTTTCCCCTAAATCTGGAAGCTCCAGTTTATAGGAAACATTAAAAAGGAAAGAGCATTTCCAACAGTGCTTAGTAATTATCCTGCATATTTGTCAGGTCTAACATCTTCAAGGGAAAGTGTGAAGAAAGAAGAGAACGCCGCGAAACGAAGCCACATTGAAAACTATTTTAACACATCAACAAACCTCATTCGTAATCATTATGTAAAATTAAAAAAATACAACATTTCAATGAATAAGTTAAAAAAAATAAATTTTCAACCATGCAGCAACATAAACCGTCTCAAAATAGATGAATATCGTGTATATGTTTGTAAGTATTACAATAAACGTTTGTGAATAATGAATACTATTTCTTTGCAACTTTTTTTTAATAACCCTAACTTTTCTTAAAAAGTATAACTAATGTAAATTATACAACATATTTACGAACAATAAATTACTATTTTTTAGCAAACGGTAAAGCACAGGCACTACCGTTTAGCAAACGTGAAGTCCACAGTCTAGACTTGATGACGTCAAGGCAGCTGTGAGGCCTATTGCATTAGTAGGCACTGCGTAAATAAAGCTATCTGTGTATAACGAGAACGCTGTGTCACCTCGAGGTCTCTTACGTCATAAAATACTTCCCACTCACAGCTTAACTGCAATACCATCTCGAAACGTTGACATGTTCTTACAGGACAGTATATACTTGCATGTATAGACTTTTCCGTGCATAACGAGGAGAGAGTTATACCTCAAGGTCTCTGACGTCATAACGTACAGCCCACTCACAGCTTAACTGCAACACCATCCCGAAACATTGACATGTTCCAACAGGACAGTAAATACTTGTATGTATAGAGTTATCCATGCATAACGAGGAGAGAGTTTTACCTCAAGCTCTCTGACGTCAAAATGTTTAACCCACTCACAGCCTAACTGCAACACCATCCCGAAACTTTGACATGTTCCAACAGGACAATAAATACTTGCATGTATAGAGTTATCCGTGCATAACTAGAAGAGAGTTATATCTCAAGGTCTCTGACGTCGTAACGTACAGCCCACTCACAGCTTAACTGCAACACCATCCTGAAACTTTGACATGTTCCAGCAGGACAGGAAATACTTGCGTATATAAACTTATCCGTGCATAACGAAGAGAGAGGTTTACCTCAAGGTCTCTGACGTCAGAACGTACAACCCACTCTCAGCTTAACTGCAACACCATCCTGAAACTTTGACATGTTCCAGCAGGACAGTAAATACTTGCGTATATAAACTTATCCGTGCATAACGAAGAGAGAGGTTTACCTCAAGGTCTCTGACGTCAGAACGTACAACCCACTCTCAGCTTAACTGCAACACCATCCTGAAACTTTGACATGTTCCAGCAGGACAGTAAATACTTGCGTATATAAACTTATCCGTGCATAACGAGGAGAGAGTTTTACATCAAGGTCTCTGACGTCAGAACGTACAAACCACTCTCAGCTTAAATGCAACACCATCCTGAAAATTTGACATGTTCCAATAGGACAGTAAATACTTGCGTATATAAACTTATCCGTGCATAACGAGGAGAGAGGTTTACCTCAAGGTCTCTGACGTCAGAACGTACAACCCACTCTCAGCTTAACTGCAACACCATCCTGAAACTTTGACATGTTCCAACAGGACAGTAAATACTTGCGTATATAAACTTATCCGTGCATAACGAGGAGAGAGGTTTACCTCAAGGTCTCTGACGTCAGAACGTACAACACACTCTCAGCTGAACTGCAACACCATCCTGAAACTTTGACATGTTCCAACAGGACAGTAAATACTTGCGTATATAAACTTATCCGTGCATAACGAGGAGAAAGTTTTACCTCAAGGTCTGTGACGTCAGAACGTACAACACACTCTCAGCTTAACTGCAAAACCATCCTGAAACTTTGACATGTTCCAACAGGACAGTAAATACTTGCGTATATAAACTTATCCGTGCATAACGAGGAGAGAGTTATAACTCAAGGTCTCTGACGTCATAACATACAAACCACTCACAGCTACACTGCAACACCATCCCGAAACATTGACACGTTCCTACAGGACAGTAAATACTTGTATGCATAGAGTTATCCGTGCATAACGAGGAGAGAGTTTTGCCTCAAGGTCTCTGACGTCAGAACGTACAACCAACTCTCAGCTTAACTGCAACACCATCCCGAAACATTGACACGTTCCTACAGGACAGTAAATACTTGTATGCATAGAGTTATCCGTTTATAACGAGGAGAGAGTTTTACCTCAAGGTCTCTGACGTCATAACGTACAGCCCACTCACAGCTTAACTGCAACACCATCCCGAAACACTGACATGTTCCTACAGGACAGTAAATTCTTGCGTATATAAACTTATCCGTGTATAACGAGGAGAGAGTTTTACCTCAAGGTCTATGACGTCAGAACGTGCAGCCCACTTACAGCTTAACTGCAACAGTATCTCGAAATATTGACACGTTCCTACAGGACAGTAAATACTTGCATATATAAACTTATCCGTGCATAACGAGGAGAGAGTGTTGCCTCAAGGTCTCTGACGTCATAACGTACAACCCACTCACAGCTTAACTGCAACACCATCCCGAAATATTGCCATGTTCCTACAGGACAGTAAATACTTGCATGTATATGAACCTATCCCTGTATAACGAGGAGAGAGTTTTACCTCGAGGTCTCTGACGTCATAACGTACAGCCCACTCACAGCTTAACTGCAACACCATCCCGAAACATTGACATGTTCCTACAGGACTGTAAATAATTGCGTATATAAACGTATCCGTGTATAACGAGGAGAGAGTTTTACCTCAAGGTCTCTGACGTCATAACGTACAGCCCACTCACAGCATAACTGCAACACCATCCCGAAACATTGACATGTTCTTACAGGGCAGTAAATACTTGCATGTATTTAGTTATCCGTGCATGACGAGGAGAGAGTTATATCTCAAGGTCTCTGACGTAATAACGTGCAGCCCACTCACAGCTTAACTGCAACATCATTCCGAAACACTGACATGTTCCTACAGGACAGTAAATTCTTGCGTATATAAACTTATCCGTGTATAACGAGGAGAGAGTTTTACCTCAAGGTCTCTGACGTCAGAACGTACAGCCCACTCACAGCTTATCTGCAACACCATCCCGAAACATTGACATGTTACTACAGGACAGTAAATACTTGCCTATATAAACTTATCCGTGTATAACGAGGAGAGAGTTTTACCTCAAGGTCTCTGACGTCATTAAGTACAACCCACTCACAGCTTAACTGCAACACCATCCCGAAACATTGACATGTTCCTACAGGACAGTAAATACTTGCGTATATAAACGTATCCGTGTATAACGAGGAGAGAGTTTTACGTCAAGGTCTCTGACGTCATAACGTACAACCCACTCACAGCTTAACTGCAACACCATCCCGAAACATTGACATGTTCCTACAGGACAGTAAATACTTGCATGTATATAAACCTATCCCTGTATAACGAGGAGAGAGTTTTACCTCGAGGTCTCTGACGTCATAACGTACAGCCCACTCACAGCTTAACTGCAACACCATCCCGAAACAATGACATGTTCCAACAGGACAGTAAATACTTGCGTATATAAACGTATCCGTGTATAACGAGGAGAGAGTTTTACCTCAAGGTCTCTAACGTCATAACGTACAACCCACTCACAGCTTAACTGCAACACCATCCCGAAACATTGACATGTTCCTACAGGACAGTAAATACTTGCATGTATATAAACTGATCCGTGTATAACTAGGAGAGAGTTTTACCTAAAGATCTCTGACGTCAGAACGTACAGCTCACTCACAGCTTAACTGCAACACCATCCCGAAACATTGACATGTTCCTACAGAACAGTAAATACTTGCGTATATAAACGTATCCGTGTATAACGAGGAGAGAGTTTTACTTCAAGGTCTCTGACGTCATAACGTACAGCCCACTCACAGCTTAACTGCAACACCATCCCGAAACACTGACATGTTCCTACAGGACAGTAAATTCTTGCGTATATAAACTTATCCGTGTATAACGAGGAGAGAGTTTTACCTCAAGGTCTATGACGTCAGAACGTGCAGCCCACTTACAGCTTAACTGCAACAGTATCTCGAAATATTGACACGTTCCTACAGGACAGTAAATACTTGCATATATAAACTTATCCGTGCATAACGAGGAGAGAGTGTTGCCTCAAGTTCTCTGTCGTCATAACGTACAGCCCACTCACAGCTTAACTGCAACACCATCCCGAAACATTGACATGTTCCTACAGGACAGTAAATACTTGCATATATATTCTTATCCGTTTATAATGAGGAGAGAGTTTTACCTCAAAGTCTCTGACGTCATAACGTACAACCCACTCACAGCTTAACTGCAACACCATCCCGAAACATTGACATGTTCCTACAGGACAGTAAATACTTGCCTGTATATAAACTTATCCGCGTATAACGAGGAGAGTTTTACCTCAAAGTCTTTGACGTCATAACGTACAGCTCACTCACAGCTTAACTACAACACCATCCCGAAACATTGACATGTTCCTACAGGACAGTAAATACTTACATGTATATAAACCTATCCGTGTATAACGAGGAGAGAGTTTTACCTCAAGGTCTCTGACGTCAGAACGTACAGCCCACTCACAGCTTAACTGCAACAGTATCTCGAAACATTGACATGTTCCTACAGGACAGTAAATACTTGCATGTATATAAACCTATCCGTGTATAACGAGGAGAGCGTTATACCTCAAGGTCTCTGACGTCATAACGTACAGCTCACTCACAGCTTAACTGCAACACCATACCGAAACATTGACATGTTCCTACAGGACAGTAAATACTTGCATGTATATAAACCTATCCGTGTATAACGAGGAGGGAGTTTTACCTCAAGATCTCTGACGTCAGAACGTACAGCCCACTCACAGCTTAACTGCAACAATATCTCGAAACATTGACATGTTCCTACAGAACAGTAAATACTTGCCTATATAAACTTATCCGTGTATAACGAGGAGAGAGTTATATCTCAAGGTCTCTGACGTCATAACGTGCAGCCCACTCACAGCTTAACTGCAACACCATCCCGAAACATTGACATGTTCCTACAGGACAGTAAATACTTGCATGTATAGAGTTATCCGTGCATAACGAGGAGAGACTTATATCTCAAGGTCTCTGACGTCATAACGTGCAGCCCACTCACAGCTTAACTGCAACACCATCCCGAAACATTGACATGTTCCTACAGGACAGTAAATACTTGCATGTATAGAGTTATCCGTGCATAACGAGGAGAGAGTTATATCTCAAGGTCTCTGACGTCATAACGTGCAGCCCACTCACTGCTTAACTGCAACACCATCCCGAAACATTGACATGTTCCTACAGGACAGTAAATACTTGCATGTATATAAACTTATCCGTATATAACGAGGAGAGAGTTATATCTCAAGGTCTCTGACGTCATAACGTGCAGCCCACTCACAGCTTAACTGCAACACCATCCCGAAACATTGACATGTTCCTACAGGACAGTAAATACTTGCATGTATAGAGTTATCCGTGCATAACGAGGAGAGACTTATATCTCAAGGTCTCTGACGTCATAACGTGCAGCCCACTCACAGCTTAACTGCAACATCATCCCGAAACATTGACATGTTCCTACAGGACAGTAAATACTTGCATATATAGAGTTATCCGTGCATAACGAGGAGAGAGTTATATCTCAAGGTCTCTGACGTCATAACGTGCAGCCCACTCACAGCTTAACTGCAACACCATCCCGAAACATTGACATGTTCCTACAGGACAGTAAATACTTGCCTATATAAACTTATCCGTGTATAACGAGGAGAGAGATTTACCTCAAGGTCTCTGACGTCATAACGTGCAGCCCACTCACAGCTTAACTGCAACATCATACCGAAACATTGACATGTTCCTACAGGACAGTAAATACTTGCATGTATATAAACCTATCCCTGTATAACGAGGAGAGAGTTATATCTCAAGGTCTCTGACGTCATAACGTGCAGCCCACTCACAGCTTAACTGCAACATAATCCCGAAACACTGACATGTTCCTACAAAACAGTACATTCTTGCGTATATAAACTTATCCGTGTATAACGAGGAGAGAGTTTTACCTCAAGGTCTCTGACGTCATAACGTACAACCCACTGTCAGCTTAACTGCAACACCATCCCGAAACACTGACATGTTCCTACAGGACAGTAAATTCTTGCGTATATAAACTTATCCGTGTGTAACGAGGAGAGAGTTTTACCTCAAGGTCTCTGATGTCAGAACGTACAACCCACTCACAGCTAAACTGCAACACCATCCCGAAACATTGACATGTTCCTACAGAACAGTAAATACTTGCGTATATAAACTTATCCGTGTATAACGAGGAGAGAGTTTTACCTCAAGGTCTCTGACGTCATAACGTACAACCCACTCACAGCTTAACTGTAACACCATCCCGAAACATTGACATGTTCCTACAGGACAGTAAATACTTGCATGTATATAAACTTATCCGTTTATAACGAGGAGAGAGTATTACCTCAAGGTCTCTGACGTCATAACGTACAACCCACTCACAGCTTAACTGCAACACCATCCCGAAACATCGACATGTTCCTACAGGACAGTAAATACTTGCATGTATATAAACTTATCCGTTTATAACGAGGAGAGAGTTTTACCTCAAGGTCTCTGACGTCATAACGTACAACCCACTCACAGCTTAACTGCAACACCATCCCGAAACATTGACATGTTCCTACAGGACAGTAAATACTTGCATGTATATAAACTTATCCGTTTATAACGAGGAGAGAGTTTTACCTCAAGGTCTCTGACGTCATAACGTACAAACCACTCACAGCTTAACTGCAACACCATCCCTAAACATTGACATGTTCCTACAGAACAGTAAATACTTGCATATATAAACTTATCCGTTTATAACGAGGAGAGAGTTTTACCTCAAGGTCTCTGACGTCATAACGTACAACCCACTCACAGCTTAACTGCAACACCATCCCCAAACATTGACATGTTCCTACAGGACAGTAAATACTTGCATGTATATAAACCTATCCGTGCATAACGAGGAGAGAGTTTTACCTAGAGGACTCTGACGTCATAACGCATAGCTCACTCACAGCTTAACTGCAACACCATCCCGAAACATTGACATGTTCCTACAGAACAGTAAATACTTGCATGTAAATAAACTTATCCGTGCATAACGAGGAGAGTTTTACCTCTAGGTCTCTGACGTCAGAACGTACAGCCCACTCACAGCTTAACTGCAACAGTATCTCGAAACATTGACATGTTCCTTCAGGACAGTAAATACTTGCGTATATATACGTATCCGTGTTTAACGAGGAGAGAGTTTTACCTCAAGGTCTCTGACGTCATAACGTACAGCTCACTCACAGCTTAACTGCAAAACCATCCCGAAACATTGACATGTTCCAACAGGACAGTAAATACTTGCGTATATAAACGTATCCGTGTATAACGAGGAGAGAGTTTTACCTCGAGTTCTCTGACGTCATAACGTACAACCCACTCACAGCTTAACTGCAACACCATCCCGAAACATTGACATGTTTTTACAGGACAGTAAATACTTGCGTATATAAACGTATCCGTGCATAACGAGGAGAGAGGTTTACCTCAAGGTCTCTGACGTCATAACGTGCAGCCCACTCACAGCTTAACTGCAACACCATCCCGAAACATTGACATGTTCCTACATGACAGTAAATATTTGCATGTATATGAACCTATCCCTGTATAAGGAGGAGAGAGTTTTACCTCGAGGTCTCTGACGTCATAACGTACAGCCCACTCACAGCTTAACTGCAACACCATCCCGAAACATTGACATGTTCCAACAGGACAGTAAATACTTGTATGTATAGAGTTATCCGTGCATAGCGAGGAAAGAGTTTTGCCTCAAGGTATCTGACGTCATAACGTACAGCCCACTCACAGCTTAACTGCAACACCATCCCGAAACACTGACATGTTCTTACAGGACAGTAAATACTTGCGTATATAAACGTATCCGTGTATAACGAGGAGAGAGTTTTACCACAAGGTCTCTGACGTCAGAACGTACAGCCCACTCACAGCTTAACTGCAACACCATCCCGAAACATTGACATGTTCCTACAATACAGTAAATACTTGCGTATATAAACCTATCCGTGTATAACGAGGAGAGAGTTTTACCACAAGGTCTCTGACGTCAGAACGTACAGCCCACTCACAGCTTAACTGCATCACCATCCCGAAACATTGACATGTTCCTACAGGACAGTAAATACTTGCGTATATAAACGTATCCGTGTATAACGAGGATAGAGTTTTACCTCAAGGTCTCTGACTTCATAACGTACAACCAACTCACAGCTTAACTGCAACACCATCCCGAATCTTTGACATGTTCCTACAGGACAGTAAATACTTGCATGTATATAAACCTATCCGTGTATAACGAGGAGAGAGTTATACCTCAAGGTCTCTGACGTCATAACGTACAGCTCACTCACAGCTTAACTGCAACACCATCCCGAAACATTGACATGTTCCTACAGGACAGTAAATACTTGCATGTATATAAACTTATCCGTGTATAACGAGGAGAGTTTTACCTCAAAGTCTCTGACGTCATAACGTACAGCTCCCTCACAGCTTAACTACAACACCATCCCGAAACATTGACATGTTCCTACAGGACAGTAAATACTTGCCTATATAAACTTATCCGTGTATAACGAGGAGAGAGATTTACCTCAAGGTCTCTGACGTCATAACGTGCAGCCCACTCACAGCTTAACTGCAACATCATACCGAAACATTGACATGTTCCTACAGGACAGTAAATACTTGCATGTATATAAACCTATCCCTGTATAACGAGGAGAGAGTTATATCTCAAGGTCTCTGACGTCATAACGTGCAGCCCACTCACAGCTTAACTGCAACATAATCCCGAAACACTGACATGTTCCTACAAAACAGTACATTCTTGCGTATATAAACTTATCCGTGTATAACGAGGAGAGAGTTTTACCTCAAGGTCTCTGACGTCATAACGTACAACCCACTGTCAGCTTAACTGCAACACCATCCCGAAACACTGACATGTTCCTACAGGACAGTAAATTCTTGCGTATATAAACTTATCCGTGTGTAACGAGGAGAGAGTTTTACCTCAAGGTCTCTGATGTCAGAACGTACAACCCACTCACAGCTAAACTGCAACACCATCCCGAAACATTGACATGTTCCTACAGAACAGTAAATACTTGCGTATATAAACTTATCCGTGTATAACGAGGAGAGAGTTTTACCTCAAGGTCTCTGACGTCATAACGTACAACCCACTCACAGCTTAACTGTAACACCATCCCGAAACATTGACATGTTCCTACAGGACAGTAAATACTTGCATGTATATAAACTTATCCGTTTATAACGAGGAGAGAGTATTACCTCAAGGTCTCTGACGTCATAACGTACAACCCACTCACAGCTTAACTGCAACACCATCCCGAAACATCGACATGTTCCTACAGGACAGTAAATACTTGCATGTATATAAACTTATCCGTTTATAACGAGGAGAGAGTTTTACCTCAAGGTCTCTGACGTCATAACGTACAACCCACTCACAGCTTAACTGCAACACCATCCCGAAACATTGACATGTTCCTACAGGACAGTAAATACTTGCATGTATATAAACTTATCCGTTTATAACGAGGAGAGAGTTTTACCTCAAGGTCTCTGACGTCATAACGTACAAACCACTCACAGCTTAACTGCAACACCATCCCTAAACATTGACATGTTCCTACAGAACAGTAAATACTTGCATATATAAACTTATCCGTTTATAACGAGGAGAGAGTTTTACCTCAAGGTCTCTGACGTCATAACGTACAACCCACTCACAGCTTAACTGCAACACCATCCCCAAACATTGACATGTTCCTACAGGACAGTAAATACTTGCATGTATATAAACCTATCCGTGCATAACGAGGAGAGAGTTTTACCTAGAGGACTCTGACGTCATAACGCATAGCTCACTCACAGCATAACTGCAACACCATCCCGAAACATTGACATGTTCCTACAGAACAGTAAATACTTGCATGTAAATAAACTTATCCGTGCATAACGAGGAGAGTTTTACCTCTAGGTCTCTGACGTCATAACGTACAACCCACTCACAGCTTAACTGCAACACCATCCCGAAACATTGACATGTTTTTACAGGACAGTAAATACTTGCGTATATAAACGTATCCGTGCATAACGAGGAGAGAGGTTTACCTCAAGGTCTCTGACGTCATAACGTGCAGCCCACTCACAGCTTAACTGCAACACCATCCCGAAACATTGACATGTTCCTACATGACAGTAAATATTTGCATGTATATGAACCTATCCCTGTATAAGGAGGAGAGAGTTTTACCTCGAGGTCTCTGACGTCATAACGTACAGCCCACTCACAGCTTAACTGCAACACCATCCCGAAACATTGACATGTTCCAACAGGACAGTAAATACTTGTATGTATAGAGTTATCCGTGCATAGCGAGGAAAGAGTTTTGCCTCAAGGTATCTGACGTCATAACGTACAGCCCACTCACAGCTTAACTGCAACACCATCCCGAAACACTGACATGTTCTTACAGGACAGTAAATACTTGCGTATATAAACGTATCCGTGTATAACGAGGAGAGAGTTTTACCACAAGGTCTCTGACGTCAGAACGTACAGCCCACTCACAGCTTAACTGCAACACCATCCCGAAACATTGACATGTTCCTACAATACAGTAAATACTTGCGTATATAAACCTATCCGTGTATAACGAGGAGAGAGTTTTACCACAAGGTCTCTGACGTCAGAACGTACAGCCCACTCACAGCTTAACTGCATCACCATCCCGAAACATTGACATGTTCCTACAGGACAGTAAATACTTGCGTATATAAACGTATCCGTGTATAACGAGGATAGAGTTTTACCTCAAGGTCTCTGACTTCATAACGTACAACCAACTCACAGCTTAACTGCAACACCATCCCGAATCTTTGACATGTTCCTACAGGACAGTAAATACTTGCATGTATATAAACCTATCCGTGTATAACGAGGAGAGAGTTATACCTCAAGGTCTCTGACGTCATAACGTACAGCTCACTCACAGCTTAACTGCAACACCATCCCGAAACATTGACATGTTCCTACAGGACAGTAAATACTTGCATGTATATAAACTTATCCGTGTATAACGAGGAGAGTTTTACCTCAAAGTCTCTGACGTCATAACGTACAGCTCCCTCACAGCTTAACTACAACACCATCCCGAAACATTGACATGTTCCTACAGGACAGTAAATACTTGCATGTATATAAACCTATCCGTGTATAACGAGGAGAGAGTTTTACCTCAAGGTCTCTGACGTCAGAACGTACAGCCCACTCACAGCTTAACTGCAACAGTATCTCGAAACATTGACATGTTCCTACAGGACAGTAAACACTTGCATGTATATAAACCTATCCGTGTATAACGAGGAGAGAATTATACCTCAAGGTCTCTGACGTCATAACGTACAGCTCACTCACAGCTTAACTGCAACACCATACCGAAACATTGACATGTTCCTACAGGACAGTAAATACTTGCATGTATATAAACTTATCCGTGTATAACGAGGAGAGAGTTTTACCTCAAGATCTCTGACGTCAGAACGTACAGCCCACTCACAGCTTAACTGCAACAATATCTCCAAACATTGACATGTTCCTACAGAACAGTAAATACTTGCATGTATATAAACTTATCCGTGTATAACGAGGAGAGAGTTATATCTCAAGGTCTCTGACGTCATAACGTGCAGCCCACTCACAGCTTAACTGCAACACCATCCCGAAACATTGACATGTTCCTACAGGACAGTAAATACTTGCGTGTATAGAGTTATCCGTGCATAACGAGGAGAGACTTATATCTCAAGGTCTCTGACGTCATAACGTGCAGCCCACTCACAGCTTAACTGCAACACCATCCCGAAACATTGACATGTTCCTACAGGACTATAAATACTTGCGTATATAAACGTATCCGTGTATAACGAGGAGAGAGTTTTACCTCAAGGTCTCTGACGTCATAACGTACAGCCCACTTACAGCTTAACTGCAACAGTATCTCGAAATATTGACACGTTCCTACAGGACAGTAAATACTTGCATATATAAACTTATCCGTGCATAACGAGGAGAGAGTGTTGCCTCAAGGTCTCTGACGTCATAACGTACAACCCACTCACAGCTTAACTGCAACACCATCCCGAAATATTGCCATGTTCCTACAGGACAGTAAATACTTGCATGTATATGAACCTATCCCTGTATAACGAGTAGAGAGTTTTACCTCGAGGTCTCTGACGTCATAACGTACAGCCCACTCACAGCTTAACTGCAACACCATCCCGAAACATTGACATGTTCCTACAGGACTGTAAATACTTGCGTATATAAACGTATCCGTGTATAACGAGGAGAGAGTTTTACCTCAAGGTCTCTGACGTCATAACGTTCAGCCCACTCACAGCATAACTGCAACACCATCCCGAAACATTGACATGTTCTTACAGGGCAGTAAATACTTGCATGTATTTAGTTATCCGTGCATGACGAGGAGAGAGTTTTACCTCAAGGTCTCTGACGTCAGAACGTACAGCCCACTCACAGCTTATCTGCAACACCATCCCGAAACATTGACATGTTACTACAGGACAGTAAATACTTGCCTATATAAACTTATCCGTGTATAACGAGGAGAGAGTTTTACCTCAAGGTCTCTGACGTCATTACGTACAACCCACTCACAGCTTAACTGCAACACCATCCCGAAACATTGACATGTTCCTAATGGACAGTAAATACTTGCATGTATATAAACCTATCCCTGTATAACGAGGAGAGAGTTTTACCTCGAGGTCTCTGACGTCATAACGTACAGCCCACTCACAGCTTAACTGCAACACCATCCCGACACAATGACATGTTCCAACAGGACAGTAAATACTTGCGTATATAAACGTATCCGTGTATAACGAAGAGAGAGTTTTACCTCAAGGTCTCTGACGTCATAACGTACAACCCACTCACAGCTTAACTGCAACACCATCCCGAAACATTGACATGTTCCTACAGGACAGTAAATACTTGCATGTATATAAACTGATCCGAGTATAACTAGGAGAGAGTTTTACCTAAAGATCTCTGACGTCAGAACGTACAGCTCACTCACAGCTTAACTGCAACACCATCCCGAAACATTGACATGTTCCTACAGAACAGTAAATACTTGCGTATATAAACGTATCCGTGTATAACGAGGAGAGAGTTTTACCTCAAGGTCTCTGACGTCATAACGTACAGCCCACTCACAGCTTAACTGCAACACAAACCCGAAACACTGACATGTTCCTACAGGACAGTAAATTCTTGCGTATATAAACTTATCCGTGTATAACGAGGAGAGAGTTTTACCTCAAGGTCTATGACGTCAGAACGTGCAGCCCACTTACAGCTTAACTGCAACAGTATCTCGAAATATTGACACGTTCCTACAGGACAGTAAATACTTGCATATATAAACTTATCCGTGCATAACGAGGAGAGAGTGTTGCCTCAAGTTCTCTGTCGTCATAACGTACAGCCCACTCACAGCTTAACTGCAACACCATCCCGAAACATTGACATGTTCCTACAGGACAGTAAATACTTGCATATATATTCTTATCCGTTTATAATGAGGAGAGAGTTTTACCTCAAAGTCTCTGACGTCATAACGTACAACCCACTCACAGCTTAACTGCAACACCATCCCGAAACATTGACATGTTCCTACAGGACAGTAAATACTTGCATGTATATAAACCTATCCGTGTATAACGAGGAGAGAGATTTACCTCAAGGTCTCTGACGTCAGAACGTACAGCCCACTCACAGCTTAACTGCAACAGTATCTCGAAACATTGACATGTTCCTACAGGACAGTAAATACTTGCATGTATATAAACCTATCCGTGTATAACGAGGAGAGCGTTATACCTCAAGGTCTCTGACGTCATAACGTACAGCTCACTCACAGCTTAACTGCAACACCATACCGAAACATTGACATGTTCCTACAGGACAGTAAATACTTGCATGTATATAAACCTATCCGTGTATAACGAGGAGGGAGTTTTACCTCAAGATCTCTGACGTCAGAACGTACAGCCCACTCACAGCTTAACTGCAACAATATCTCGAAACATTGACATGTTCCTACAGAACAGTAAATACTTGCCTATATAAACTTATCCGTGTATAACGAGGAGAGAGTTATATCTCAAGGTCTCTGACGTCATAACGTGCAGCCCACTCACAGCTTAACTGCAACACCATCCCGAAACATTGACATGTTCCTACAGGACAGTAAATACTTGCATGTATAGAGTTATCCGTGCATAACGAGGAGAGACTTATATCTCAAGGTCTTTGACGTCATAACGTGCAGCCCACTCACAGCTTAACTGCAACACCATCCCGAAACATTGACATGTTCCTACAGGACAGTAAATACTTGCATGTATAGAGTTATCCGTGCATAAAGAGGAGAGAGTTATATCTCAAGGTCTCTGACGTCATAACGTGCAGCCCACTCACTGCTTAACTGCAACACCATCCCGAAACATTGACATGTTCCTACAGGACAGTAAATACTTGCATGTATATAAACGTATCCGTGTATAACGAGGAGAGAGTTATATCTCAAGGTCTCTGACGTCATAACGTGCAGCCCACTCACAGCTTAACTGCAACACCATCCCGAAACATTGACATGTTCCTACAGGACAGTAAATACTTGCATGTATAGAGTTATCCGTGCATAACGAGGAGAGACTTATATCTCAAGGTCTCTGACGTCATAACGTGCAGCCTACTCACAGCTTAACTGCAACACCATCCCGGAACATTGACATGTTCCTACAGGACAGTAAATACTTGCATGTATAGAGTTATCCGTGCATAACGAGGAGAGAGTTATATCTCAAGGTCTCTGACGTCATAACGTGCAGCCCACTCACAGCTTAACTGCAACACCATCCCGAAACATTGACATGTTCCTACAGGACAGTAAATACTTGCCTATATAAACTTATCCGTGTATAACGAGGAGAGAGATTTACCTCAAGGTCTCTGACGTCATAACGTGCAGCCCACTCACAGCTTAACTGCAACATCATACCGAAACATTGACATGTTCCTACAGGACAGTAAATACTTGCATGTATATAAACCTATCCCTGTATAACGAGGAGAGAGTTATATCTCAAGGTCTCTGACGTCATAACGTGCAGCCCACTCTCAGCTTAACTGCAACATAATCCCGAAACACTGACATGTTCCTACAGGACAGTACATTCTTGCGTATATAAACTTATCCGTGTATAACGAGGAGAGAGTTTTACCTCAAGGTCTCTGACGTCATAACGTGAAACCCACTCTCAGCTTAACTGCAACACCATCCCGAAACATTGACATGTTCCTACAGGACAGTAAATTCTTGCGTATATAAACTTATCCGTGTATAACGAGGAGAGAGTTTTACCTCAAGGACTCTGACGTCATAACGTACAACCCACTGTCAGCTTAACTGAAACACCATCCCGAAACACTGACATGTTCCTACAGGACAGTAAATTCTTGCGTATATAAACTTATCCGTGTGTAACGAGGAGAGAGTTTTACCTCAAGGTCTCTGATGTCAGAACGTACAACCCACTCACAGCTAAACTGCAACACCATCCCGAAACATTGACATGTTCCTACAGAACAGTAAATACTTGCGTATATAAACTTATCCGTGTATAACGAGGAGAGAGTTTTACCTCAAGGTCTCTGACGTCATAACGTACAACCCACTCACAGCTTAACTGTAACACCATCCCGAAACATTGACATGTTCCTACAGGACAGTAAATACTTGCATGTATATAAACTTTTCCGTTTATAACGAGGAGAGAGTATTACCTCAAGGTCTCTGACGTCATAACGTACAGCCCACTCACAGCTTAACTGCAACACCATCCCGAAACATTGACATGTTCCTACAGGACAGTAAATACTTGCGTATATAAACGTATCCGTGTATAACGAGGAGAGAGTTTTACCACAAGGTCTCTGACGTCATAACGTACAGCCCACTCACAGCTTAACTGCAACCCCATCCCGAAACTTTTACATGTTCCAACAGGACAGTAAATACTTGTATGTATAGAGTTATCCGTGCATAGCGAGGAAAGAGTTTTGCCTCAAGGTATCTGACGTCATAACGTACAGCCCACTCACAGCTTAACTGCAACACCATCCCGAAACACTGACATGTTCTTACAGGACAGTAAATACTTGCGTATATAAACGTATCCGTGTATAACGAGGAGAGAGTTTTACCACAAGGTCTCTGACGTCAGAACGTACAGCCGACTCACAGCTTAACTGCAACACCATCCCGAAACATTGACATGTTCCTACAATACAGTAAATACTTGCGTATATAAACCTATTCGTGTATAACGAGGAGAGAGTTTTACCACAAGGTCTCTGACGTCAGAACGTACAGCCCACTCACAGCTTAACTGCATCACCATCCCGAAACATTGACATGTTCCTACAGGACAGTAAATACTTGCGTATATAAACGTATCCGTGTATAACGAGGATAGAGTTTTACCTCAAGGTCTCTGACTTCATAACGTACAACCCACTCACAGCTTAACTGCAACACCATCCCGAAACATTGACATGTTCCTACAGGACAGTAAATACTTGCATGTATATAAACCTATCCGTGTATAACGAGGAGAGAGTTATACCTCAAGGTCTCTGACGTCATAACGTACAGCTCACTCACAGCTTAACTGCAACACCATCCCGAAACATTGACATGTTCCTACAGGACAGTAAATACTTGCATGTATATAAACTTATCCGTGTATAACGAGAAGAGTTTTACCTCAAAGTCTCTGACGTCATAACGTACAGCTCCCTCACAGCTTAACTACAACACCATCCCGAAACATTGACATGTTCCTACAGGACAGTAAATACTTGCATGTATATAAACCTATCCGTGTATAACGAGGAGAGAGTTTTACCTCAAGGTCTCTGACGTCAGAACGTACAGCCCACTCACAGCTTAACTGCAACAGTATCTCGAAACATTGACATGTTCCTACAGGACAGTAAATACTTGCATGTATATAAACCTATCCGTGTATAACGAGGAGAGAATTATACCTCAAGGTCTCTGACGTCATAACGTACAGCTCACTCACAGCTTAACTGCAACACCATACCGAAACATTGACATGTTCCTACAGGACAGTAAATACTTGCATGTATATAAACGTATCCGTGTATAACGAGGAGAGAGTTTTACCTCAAGATCTCTGACGTCAGAACGTACAGCCCACTCACAGCTTAACTGCAACAATATCTCGAAACATTGACATGTTCCTACAGAACAGTAAATACTTGCATGTTTATAAACTTATCCGTGTATAACGAGGAGAGAGTTATATCTCAAGGTCTCTGACGTCATAACGTGCAGCCCACTCACAGCTTAACTGCAACACCATCCCGAAACATTGACATGTTCCTACAGGACAGTAAATACTTGCATGTATAGAGTTATCCGTGCATAACGAGGAGAGACTTATATCTCAAGTTCTCTGACGACATAACGTGCAGCCCACTCACAGCTTAACTGCAACACCATCCCGAAACATTGACATGTTCCTACAGGACAGTAAATACTTGCATGTTTAGAGTTATCCGTGCATAACGAGGAGAGAGGTATATCTCAAGGTCTCTGACGTCATAACGTGCAGCCCACTCACAGCTTAACTGCAACACCATCCCGAAACATTGACATGTTCCTACAGGACAGTAAATACTTGCGTATATAAACACCTATCCGTGTATAACGAGGAGAGAGTTATATCTCAAGGTCTCTGACGTCATAACGTGCAGCCCACTTACAGCTTAACTGCAACACCATCCCGAAACATTGACACGTTCCTACAGGACAGTAAATACTAGCATGTATAGAGTTATCCGTGCATAACGAGGAGAGACTTATATCTCAAGGTCTCTGACGTCATAACGTGCAGCCCACTCACAGCTTAACTGCAACACCATCCCGAAACATTGACATGTTCCTACAGGACAGTAAATACTTGCGTATATAAACTTATCCGTGTATAACGAGGGAGAGTTTTACCTCAAGGTCTCTGACGTCATAACGTACAACCCACTCTTAGCTTAACTGCAACACCATCCCGAAACATTGACATGTTCCTACAGGACAGTAAATACTTGCATGTATATAAACCTATCCCTGTATAACGAGAAGAGAGTTATATCTCAAGGTCTCTGACGTCATAACGTGCAGCCCACTCACAGCTTAACTGCAACATCATCCCGAAACACTGACATGTTCCTACAGGACAGTACATTCTTGCGTATATAAACCTATCCGTGTATAACGAGGAGAGAGTTTTACCTCAAGGTGTCTGACGTCATAACGTAAAACCCACTCTCAGCTTAACTGCAACACCATCCCGAAACATTGACATGTTCCTACAGGACAGTAAATTCTTCCGTATATAAACTTATCCGTGTATAACGAGGAGAGAGTTTTACCTCAAGGTCTCTGACGTCATAACGTACAACCCACTCTCAGCTTAACTGCAACACCATCCCGAAACACTGACATGTTCCTACAGGACAGTAAATTCTTGCGTATATAAACTTATCCGTGTGTAACGAGGAGAGAGTTTTACCTCAAGGTCTCTGATGTCAGAACGTACAAACCACTCACAGCTAAACTGCAACACCATCCCGAAACATTGACATGTTCCTACAGAACAGTAAATACTTGCATGTATATAAACTTATCCGTTTATAACGAGGAGAGAGTTTTACCTCAAGGTCTCTGACGTCATAACGTACAACCCACTCACAGCTTAACTGCAACACCATCCAGAAACATTGACATGTTCCTACAGGACAGTAAATACTTGCATGTATAGAGTTATCCGTGCATAACGAGGAGAGAGTTATATCTCAAGGTCTCTGACGTCATAACGTGCAGCCCACTCACAGCTTAACTGCAACACCATCCCGAAACATTGACATGTTCCTACAGGACAGTAAATACTTGCCTATATAAACTTATCCGTGTATAACGAGGAGAGAGATTTACCTCAAGGTCTCTGACGTCATAACGTGCAGCCCACTCACAGCTTAACTGCAACATCATACCGAAACTTTGACATGTTCCTACAGGACAGTAAATACTTGCATGTATATAAACCTATCCCTGTATAACGAGGAGAGAGTTATATCTCAAGGTCTCTGACGTCATAACGTGCAGCCCACTCACAGCTTAACTGCAACATAATCCCGAAACACTGACATGTTCCTACAGGACAGTACATTCTTGCGTATATAAACTTATCCGTGTATAACGAGGAGAGAGTTTTACCTCAAGGTCTCTGACGTCATAACGTGAAACCCACTCTCAGCTTAACTGCAACACCATCCCGAAACATTGACATGTTCCTACAGGACAGTAAATTCTTGCGTATATAAACTTATCCGTGTATAACGAGGAGAGAGTTTTACCTCAAGGACTCTGACGTCATAACGTACAACCCACTGTCAGCTTAACTGCAACACCATCCCGAAACACTGACATGTTCCTACAGGACAGTAAATTCTTGCGTATATAAACTTATCCGTGTGTAACGAGGAGAGAGTTTTACCTCAAGGTCTCTGATGTCAGAACGTACAACCCACTCACAGCTAAACTGCAACACCATCCCGAAACATTGACATGTTCCTACAGAACAGTAAATACTTGCGTATATAAACTTATCCGTGTATAACGAGGAGAGAGTTTTACCTCAAGGACTCTGACGTCAGAACGTACAGCCGACTCACAGCTTAACTGCAACACCATCCCGAAACATTGACATGTTCCTACAGGACAGTAAATACTTGCATGTATATAAACTTATCCGTTTATAACGAATAGAGAGTATTACCTCAAGGTCTCTGACGTCATAACGTACAACCCACTCACAGCTTAACTGCAACACCATCCCGAAACATTGACATGTTCCTACAGGACAGTAAATACTTGCATGTATATAAACTTATCCGTTTATAACGAGGAGAGAGTTTTACCTCAAGGTCTCTGACGTCATAACGTACAACCCACTCACAGCTTAACTGCAACACCATCCCGAAACATTGACATGTTCCTACAGGACAGTAAATACTTGCATGTATATAAACTTATCCGTTTATAACGAGGAGAGAGTTTTACCTCAAGGTCTCTGACGTCATAACGTACAAACCACTCACAGCTTAACTGCAACACCATCCCTAAACATTGACATGTTCCTACAGAACAGTAAATACTTGCATATATAAACTTATCCGTTTATAACGAGGAGAGAGTTTTACCTCAAGGTCTCTGACGTCATAACGTACAACCCACTCACAGCTTAACTGCAACACCATCCCCAAACATTGACATGTTCCTACAGGACAGTAAATACTTGCATGTATATAAACCTATCCGTGCATAACGAGGAAAGAGTTTTACCTCAAGGTCTCTAACGTCATAACGCACAGCTCACTCACAGCTTAACTGCAACACCATCCCGAAACATTGACATGTTCCTACAGAACAGTAAATACTTGCATGTAAATAAACTTATCCGTGCATAACGAGGAGAGTTTTACCTCTAGGTCTCTGACGTCAGAACGTACAGCCCACTCACAGCTTAACTGCAACAGTATCTCGAAACATTGACATGTTCCTTCAGGACAGTAAATACTTGCGTATATAAACGTATCCGTGTTCAACGAGAAGAGAGTTTTACCTCAAGGTCTCTGACGTCATAACGTACAGCTCACTCACAGCTTAACTGCAAAACCATCCCGAAACATTGACATGTTCCAACAGGACAGTAAATACTTGCGTATATAAACGTATCCGTGTATAACGAGGAGAGAGTTTTACCTCGAGGTCTCTGACGTCATAACGTACAGCCCACTCACAGCTTAACTGCAACACCATCCCGAAACATTGACATGTTCCTACAGGACAGTAAATACTTGCGTATATAAACGTATCCGTGTATAACGAGGAGAGAGTTTTACCACAAGGTCTCTGACGTCATAACGTACAGCCCACTCACAGCTTAACTGCAACCCCATCCCGAAACTTTTACATGTTCCAACAGGACAGTAAATACTTGTATGTATAGAGTTATCCGTGCATAGCGAGGAAAGAGTTTTGCCTCAAGGTATCTGACGTCATAACGTACAGCCCACTCACAGCTTAACTGCAACACCATCCCGAAACACTGACATGTTCTTACAGGACAGTAAATACTTGCGTATATAAACGTATCCGTGTATAACGAGGAGAGAGTTTTACCACAAGGTCTCTGACGTCAGAACGTACAGCCCACTCACAGCTTAACTGCAACACCATCCCGAAACATTGACATGTTCCTACAATACAGTAAATACTTGCGTATATAAACCTATTCGTGTATTACGAGGAGAGAGTTTTACCACAAGGTCTCTGACGTCAGAACGTACAGCCCACTCACAGCTTAACTGCATCACCATCCCGAAACATTGACATGTTCCTACAGGACAGTAAATACTTGCGTATATAAACGTATCCGTGTATAACGAGGATAGAGTTTTACCTCAAGGTCTCTGACTTCATAACGTACAACCCACTCACAGCTTAACTGCAACACCATCCCGAAACATTGACATGTTCCTACAGGACAGTAAATACTTGCATGTATATAAACCTATCCGTGTATAACGAGGAGAGAGTTATACCTCAAGGTCTCTGACGTCATAACGTACAGCTCACTCACAGCTTAACTGCAACACCATCCCGAAACATTGACATGTTCCTACAGGACAGTAAATACTTGCATGTATATAAACTTATCCGTGTATAACGAGGTGAGTTTTACCTCAAAGTCTCTGACGTCATAACGTACAGCTCCCTCACAGCTTAACTACAACACCATCCCGAAACATTGACATGTTCCTACAGGACAGTAAATACTTGCATGTATATAAACCTATCCGTGTATAACGAGGAGAGAGTTTTACCTCAAGGTCTCTGACGTCAGAACGTACAGCCCACTCACAGCTTAACTGCAACAGTATCTCGAAACATTGACATGTTCCTACAGGACAGTAAATACTTGCATGTATATAAACCTATCCGTGTATAACGAGGAGAGAATTATACCTCAAGGTCTCTGACGTCATAACGTGCAGCCCACTCACAGCTTAACTGCAACACCATCCCGAAACATTGACATGTTCCTACAGGACAGTAAATACTTGCATGTTTAGAGTTATCCGTGCATAACGAGGAGAGAGGTATATCTCAAGGTCTCTGACGTCATAACGTGCAGCCCACTCACAGCTTAACTGCAACACCATCCCGAAACATTGACATGTTCCTACAGGACAGTAAATACTTGCGTATATAAACACCTATCCGTGTATAACGAGGAGAGAGTTATATCTCAGGGTCTCTGACGTCATAACGTGCAGCCCACTTACAGCTTAACTGCAACACCATCCCGAAACATTGACACGTTCCTACAGGACAGTAAATACTTGCATGTATAGAGTTATCCGTGCATAACGAGGAGAGACTTATATCTCAAGGTCTCTGACGTCATAACGTGCAGCCCACTCACAGCTTAACTGCAACACCATCCCGAAACATTGACATGTTCCTACAGGACAGTAAATACTTGCCTATATAAACTTATCCGTGTATAACGAGGAGAGAGTTTTACCTCAAGGTCTCTGACGTCATAACGTACAACCCACACTCAGCTTAACTGCAACACCATCCCGAAACATTGACATGTTCCTACAGGACAGTAAATACTTGCATGTATATAAACCTATCCCTGTATAACGAGAAGAGAGTTATATCTCAAGGTCTCTGACGTCATAACGTGCAGCCCACTCACAGCTTAACTGCAACATCATCCCGAAACATTGACATGTTCCTACAGGACAGTAAATACTTGCATGTTATAAACCTATCCCTGTATAACGAGGAGAGAGTTATATCTCAAGGTCTCTGACGTCATAACGTGCAGCCCACTCACAGCTTAACTGCAACATCATCCCGAAACACTGACATGTTCCTACAGGACAGTACATTCTTGCGTATATAAACCTATCCGTGTATAACGAGGAGAGAGTTTTACCTCAAGGTCTCTGACGTCATAACGTAAAACCCACTCTCAGCTTAACTGCAACACCATCCCGAAACATTGACATGTTCCTACAGGACAGTAAATTCTTCCGTATATAAACTTATCCGTGTATAACGAGGAGAGAGTTTTACCTCAAGGTCTCTGACGTCATAACGTACAACCCACTCTCAGCTTAACTGCAACACCATCCCGAAACACTGACATGTTCCTACAGGACAGTAAATTCTTGCGTATATAAACTTATCCGTGTGTAACGAGGAGAGAGTTTTACCTCAAGGTCTCTGATGTCAGAACGTACAACCCACTCACAGCTAAACTGCAAAACCATCCCGAAACATTGACATGTTCCTACAGAACAGTAAATACTTGCATGTATATAAACGTATCCGTTTATAACGAGGAGAGAGTTTTACCTCAAGGTCTCTGACGTCATAACGTACAACCCACTCACAGCTTAACTGCAACACCATCCAGAAACATTGACATGTTCCTACAGGACAGTAAATACTAGCATGTATATAAACTTATAAGTTTATAACGAGGAGAGAGTTTTACCTCAAGGTCTCTGACGTCATAACGTACAACCCACTCACAGCTTAACTGCAACACCATCCCGAAACATTGACATGTTCCTACAGGACAGTAAATACTTGCATGTATATAAACTTATCCGTTTATAACGAGGAGAGAGTTTTACCTCAAGGTCTCTGACGTCATAACGTACAACCCACTCACAGCTTAACTGCAACACCATCCCTAAACATTGACATGTTCCTACAGAACAGTAAATACTTGCATATATAAACTTATCCGTTTATAACGAGGAGAGAGTTTTACCTCAAGGTCTCTGACGTCATAACGTACAACCCACTCACAGCTTAACTGCAACACCATCCCGAAACATTGACATGTTCCTACAGGACAGTAAATACTTGCATATATATAAACCTATCCGTGTATAACGAGGAGAGAGTTTTACCTCAAGGTCTCTGACGTCATAACGCACAGCTCACTCACAGCTTAACTGCAACACCATCCCGAAACATTGACATGTTCCTACAGAACAGTAAATACTTGCATGTAAATAAACTTATCCGTGCATAACGAGGAGAGTTTTACCTCTAGGTCTCTGACGTCAGAACGTACAGCCCACTCACAGCTTAACTGCAACAGTATCTCGAAACATTGACATGTTCCTTCAGGACAGTAAATACTTGCGTATATAAACGTATCCGTGTTTAACGAGGAGAGAGTTTTACCTCAAGGTCTCTGACGTCATAACGTACAGCTCACTCACAGCTTAACTGCAAAACCATCCCGAAACATTGACATGTTCCAACAGGATAGTAAATACTTGCGTATATAAACGTATCCGTGTATAACGAGGAGAGAGTTTTACCTCAAGGTCTCTGACGTCATAACGTACAACCCACTCACAGCTTAACTGCAACACCATCCAGAAACATTGACATGTTCCTACAGGACAGTAAATACTAGCATGTATATAAACTTATAAGTTTATAACGAGGAGAGAGTTTTACCTCAAGGTCTCTGACGTCATAACGTACAACCCACTCACAGCTTAACTGCAACACCATCCCGAAACATTGACATGTTCCTACAGGACAGTAAATACTTGCATGTATATAAACTTATCCGTTTATAACGAGGAGAGAGTTTTACCTCAAGGTCTCTGACGTCATAACGTACAACCCACTCACAGCTTAACTGCAACACCATCCCTAAACATTGACATGTTCCTACAGAACAGTAAATACTTGCATATATAAACTTATCCGTTTATAACGAGGAGAGAGTTTTACCTCAAGTCTCTGACGTCATAACGTACAACCCACTCACAGCTTAACTGCAACACCATCCCGAAACATTGACATGTTCCTACAGGACAGTAAATACTTGCATATATATAAACCTATCCGTGTATAACGAGGAGAGAGTTTTACCTCAAGGTCTCTGACGTCATAACGCACAGCTCACTCACAGCTTAACTGCAACACCATCCCGAAACATTGACATGTTCCTACAGAACAGTAAATACTTGCATGTAAATAAACTTATCCGTGCATAACGAGGAGAGTTTTACCTCTAGGTCTCTGACGTCAGAACGTACAGCCCACTCACAGCTTAACTGCAACAGTATCTCGAAACATTGACATGTTCCTTCAGGACAGTAAATACTTGCGTATATAAACGTATCCGTGTTTAACGAGGAGAGAGTTTTACCTCAAGGTCTCTGACGTCATAACGTACAGCTCACTCACAGCTTAACTGCAAAACCATCCCGAAACATTGACATGTTCCAACAGGACAGTAAATACTTGCGTATATAAACGTATCCGTGTATAACGAGGAGAGAGTTTTACCTCAAGGTCTCTGACGTCATAACGTACAGCCCACTCACAGCTTAACTGCAACACCATCCCGAAACATTGACATGTTTTTACAGGACAGTAAATACTTGCATGTATAGAGTTATCCGTGCATAACGAGGAGCGAGTTATATCTCAAGGTCTCTGACGTCATTACGTGCAGCCCACTCACAGCTTAACTGCAACATCATCCCGAAACACTGACATGTTCCTACAGGACAGTAATTTCTTGCGTATATAAACTTATCCGTGTATAACGAGGAGAGAGTTTTACCTAGAGGTCTCTGACGTCATAACGTACAGCCCACTCACAGCTTAACTGCAACACCATCCCGAAACATTGACATGTTCCTACAGGACAGTAAATACTTGCGTTTATAAACGTATCCGTGTATAACGAGGAGAGAGTTTTACCACAAGGTCTCTGACGTCATAACGTACAGCCCACTCACAGCTTAACTGCAACACCATCCCGAAACTTTTACATGTTCCAACAGGACAGTAAATACTTGTATGTATAGAGTTATCCGTGCATAGCGAGGAAAGAGTTTTGCCTCAAGGTATCTGACGTCATAACGTACAGCCCACTCACAGCTTAACTGCAACACCATCCCGAAACACTGACATGTTCTTACAGGACAGTAAATACTTGCGTATATAAACGTATCCGTGTATAACGAGGAGAGAGTTTTACCACAAGGTATCTGACGTCATAACGTACAGCCCACTCACAGCTTAACTGCAACACCATCCCGAAACACTGACATGTTCCTACAGGACAGTAAATACTTGCGTTTATAAACGTATCCGTGTATAACGAGGAGAGAGTTTTACCACAAGGTATCTGACGTCATAACGTACAGCCCACTCACAGCTTAACTGCAACACCATCCCGAAACACTGACATGTTCTTACAGGACAGTAAATACTTGCGTATATAAACGTATCCGTGTATAACGAGGAGAGAGTTTTACCACAAGGTCTCTGACGTCAGAACGTACAGCCCACTCACACCCTTACTGCAACACCATCCCGTAACATTGACATGTTCCTACAATACAGTAAATACTTGCGTATATAAACCTATCCGTGTATAACGAGGAGAGAGTTTTACCACAAGGTCTCTGACGTCAGAACGTACAGCCCACTCACAGCTTAACTGCATCACCATCCCGAAACATTGACATGTTCCTACAGGACAGTAAATACTTGCGTATATAAACGTATCCGTGTATAACGAGGAGAGAGTTTTACCTCAAGGTCTCTGACTTCATAACGTACAACCCACTCACAGCTTAACTGCAACACCATCCCGAAACATTGACATGTTCCTACAGGACAGTAAATACTTGCGTATATAAACCTATCCGTGTATAACGAGGAGAGAGTTTTACCTCAAGGTCTCTGACGTCATAACGTACAACCCACTCACAGCTTAACTGCAACACCATCCCGAAACATTGACATGTTCTTACAGGACAGTAAATACTTGCGTATATAAACGTATCCGTGTATAACGAGGAGAGAGTTTTACCTCAAGGTCTCTGACGCCATAACGTACAACCCACTCACAGCTTAACTGCAACACCATCCCGAAACATTGACATGTTCTTACAGGACAGTAAATATTTGCGTATATAAACCTATCCGTGTATAACGAGGAGAGAATTATACCTCAAGGTCTCTGACGTCAGAACGTACAACCCACTCTCAGCTTAACTGCAACACTATCCCGAAACTTTGACATGTTCCAACAGGGCAGTAAATACTTGCGTATATAAACTTATCCGTGTATAACGAGGAGAGAGTTTTACCTCAAGGTCTCTGACGTCATAACGTACAGCCCACTCACAGCTTAACTGCAACACCATCCCGAAACATTGACATGTTCCTACAGGACAGTAAATACTTGCATATATAAACTTATCCGTGTATAGTGAGGAGAGAGTTTTACCTCAAGGTCTCTGACGTCATAACGTACAGCCCACTCACAGCTTAACTGCAACACCATCCCGAAACATTGACATGTTCCTACAGGACAGTAAATACTTGCATATATAAACTTATCCGTGTATAGTGAGGAGAGAGTTTTACCTCAAGGTCTCTGTCGTCAGAACGTACAACCCACTAATAACTTCGACACTATACCTCCATCCTGACGTGGGAAGTATATTGTGAGAAGACCGAGATGAATAGTCTTCGGTGTTTGAATCATAGAGCTTACAGATACATCAACATGACGCCAAATAGTCGCCGATTTGAATCGGTTTTCAATATCAGTACCAAATGTATAGTCTAAAAGTGACTCTTCGAAAGTGTCTCAATACTTGCTGGTTATTTGTAAAGTTTCTTAAAAATTCGATTTTGTATTCGCTATATTAAACATTTTGTGCAAGCAGTTTTTATTGAACATTTACAAGTTTCATATTTACATTTATAAAAATAAAAGTCAAGATCAGACGACTTGGTTTTAGGAGAAAAACAAATTTATTATTTATTTATATAAGGAAGAAGTTTCAAAAACCGTATCGTTGTCATTCTCAAGCCTAAGTACACAACGCACAAGAAGATTTTACATGAAATGAAATGATGTCATGTGAAAGTCGATGCAATAACGACTAGAGTTGAGCGTTTCCTAGCTTTCTATATGTGAAAGATTTCTTTGAAAAAGAGAACAAAATAAAACTGGTTATAACGGCAGTTCATATCACCTACAATAGCTTATCATATTTACTATAAAGAGGTAATTACAGAACTGGGATTCGTAATGACTATTATGTGGTTTATCAGATTAGTTGTAATGATTGTGATGGCGATGTGTAAACGCGAGTTAAATGTTAGCACAAACGTGTATGAGTAAAATGTGCCTAACGTACTTAGCACTGAAGAACATTTCTTAATATAACGCATTAATTTACGCAAAACCTATACTAATATTAATGATATTACTAATAAGCTTGAATATTAGATATAACGTTTTTATTGAAATTAAAACAAACTAAATGAGTATTTTTTTGCATATTATTTAACAGTTTAAATATATCAGTGAGGTTGGACTCGAAATCGTAATTTCGAAAAAATCATACTTTTTTCTCTTTTTGTTTATAAAGAAATATAATTCATTGCCTTAATATAAAACTTTGTTTATTATTTTTTATAAATGCCACTAAATGACTAATATTTATAAAGAGTAATTTTATTCGTTATTTTTGTAATTTTTATATTACGCCATTTATAAATGTTATGTAATATTTATTAGGTAACAAATTGTACAGTATCCATATAAAATCAAATTGTTCTTTGTGTGTTTGGGCCTCAAAGTAGACACAATTTATTTTTAGAAACGTGGCCTTTAGTTATTAAATACATTTCTTTGATTGACTCTGAAGTCAGCTGCTTTTTGTTAAATAAAACCCAGTAACATTTTGAAAAAATATAAATAATTAATTGCATTTACGGTCCTACTGAGTTCATAACTTATAAGAATTATTTTCTTAATATTACAATACATTCCAAGGCATATTTTAAAGAAGTGTAAGGAAGAAACTCATGAGAGAAAATAGGTCTACAAAGCGATCTTGCACCCATAACGTCATAATACCCTTAGCTATTTTCTCAGGTAATTTTTAGATTTTCACAACCATTAATATCTGCTTATCCTTCGTATCCGATATTACTCATACTGGATCTCTGGCAAGATAGTCTATATGTTGCAGTGTTTTCAGCAATGATAATATACTGACATGTATGACTCATCTAATATGTATGTTTTCAGCAATGACAATATACTGTCATGTATGACTATTAAGAACTCGCAATACCTTGAAAAGTAAACTCTTTAAGTAGGTGGGTTATTTAAAAAGCGTCATTTGGTGGCGTGTGTGTGTACGTGTGTGAAAAAATAGTGAGTCAAGCTACTAACTCACTTATTATTTTACCACATTTAAACCATAAAATAAACCCATCCATTTTACAGTTAAGACATTTTATAAAATCGCTGAAGACTACAAACTGTTATAAATATCTAATTCTTAAAAATATTCTTGATTTGATTTAATAACTAAAACCTCCGAAACTGTAAACTAGCGAAACAGAAATTAGTGTTTAATAACATTTATATTCTAGTAGACTTCACGTCTGCCTCCCACAAAAAGCAATTCGGCCATCACTCTGAACAAAATAACACTGTAAACGGAAGCCACATTACAGTTTTTCACAATTAACTTCCGAATAAAACCTCGGCCAATAACTCAACGAGGGATGAAAAAGCCTGAGATAGGGTTGTAATATTCCGCTCAAATCTAAATTTCGACTGCTTTTTTTACACTACTCTATATCTATGGGTATATGCAGAGAAGCGATGATACTTCAGAAAATGTTTCTCTCCTAACAACTGCCCACTTTCCAACAGTTGGTAAGCAATTAAAAGACGACGAAATAATTTCTTTGTAAGTGACTGGTCTGGGTGGTGTGAGAGACAAAATATATATATATATATATAGAGAGAGAGAGAGAGAGAGTGAGAGAGAGAAGGAAAGAGAGAGGGAGAGAGAGAAGGAAAGAGAGAGAGAGAGAGAGGGAGAGATTGAGAATCATTTTCTCCTATTTACAAGAACCAGAAATATTTTAAATAGATAATCCAATGTTGTTTGAAAGGTATGAGTTGATTTATTGATATAGCTTTTAAAGGCTCGCCTTATACACTATAGGTTATCTATGAATAGCATAAAATAAGCATACGACCCAAACCCAATCCCATACTGCATTGAACATTAGTATTATGGGAGTAGAAGTTCTCAAAACAAATTTTTCTTTCGCATAAATCCTCGTAAAAAATAATATATTTAGTAATAAAATTATACTACAAATTATTGTCCTCTTATAATAATAATTTGTTTATTAGTAATACTTGGAACTGTACTGAAGTTTTGTTTTTATTTTACAATTTAAAAATCATTTAATTTTCAGTGTTTTGGTATATTTTAAAAGTATTTATCATTCATAGAATATGCAATTGAATGAAATTACGTATATAATAATTCAAATAGAACTCGTGACATCAAATTACAAACACTTTTATATAATCTTTTCTATTCCCTAAACAATTAATTTATGTTGGTTCATATACTTACTTCACAATATACAGTTCCAGACTGTGGTGAAAATTAAAGTTTAAGAGCCAAATATATTGGTTTTTTTAACAACATTCCTCGTAAAATTGATTTAGTGTATTCAAAAACAAAACTATAACTATATAATTTTATTACGTACGTCGTACATTATTTTGTCAAATACTAGACGTAGGGCCTACATGCTGTTTTAAAACGGTTTGATTGTTCTTAAAATATTTTAATGTACCATTAAATTCATTATATACATGTACAAGATAAAATGTTAAAAGTAAGATAGAATTTACCTTTCCTTACGTAATTGAAAACATTTTTATTTAGTTTGATTTTTAAAAACTGTTCAATAAATTTTACTGACAAATGCATTCTATATAATAAAGCTACTTAGTACAGACAGCGCATTTACTTATTTCATTTTTTGCTTTGCATATTTTTGAAATTTTTATGAAATATAATCAATAATTTCCAAGCCATTCAACAATTATATTTACTTCCTGTCACAACCGAAACAGTCGTTAGGTTTCGTATTGGATAAGACGCTGCTGATTTTACGAGGAATCCAACGACCCATTGAACACAGAGTCGGAAGAATAGTTATAAAGTTAACAAGGATCATACATTTACATAACCTCAAAATATAACTCTGATTTCAAGCTACTGATTGTTTTGCAGACATTTGTAGCTGGCTAAAAAATGTTATTTTTCTTTAACACTTCAATTGTTTTTTTTACATATTTATGACTAAGCAGAAGGTTAGTTAACAGATATTGGTTTTAATAGCAATGAAACGGTCAAAGCAATCTATTCATTTCATAAAATAAGATCAATAGCGTCATTTCGCAATACACAGAATCTATGTAATATTTCCATGTCCTAATAAATACACTCTAGGTAATATATACGCATCCTAATATATAGACACACCTCAATACAGTAATAGTTCCTGCTCCTAATAAATACACTCTAGGTAATATATACGCATCCTAATATATAGACACACCTCAATACAGTAATAGTTCCTGCTCCTAATAAATACACTCTAGGTAATATATACGCATCCTAATATATAGACACACCTCAATACAGTAATAGTTCCTGCTCCTAATAAATACACTCTAGGTAATATATACACATCCTAATATATAGACACACCTCAATACAGTAATAGTTCCTGCTCCTAATAAATACACTCTAGGTAATATATACGCATCCTAATATATAGACACACCTCAATACAGTAATAGTTCCTGCTCCTAATAAATACACTCTAGGTAATATATACGCATCCTAATATATAGACACACCTCAATACAGTAATAGTTCCTGCTCCTAATAAATACACTCTAGGTAATATATACGCATCCTAATATATAGACACACCTCAATACAGTAATAGTTCCTGCTCCTAATAAATACACTCTAGGTAATATATACGCATCCTAATATATAGACACACCTCAATACAGTAATAGTTCCTGCTCCTAATAAATACACTCTAGGTAATATATACGCATCCTAAAATATAGACACACCTCAATACAGTAATAGTTCCTGCTCCTAATAAATACACTCTAGGTAATATATACGCATCCTAATATATAGACACACCTCAATACAGTAATAGTTCCTGCTCCTAATAAATACACTCTAGGTAATATATACGCATCCTAATATATAGACACACCTCAATACAGTAATAGTTCCTGCTCCTAATAAATACACTCTAGGTAATATATACACATCCTAATATATAGACACACCTCAATACAGTTTTAGTTCCTGCTCCTAATAAATACACTCTAGGTAATATATACGCATCCTAATATATAGACACACCTCAATACAGTAATAGTTCCTGCTCCTAATAAATACACTCTAGGTAATATATACGCATCCTAATATATAGACACACCTCAATACAGTAATAGTTCCTGCTCCTAATAAATACACTCTAGGTAATATATACGCATCCTAATATATAGACACACCTCAATACAGTAATAGTTCCTGCTCCTAATAAATACACTCTAGGTAATATATACACATCCTAATATATAGACACACCTCAATACAGTAATAGTTCCTGCTCCTAATAAATACACTCTAGGTAATATATACGCATCCTAATATATAGACACACCTCAATACAGTAATAGTTCCTGCTCCTAATAAATACACTCTAGGTAATATATACGCATCCTAATATATAGACACACCTCAATACAGTAATAGTTCCTGCTCCTAATAAATACACTTTAGGCAGTACCTTCATTTCTTCAGATATAAATTCTTGGTACAATTGTCATAAATATACCCTAGGTAATATTTCCAACTCGCAATAAGCTTCAAGCACTAATTCCATCTATTAGTAAATAAAACTTCTCTCCAATAACAATAGTAACTAAGCCTATAGCTGTTGCCTAAAGATACATCCCATGTTAGTCTTTAGTAACTAACTATTTATGTGTTTCAATTCTAAGTTTCATCAACTCTTCCTGATGACTGAAATGGCTCAACTGTTTAAACAGCTCAACACACAGGTCAATGAATTATTCATGACCTTAAGTGGCAATGAAATGTTCAAGTGTTACTCAAAGTCATCTTTGCTCTTGGAATTGCTTTTTCGTAATTTTATTTTTTGACGGTAAACCCACAATCACATAAACCTCAAGTAATATTATTGGTGAAAACCGAGCTGAGCATTGCCGTTCCTCCTAGACGTAGATATTTTGACAATCGGGATTCCTCACATTGTTATAACAATTTTTTTACGCAACAATTTACTCGCCTTATGTAACAGACATTCCCATTTTTTCTAAAGAAAGGGAAACCATGCCAATATTACATAGAAATTCCCATTGTAGTATGATCACATTGAGGTCTGCAGTGGTAATTTAATGCAAAGAATATTCATGCTTTTACTTTCACGTATTTTAGTATAAAACATTGTATTGAACCAAAATAATTCAATGTGTAAATTATGGAGCATTTTTGCCGAAATATAAAAACAAAAACAACACAATATTGACTATTATTGTTTAGATGATTCAAAAAATAAAAGGTGTCAAAGTTTTCCTAAATAATAATTGTTGCAACTACAGACATTCATATTCCTTAATTAATGCAGGTTGTAAAAGATGGGTTCTTCAAAATCCAACCTTTTAAATTAATAAATATTAACTTTGAAATACCTATTTTTTAATGTTCTGCATTAAATGATTTATATATATATATATATATTATTTGGGTTAGTATAATAATTATACATTTTACAAAAAATGATCAATTTTTCTAAACATATGTTTAAAATCAATTATTATTTAATTCATGATTACTTAGGCACTTGACTTAAATTGTAAATAAATGGGGAACCCGTTATCTTTGTAACGATATCTTTGTCAAAGATATTCATTTTAATAATGCAATTCAACAACTTTTAAAGTTTTTACTATTCAAGTGGGCCATCTCAAGTTCATTTTTATGAAAATTTAATAAAGTTATAATGATGTCTTGCGTTCATCAATATATTTAGGCCTAAACATAGATTTGATCGAAATTATGTAAAATGTACGATGTCAGCAATTATAAGTCACTGTGTGTTTACATTCAACTGACAATATTCCTCATGTTGCTGGAATAGCCAGGCGCCAGGTAGGCAATTTGTAACACTCAATGATTATTGCCTATACACCACTTTCAAAGGGTCGGTAAATACGGGTTTAATTATCATTGTGAAACAATACAGACCTGAACACACAAACGTTTCAACTAGTTACGTTTCAGTGATATTGTATTTCATTCCGGTTTCGCTATAAACTGAGTAGAAATGATTACCTAAACTACTTAGTCACACCTGTAGTTTTATAAATTCAATCCATACAAAACTCATCAATCTGTAACGTATTATAATTTTGTAACATTTATTCTTAAGGAAATTATGCTGATATTAAATACTGCAGAGGTTAGTTACATAAATAAATAGCTTACCTGCAATGTCAAATGTTTAATTGAAAATAAGAATTATATGTTCAACAAATTATTTAAACGACAAACGTTAATTTAAATAAATCAAAATTTACTTAATCGAAAAGACATATATATATATATATATATATATATATATATATTTGGTGATATAAAATATTTTTTTATAAACAAGAATATACGAGTATTACTTCACTTTATTGTTGATTGAAGCTTTTCGCTAATTTACATTATTAGCATTTTCAAAATATATAAATCACTGTCCAGTTATGTGACTAGAGTAAGACCATAAGTGGGTCTTCAATCAACAATAAAACGAAGTAATACTCGTATATTCTTGTTTATGAAAATTATTTTATTTCACCATACATATTCAACAAGAAAAAATAATTCATCTAAGGATTACAATATATATATATATATATATATATATATATATATATATATAATACAAACAAAATCACATTAGAAATGTTACGCTGCTTTAAGATTATACAACGTGTTACAGCTTTAATATTTATCAGACCTTTATATGTTAAAAAAAAATCTATGGCAGGGGTCATGACATCCATTCGAGATTGCTTTGCATATTTAAAATACATTTAACTTGTCTTTTCGACTTAAAAAGTTTACTACATCACACAAATTAATTTACATTTCCCCTATTATTAAAAAGAAAATTAGCATTATAATGTCATTGAACTGTTAAGGTTTTGAAGTTAAATTTTTCCTTTTTGATCACTTAATGTCTTAAAATTATGACTTAGCTGTGTTGTAACAAACTGGTGTAGCAAAACGGGGTTCCTGAACTTAGATCTCGCCATTCTGCATGCTATGTTGGCTCGCTCGTAATTTGGAATCTGACCCCGGCATTATATCTTAACGTAGCATTTCTTCTATCGAAAAAAGAAATAATTTATAAGTAACTGTTACATGTTTGAAATTTTAAAACGAAAGGCTTCCCCTCGCTCTTTAATCTTTATACGTGTGCATTAGATCACATCCTGGTAACGAAAGAGGTGGTTACTATGTTATCACGCCAGTATCATTACTTCCGCGCACCTATGCTGCGCATAGCAGTTCCGGTTCTTAAACATAGATGTCAGGATCGCCAATGGATTTTAATTTATAATTTACAATTTTTTAAATTGTATGTTCCATTTTGAAATTAATTTCACGTTGGTTTTCTGAATCTGTTTTAATATGTAACATCACCTAAATTGATGTTACAAATCAATATTAGTATAATAAATAATGGCATACATAATTGTATGGATTCAGGAAATAAAGAGTGGTTAAAAACAAGTATACATTAATTTATAAATGCAAAGTCATATTTTTCTATAAATATAACATCCCAATACGATTGATTTTATTTTAAGTAAATCTTTATTTTACAATTAAATTTTATTTTTCAATAATATGATTGAAATTTGTGTACGAGATAGCCTTAAATTATTTTGTTAAACACATAGTACTTTTATGCTTGGCAGACGTTTTAGTTGTATAGTGATAAAATTAAATAAACACAATGCCAACGTTATAATTAATATAGTTAATAACATACTCATAATACAAGATATTATACATATTTTCAAAATTTAGATTTAACCTTTATGTACAAGCCATCCTCCTCAGATGGTCTAATTGCAATGAAATCACAAAACCAGCTAAAATAACGCCATAACATTGTGTAGAGAGGAACGCGGTGGATTGTGTGCGTAGCTATTGTAGAACTCTAACTATTCTATCTAAGACCTACGATTTTTTAGTTGGTTTTGTAACGTCATTGTAGTTTACCTTCTGATCACACTAGCCTATTCTTTGACATGTATATAAGCGTTTAACCTAATAACATTTTTAACTGTATGATGTTACCTGTCTTTTTAGAATGTGTCTTATCACTTACACCCACCCGCAGCGGTTTCTTTAATGGGTAACCTACTAATATACGTACTAAGTAAATTAATTTTCTTACCCTGATTATATTTTTCCAATCTACATCGAATATTTGAAAAGTGCGTGAAAATATCATTAGAACGATACCGAACATTACATATTTTGTTAAATTTAGGTTTGATAAATTTATAACTGTTACCGCACATAAACCTCTACTCGTATATTGTTTGTTTGTTTTTTTTTAAATCAAAATACGAAACATGTATTTGATTTTTGAAACCGTGTTTGGTACCGTTCTTTTTATATTTTATAAATTTCAAAATATTAATACAAAATTAAACATTTATAATTAGGATAATAAGGATAATTTACTTAGTGGGGATGTTATACATAACCCATTAAAGAAACAATTGTAGGTGGTTACAAGAGATTTGGCACATTTGGATCCACAAGACAAGTTACATCATTTAGACTACATAACTAGTTATTATTTATATATTGTTATCTTCCACTGGGCTCTTCAGTTTATTAACCCATTAAAGAAACAATTGTAGGCGGTTGCAAGAGATTTGGCACATTTGGATCCACAAGACAAGTTACATCATTTAGACTACATAACTAGTTATTATTTATATATTGTTATCTTCCACTGGGCTCTTCAGTTTATTAACCCATTAAAGAAACAATTGTAGGCGGTTACAAGAGATTTGGCACATTTGGATCCACAAGACAGGTTACATCATTTAGACTACATAACTAGTTATTATTTATATATTGTTATCTTCCACTGGGCTCTTCAGTTTATTAACCCATTAAAGAAACAATTGTAGGCGGTTGCAAGAGATTTGGCACATTTGGATCCACAAGACAAGTTACATCATTTAGACTACATAACTAGTTATTATTTATATATTGTTATCTTCCACTGGGCTCTTCAGTTTATTAACCCATTAAAGAAACAATTGTAGGCGGTTGCAAGAGATTTGGCACATTTGGATCCACAAGACAAGTTACATCATTTAGACTACATAACTAGTTATTATTTATATATTGTTATCTTCCACTGGGCTCTTCAGTTTATTAACCCATTAAAGAAACAATTGTAGGCGGTTACAAGAGATTTGGCACATTTGGATCCACAAGACAGGTTACATCATTTAGACTACATAACTAGTTATTATTTATATATTGTTATCTTCCACTGGGCTCTTCAGTTTATTAACCCATTAAAGAAACAATTGTAGGCGGTTACAAGAGATTTGGCACATTTGGATCCACAAGACAGGTTACATCATTTAGACTACATAACTAGTTATTATTTATATATTGTTATCTTCCACTGGGCTCTTCAGTTTATTAACCCATTAAAGAAACAATTGTAGGCGGTTGCAAGAGATTTGGCACATTTGGATCCACAAGACAAGTTACATCATTTAGACTACATAACTAGTTATTATTTATATATTGTTATCTTCCACTGGGCTCTTCAGTTTATTAACCCATTAAAGAAACAATTGTAGGCGGTTACAAGAGATTTGGCACATTTGGATCCACAAGACAGGTTACATCATTTAGACTACATAACTAGTTATTATTTATATATTGTTATCTTCCACTGGGCTCTTCAGTTTATTAACCCATTAAAGAAACAATTGTAGGCGGTTACAAGAGATTTGGCACATTTGGATCCACAAGACAGGTTACATCATTTAGACTACATAACTAGTTATTATTTATATATTGTTATCTTCCACTGGGCTCTTCAGTTTATTAACCCATTAAAGAAACAATTGTAGGCGGTTACAAGAGATTTGGCACATTTGGATCCACAAGACAGGTTACATCATTTAGACTACATAACTAGTTATTATTTATATATTGTTATCTTCCACTGGGCTCTTCAGTTTATTAACCCATTAAAGAAACAATTGTAGGCGGTTACAAGAGATTTGGCACATTTGGATCCACAAGACAGGTTACATCATTTAGACTACATAACTAGTTATTATTTATATATTGTTATCTTCCACTGGGCTCTTCAGTTTATTAACCCATTAAAGAAACAATTGTAGGCGGTTGCAAGAGATTTGGCACATTTGGATCCACAAGACAAGTTACATCATTTAGACTACATAACTAGTTATTATTTATATATTGTTATCTTCCACTGGGCTCTTCAGTTTATTAACCCATTAAAGAAACAATTGTAGGCGGTTGCAAGAGATTTGGCACATTTGGATCCACAAGACAAGTTACATCATTTAGACTACATAACTAGTTATTATTTATATATTGTTATCTTCCACTGGGCTCTTCAGTTTATTAACCCATTAAAGAAACAATTGTAGGCGGTTACAAGAGATTTGGCACATTTGGATCCACAAGACAAGTTACATCATTTAGACTACATAACTAGTTATTATTTATATATTGTTATCTTCCACTGGGCTCTTCAGTTTATTAACCCATTAAAGAAACAATTGTAGGCGGTTACAAGAGATTTGGCACATTTGGATCCACAAGACAGGTTACATCATTTAGACTACATAACTAGTTATTATTTATATATTGTTATCTTCCACTGGGCTCTTCAGTTTATTAACCCATTAAAGAAACAATTGTAGGCGGTTACAAGAGATTTGGCACATTTGGATCCACAAGACAGGTTACATCATTTAGACTACATAACTAGTTATTATTTATATATTGTTATCTTCCACTGGGCTCTTCAGTTTATTAACCCATTAAAGAAACAATTGTAGGCGGTTACAAGAGATTTGGCACATTTGGATCCACAAGACAGGTTACATCATTTAGACTACATAACTAGTTATTATTTATATATTGTTATCTTCCACTGGGCTCTTCAGTTTATTAACCCATTAAAGAAACAATTGTAGGCGGTTACAAGAGATTTGGCACATTTGGATCCACAAGACAGGTTACATCATTTAGACTACATAACTAGTTATTATTTATATATTGTTATCTTCCACTGGGCTCTTCAGTTTATTAACCCATTAAAGAAACAATTGTAGGCGGTTGCAAGAGATTTGGCACATTTGGATCCACAAGACAAGTTACATCATTTAGACTACATAACTAGTTATTATTTATATATTGTTATCTTCCACTGGGCTCTTCAGTTTATTAACCCATTAAAGAAACAATTGTAGGCGGTTGCAAGAGATTTGGCACATTTGGATCCACAAGACAAGTTACATCATTTAGACTACATAACTAGTTATTATTTATATATTGTTATCTTCCACTGGGCTCTTCAGTTTATTAACCCATTAAAGAAACAATTGTAGGCGGTTGCAAGAGATTTGGCACATTTGGATCCACAAGACAAGTTACATCATTTAGACTACATAACTAGTTATTATTTATATATTGTTATCTTCCACTGGGCTCTTCAGTTTATTAACCCATTAAAGAAACAATTGTAGGCGGTTGCAAGAGATTTGGCACATTTGGATCCACAAGACAAGTTACATCATTTAGACTACATAACTAGTTATTATTTATATATTGTTTTCTTCCACTGGGCTCTTCGGTTTATTGGTATTTATATCAAGCGTTGTATAGTTTATCTAAGGCATGCAAGTCTTAGCTTTAGTGTTATTACTAGCTAAAATTACATAAATAATATTTTATATTACGAACACTTAACATAAATACTAATAAAACGAACAGAACAATGCAAGATATTAAATAATTTATATAGTATGTATGATGTAGAATGTCTTGTCGACCCGGATGTGCCTTATCACTTGCGAGTGCAACGTCCACGATTGTTTCCTTTCTGAGTTACCTACAGCATCCGTAATAAGTAAATTGGCTTTTTACTCTTTTTATAATTTTCAAAAATAATAGCTTTAATAACGAATAAGTGTTTATTACGTTTCAAATTCATTGTCTACATTTCTTCAAATTTTTCCTTTTTATATTAATAAACATTCCGAACAAAATCATAATTATTTGTTCATGGTACGTGTCTCGTCTTGTGAATACTCTTTTGTTTAATTTTACACGACTATGTAAAATTTTGTTTGATCTAGTATATAAGAATATGTAATGTTATGGAAAGCGAAAATCTCCGAACAAATTATTCCATACATTTCCCCAACTACCATTATGCTTTTTTCGATCGTGAAGCGAATTATTTGATGGAATCTTCTAACTCTGATTCGGAGTGGGTAAGGAGCTATATAGATCCTAGCCTACATCCGAGGACATTGAAGGAACGCTTTCCACTTCCGGAAACGGATATTTAACCTGGAAGAAAAATACATCGAAAGAAGAAAAGTGCTATTCTATGTTGTTCAAATGAAGAAGGAACAATAAACCAACTTTTTGTAATAATTTGAATAGCAGAAAATATCACTAGGAATACTGGCTGAAACCTAAACGATCACATGTGGCCATAAAAAGCCACAAAAATAGCAAATAAGAAAATAAATGCCCATTATATAAACATAGATTTATTCAACTCAGAGCTTAGTCTTAACTTTCTTACAATTTTAATATATTGTTTTTATTGTAACATATATAATAAAACGAGCTGCCAAACATTTAATTAAAGTAAACTTTTTAACCAAAATAGAGACAAAACCTTTTTAAGGACTCACTATAAGACATTAATAGTTTGATTAGGATAATCCTGTGAGCCCTACCTGTGATTAGGATCATGTACTCAAAAGCCTTGTCTCATTAAATTGTTTTCTTCAATTATAGGTCATTATATTACTAGTTAGAATATAAACAGTCGTTACATCACGGGAAACGAAATTCAGTACTTTTTTGTATTTATAAAAACACTACCATTAAGCCCGTAACGTTATTGTATAGAATAGGCCTAGTCTGTATCGTGCTTAAGCTACTTTATTTTTGTTTTTATTTCCTTCCGTTTTTGTAAACATATTCTGTAATAAACTACTCAAAATTTATGTTTAATTATTTTTAGGACATGTATTTAAAATAGAGTTCTGTGCCCGATGTGGGTTTATTGAAGCTGTCAAAACAAATAACTGGTTATGTTCTGATTGTATTGTCATTCTATCAATACAAACTTTCGCATGCCTTGGAGTAATACGGCACAGTAGGCAGGCGCTGGAACAGTGTTGTCACTGGTTGACATTCGCCGGTGAAATTGGAACGTTACGGTTTGAACAGACCTATGAGTCTTATTTGCAAAATCGAATGAATTGTGACAAAGAACATAAATAAAAGTTTGTAAGTGGAAAATGTTTATGGAGAATGAAATACATGAAAAACATGGAAGAGATGCGTAAGAACTATTTCACAGAATATAGAGGCGCCAAAATTACTTTAAAAGGCGTGTATGGTGCTGGATTATTCAACTTATAGATATATAATTACTTAATAATGTTTAAAAGTGAACATTGTATTTAATAATTAATTAACCCAGATGTAACAAATAGTTTACTAAATTCTATACACATTTTATTTATTACTTTGATTATAATTAAAAGTTTTAATTTAATCTAAGTTTTTAATTATTTATTAAACTAAATTATAGTTATTTAAAAATAAACCTCTAATTACTTGAAAATTTACATAAACAAAAATAAAAAATGTCTTTTCAAATCATAACGTGAAAATATTAAATTTATATAGGATATTGAAAAATCTAAAATATATTAAAACATAAATTATATTTAAATTAATTCTACAATTATTTATAAATTTATTTAACCAGACAACATATCTTAAGACTTCACTTACTCGTTTATTTGCGTATTTTAAATAACGTTCAAACATACGTACAAATAAATTTAGGGTTTCTTTGCATTTTTAACAAGGGAATATGTATATTCATTATGTAAAAAACCATTTGAAAAGATTATTTTTGGAAAAACGTTATTTCCTCCTTCACATTTGTATTATTTGTGATTTAAGTAAAAACGTAAACAGGCTATTGAAATAGTTTTATTTATGCGTAATTATTACACTTCTCCTAGGTGCTGAATGTATTTTAGATACCACAAATTGGGAGCTGAAAGTTTTGTAAAGTAGCTCAGTGCTAAAATGAAACTCACAAAACCCTTCAAATATTATATATAGTTCTTACCAACGCAAAAATAGCATACATAGCCTAGACAAAATAAAACTACATTATATACTTCAAAATAGCTAAAGGTAGTTGTAACAAAATGTACCTTGATGAAAAATTAGATTATAATTCTGTCTAACATACTTTAAGGAAAACATATCATAAATGAAAAAGTAGAAGCTAATGTAAAATGATTTCATAGCATTTATGCTAGTTCCTTAAAACGGTTATAAGCAAAATTAAATAGTGTTATTACAGGGCTGGTCTTTTATTATAAATTCTAACAAACATAGATTGTATACCACTAAAAAAAATTATCAAATTTTACACCGTTAAAAAAAGTTATCAAATTATGATTGAAAAATTAGTTCAGTAGGTATATGTTAATCATCTTCTAATCATTATTTAAAATCATGTAATCATACACTATTCATTGTTTAGTATACGCTAATCATTGTTTAGTATATGCTTATCCTACATTATTCATTGTTTATTATATGCTAACCAATGCTTAGTGTACGTCCTCTACGTTACGCTAGTCATTGATTAGTATGCAATAGTCATACGCTAATCATTGTTTAAAATGTGGTAATCATCCGCTAATCCTTGTTTATTACATGCTAATCATTGTTTAGTATACGCTAATCAACCTCTAAATATCTCTAATCATTGTTTAGTATAAAATAATCATTGTTTATAACATTCTTAGGGTTCACTAATCACTGTTTAGTATACGCTAATTTACGATAGTAATTGATTAGAATATAATAACCCTACGCTAATCATTGTTTAATTGTAAACCCCCGTTTCTTTGTAATGTAAGAAACGGGTTCTTTGTAATGTGTTTAGTTAGTAAAAAAAAGCTTTGTTAAAATACAAATTGCTCTTTACACTTTAAAAAGGCTTACCAAATCAATTGCTTACATAAACAATTCTATCTAACCATTTCACAGTCTGGCTGTCTCCAAATTATTCTGAAGAAATATAGGTTACATTAAAGTTCTCGTTTAAATTTTCATAAAAGATTTAATTTGTACAAAGTTAAAAACATGAACTTTAAATAACCTTTGACAATATTACTTTATCTAAAATGTTTACAACTTATAGAAAACTAACATTTAGATATTTAAAAATTATTTATTTGACAGATCAAGGTAAGTAAGATACATTCTGGTCAATTTTGTATATTTACTGATTGGAATTTATCCAAACTTATTAAGAAACTAAATTTTAAATGTATTTCAATCACTTTAATTCGGTTATCGCTTGAACTTATAAGGCCTATTTACACACTTTAAACATTACTCGAATTTACACCTTTAATATTTTTCAATTTTTTAAATATAAATACAAGCTACATTTAAACGATATAAAACAATTTCACTTTTTATTTAACTTTAAATATTACTTATATTAAAGTTTCAAGTAACCCACCTAACACTAAGATTGCAACTCAACTGCTCGTCTTCCATCGATGCTAGATTAGAATAGAGAGACGCTAAATATTTCTCACGCTTGGATAACAGAATCCTCACCTTTACAGATTCAAAATTCAAAATATATGGCTTTGATTGGTCACTAGTATTTATCATGGATGCCCACCCAACGCTGTCTAGTGACATTTTTATGAACAAAATATTTTTTTAACTATTCCGATTTTACTTGAAGTGAATTGTTTTTTAAATATTTGCGCAGCATTTTACATAATATACGCTAATTATCCGCTAATCTTTGTTTAATATATGCCACTCATTGTTAAGTATAAGCTATTCAACCACTAATTATCTGCAGTCATTGTTTAGTATAAGCTAATCAACCACTAATTATATGAAGTCATAGTTTAGTATAAGCTAATCAACCACTAATTATCTATAGTCATAGTTTAGTATAAGCTATTCAACCACTAATTATCTGCAGTCATTGTTTAGTATAAGCTAATCAACCACTAATTATCTATAGTCATAGTTTAGTATAAGCTATTCAACCACTAATTATCTGCAGTCATTGTTTAGTATAAGCTAATCAACTACTAATTATCTGCAATCATTGTTTAGTATAAGCGAATCAACCCCTAATTATCTGAAGTCATAGTTTAGTATAAGCTAATCAACTCCTAATTATCTGCAATCATTGTTTAGTATAAGCGAATCAACCCCTAATTATCTACAGTCATAGTTTAGTATAAGCTAATCAACTCCTAATTATCTGCAATCATTGTTTAGTATAAGCGAATCAACCCCTAATTATCTGAAGTCATAGTTTAGTATAAGCTAATCAACCATTAATTATCTACAGTCATAGTTTAGTATAAGCTAATCAACTACTAATTATCTGCAATCATTGTTTAGTATAAGCGAATCAACCCCTAATTATCTGAAGTCATAGTTTAGTATAAGCTAATCAACCATTAATTATCTACAGTCATAGTTTAGTATAAGCTAATCAACTCCTAATTATCTGCAATCATTGTTTAGTATAAGCTAATCAACCACTAATTACCTGCAATCATAGTTTAGTATAAGCTAATCAACCACTAATTATCTGAAGTCATAGTTTATTATAAGCTAATCAACCACTAATTATCTGGTCATTGTTTAGTATAAGCTAATCAACCACTAATTATCTGCAGTCATTGTTTAGTATAAGCTAATCAACCACTAATTATCTTCAGTCATTGTTTAGTATAAGCTAATCAACCACTAATTATCCGAAATCATAGTTTAGTATAAGCTAATCAACCCCTAATTATATGCAATCATTGTTTAGTATAAGCTAATCAACCCCTAATTATCTGAAGTCATAGTTTATTATAAGCTAATCAACCACTAATTATCTGCAGTCATTGTTTAGTATAAGCTAATCAACCACTAATTATCTGCAATCATTGTTTAGTATAAGCTAATAAACCACTAATTGTCTGCAGTCATTGTTTAGTATAAGCTAATCAACCACTAATTATCTGCAATCATCGTTTAGTATAAGCTAATCAACCACTAATTATCTGCAGTCATTGTTTAGTATAAGCTAATCAACCCCTAATTATCTGAAGTCATTGTTTAGTATAAGCTAATCAACCACTAATTACCTGCAGTCATTGTTTAGTATAAGCTAATCAACCACTAATTATCTGCAGTCATTGTTTAGTATAGGCTAATCAACCACTAATTATCTGCAGTCATTGTTTAGTATAAGCTAATCAACCACTAATTATCTGCAATCATTGTTTAGTATACGATAATCGTCATTTATTATATTCTTAGCGTACACTAGTCATTGTTTTGTATACGCTAATTTACTATAGTAACAGATTAGTATACAATAATCGTACTGTAACCTTTGTTCATTATATGCAATCATAGTATACGATGAATCACAATAGTAGATAATGGAGGAAGAAGCACATCATTTGTAAGAACAATCTAATATTTGAAATTGGTTATTAATTTGAAGGCATAGAGAGCGCACAAAGCATAATAACCTCACAAAGCAAATTGTGTGCAGCGACAATTAACGGATTAGTGGGAATGCACGTCGCTTTGGCGAAAGCACTTAGCGTGTTTACAAATGTCGCTTAAAGAAACCAATTCTATCGCCTTAGCTCTATTTATACATCTGAGGGAAAATAAAAAATAAAAAGTTTATTTTACCCCTGAAAACGTACGTATGAGTAGTTTTTTTACAATTATGTTACAGGAATTTTAAATTTAGCTTGGAGGGATAGTTGATTATAAAAATTGAGTGTTTTCCAGTTGAACGTTTACATTATACAGTTTTATAGATGGTAATTATTTAAAAAAATGTTTTCTTAAATACATTAAATTTATTATATTCGTAGGAGTAATAAGATGTGTAGACCAATTAATTACTAAGTAAAAGATCCTGGGTACAATCACCAAAGACATTTTAGCTTCCTAGAGCCAAACCTATGATAGTAATATTTCGGATGTAGCCTAGAGGGTATATTTACTTTGTATGAATACCGTATAGTTCACGTAACACAGCCTGTCTTGCCTTGCCTCTCTAAAACCACAGTATTTTAAAGAGTCACCTTAAAACACTATTTAAACAACTATTTAAAATAACTGTTTCGATTTATTTCCTAATATTGCTTTGGCAGTTGTAGCCTAAAATGACAAATATTACTATGAACATTTTGTAGTTTAAGTTTAATAGAAGCTGTGTCTATGGAAATAACGTATTCGTAGACAATACTCACTCTTCCAAGCGATAAGCCAATTTAGGGAAGACTAAATAGAACAAAGATTTTAGTTCTTCAGCTTCCTAAACTAAATTTCTATTAAAGTAGAATACAAGACGTTAAATATATACAACGTTGGGTCATTTTTCTGCCGTTCCTAATATTAAAATATTTTTCTTTGTTGACGAGTTTCGGAATAACTGCATTCTCAAAACCCAAATAGTACTTCAAAGTACAAAACTACTAAGGTTTTTAAAAATATAGCTATTCCCAAACACGATAATGAAGAAAATGGTTTTAAGAAAAGCAGGCAATGTACTCAAAGTAAACAAATATTCCTAAAATAGGTGAAAATGAGTATTGTAAGGTTAAGTAGATATTAAGGATTATTATTAGTATTAAATAATATCATGTTAATTAGTTGAACAATTAATACTCTCAATTATACTTAAAAGGGTTGACCACCAGCTTACGAAATACACTTTTGACTTCCTGTTAACTTACAATATTGTTTTGGTATTTTTTTAATGAGGGATATATCCTTTGAAAATTCGAGAGAAAATACTTGATTACTATTAAAATGATTTACATTTAAGGCGTTCTTAATCAAACCTCATTACAAAATTCAAAAACAAATTTGTGTATAATTTTGTATGTTCAAATAATATTGTACAATATGCTGCTTTCACAAATGCTAATGGCCACATTTTTCAAAGGTTATAAATTTTACGTTCTCTTTAACAATAGTTGGATGAGCGCGTATATATTACTGGTACTCGTTTTCTGTTTTATATATATATATATATATATATATATATATATATATATATATATAATATATTTATTCTTGTGTATTAATAAAGAAATAAGACAATTTACAAATACAAGAATAATTTATTGAAAGTACAATAATGTTTGTTTTTCCTTGGCAAACAGTACCAACGTCATAAGGAATACTAGACCTTGCATTCCTCTAGTATTCCGGATGATGTTGGTACTGTTTGCCAAGGAAAAACAAACATTATTGTACTTTCAATAAATTATTCTTGTATTTGTAAATTGACTTATTTCTTTATTAATACACAAGAATACATACATATATACATATATATATATATATATATATATATATATATATATATATATATATGTGTGTGTGTGTGTGTGTGTGTGTATGTGTGTGTGTGTGTGTGTGTTTGTGTGTGTGTGTGTGTGTGTGTTTGTGTGTGTGTGTGTTTGTTTGTGTGTGTGTGTGTGTATGTGTGTGTGTGTGTGTGTGTGTGTGTGTGTATGTGTGTGTGTGTGTGTGTGTGTGTTTGTGTGTGTGTGTGTGTGTGTGTGTGTTTGAGTGTGTGTGTGTGTGTGTGTGTGTATGTGTGTGTGTGTGTGTGTGTGTATGTGTGTGTGTGTGTGTGTGTGTGTGTGTGTGTGTGTGTGTGTGTGTGTGTGTGTGTGTGTTTGTGTGTGTGTTTGTGTGTGTGTGTGTGTGTGTGTGTTTGTGTGTGTGTGTGTGTGTGTGTGTGTGTGTGTGTTTGTGTGTGTGTGTGTGTGTGTGTGTGTGTGACGTATAGATAGTTGTAACAAACATCAGTAAGTGTTTATTATCAATTGAATTATTATTGAATGAGTTTTGAGTTACACGTCTTCTTTTATTGTTAATTCACCAGATGCGAAAACTCGGTGTAAACTAGAGGCGCAATTTCAGTTAAAGTTGATGGGTGAAATATCTTTGGGAAACAAAATGTTGTGCAATTCAGTTTCAAAGTTAAAATGTATGATAAACTCAACATTTACGATAAAGTTTCCTGCTGCATCAAACTTCTCTGGATGTCTTACAGGACTTAAAGCCGTGGTATGAAAGCCTTCTTTATTGAATTTCTGCTTCTTAATTTACTTCCCTACACAACAAACTTCGAAATAACGTGTTTCCATTCTTAAAAAATGTAATTAACTTCCAAACTATGTACATGGTTTACTAGTTATTAAAACATATAACAATGTAATGGTGGCAAAATCTTGTATGTTTTTAAAGTATTTATTTTGGATTATAAGGTCACTCTTCCAATTCGTATTTTTCTGTATGGTATACAATTACTTATAATGTCTAAAGTGCTACTTAAAAGATCTTCAGAAGAATAACTAAATTTTTATTATTTACTAGCTCTTTGGTGTTAGAAATATTTATAATAGAATTGCCTTTATAGCCTATGATTCTCCTATCTGTGTATTCTGCTAATACTCTTTTGACGCATTATTATCTACTAGAATATTCAACGGTAACAAGAAGTCGTTTAGCGGTGCTAGTTAGAGGTGGTAGAAACTAATAATCCTTAACAATGGTTATTAGGCTATGTATAAGTATTCCGCAAACTTTGGAATTACAGTTTTTGAAATCCTAGGCGTTTCTCTTTTCACTTTACATATCTTTTAAGCTTTAACTATAATAAAATCATCAAAATTTCCTATCGGTCCCATTTAGAGCATTACCCGAGTTTACTAAAACAAAAACGTGTTATAGTAACAACGTCTAAAACTTGACGACCACAATGCAAGACCTTGTGTATAGTGAGAGACCTATGTTTGCCTAATCCCAAGTCTAACTTGACTGTCACGAGTTACAGTCTGTCCCATATTGGTCCAGGCACGTCCCTTAATGGGAGTTACAAACTAGACAATAGCGTCAGAGGATTGTCATGCATTTGGACGTGTTTACAAGGTACGCGCACCTCTCAATGCTCGGTTCATCTAGCCATAACAACTCTAAAGGAAGCAACAACAGATAACAGTGAATCAGGTTGTCCGAAGATTTATATTATCGTTTTTCGTCCCGTACCCAAATTCAATAGTTAAACCACTCTGAAAGAAACGTCAGTAAAATCTCTTAAATACTCATTAACATTATTTGTCAAACTATATGAACCATTTTGTAAAGAACTTGTTACTAAATAATATTTGGAAAAAAACAAGAAATAGCAAAATTAGTGTCAAATCAGGATTAGTTGGCAACTTTAATAATTTTATTATTAAAGCTGTTAATTATCACAAGTTTCTGTCGTTTCTATCTTTTTTAACTTTTCTACACGTTTCTCTATCAGTCAAAACTATCTACTTAATTTATATAAAAATTCGTTTTTGTAAACCACTTTCCGATTCACTCTATTGTTTATTAAACTAGTTCACCTCTCCCCTCTCTTCTTTCTTTCTGTCTCTAATTACATCTGCTTTTTATTAAGAGTGCAAATTTTCTGAAGTAATTTTGTTTTGTATAAATTTAAAACTCTTTAATATTACAGTAGACTGATTTTTTATTAGTTCATTTAATATTTTTTCAAATTGAACTTTGAATGGACTTACTGCGTACAAGTACACAATCACTATTCATTTTAGTGCTTTGTTCTAATATCGATACTTTTTGGTGTGTTATATTTCTTCCCGTATTTCATTAATTGTACATTTACCAACGTACTCATCACTTGTTTCTTAACCTTAGACAATTTGAACCAACGCTGATAACCACAACTGAAAAAACATTTTTAAACGTGTACATTATTTTAAATATTTAGAAATAACATTTTTCTATTGTGTATGGGGTGATTTGTTTAAAGTAATTTTTTTATTAAATTGTGCAAATATTTTGTTCCCTTATTAATTTGGTCCTAACTATAAAGGTTTAGAAATTGCATCTAATGAAGTACGAAAGTTGAAAAAAATTTGGAAATTTCCAATCCTAGGTAGGAATGTTAACGTATTATATAATCGATTTAGGCAAACTCAATGACATATTTCTTATTATGTTTAATGTGAATTTTACATTTTAAATGTACAAGGACTCAATGATTATTCACTTTAGTACCTTGTTTTCGTATCGATATATTTATCTTGGTGTGTTTTCTTTTTAGCGTATCTCATTAATTCTACACTTCATATCGTACTCATCGAAGCATTAAGTCAAAAGGAAAACAATACAAACCCTTACTTACTTCAACCAACGCCCGTCCTTGGCCTCTCAGCCATCCGACGCCGTGCCTCCCAGTATAAAGTAGCAAGTCCTTCCCTGGACTCCTCGTAAAAGATATCCTTCAGGCCGTCACAAGTGGTAAGATGCTCTGCCGCCCCTTCGTTGTCGGAGCAGAGTGGCCAGATTGGTGTGTCTACCACTTTCATGCGATGCAGGTGTCTCTGCCGGTAGTCATGTCCAGTGGTCAACCTAAACAAAGCCACTGCTACGCCTCTCGGAAGATCCAGTGGTATGCTTGACGGGATGATCTTTTCCCATTGCTTTCCTGTAGCAGCTTGTTTCCTGTCCCGTTTCACGGAGTCGCTGATAGTGCTGTTTATACTCCTACAGACACTGCGGTATGAGTGGGGGAGGATCGGCTGCGCCATGGAGCAGCCATGCTTGGCCAAACTATCTGCTTTTTCGTTTCCTCTGATGTCACAGGGCCCCGGCACCCATTGTACTGCGATCTATGTTGTTTTTTGTAACATGCGGAGTGTTTTCTGGCAGTTGTTTATTTCCTTTCCTTCTTGTGGCTTTGGGGAGGTGATCGCCTGAATCGCGGATGTTGAGTCCGAGAGGAAAACTACCTTCTTGGTGTTGGCCGACAGAAGAATTTCTCTGGCCGCTTCGCCGATGGCGGTCACTTCTCCTTCGAAGTTGGTTCTGTTTTTCCCCACTGCTATTGATTTTTGTCCAATTGAGGAGAAATACCCGGCTCCGCATGCGTCATAAAAACCCCAAATAAAATAAAAGAATTACTAAAAAAAATTAAAACTAATCAAATTCATCCATCTGCCACTAAAATCATAATTGAAAAATTGATAAAAATAAAGGCAATTAGGCAGTTACTGTATAAAGAAAGAAATAATTCAATAAAACCTTCATTCGAATTATACTATATCGAACTCTAGTAAGCTAAAATACGAACTTTTATAATGTAAGTATAGTTAGAAGCCATGGTAGGAAAATATGATCTATCTGTTCAATATTTCCATAATTTGTATGGTGAACTTTAAGAAAAGGGTGATCCGGAATGGTTTATAGATGGCCTAAACAGAACATAGACGCTCTATGTAACAGGTTTTCCTGTCATAATTGAGAACCAGATCAATTGAAAGATCTGGGTGGGGCTCCATCAGTCATACAACAGGAGATTAATTGAGGGTCATACATGTTCTACCGAGCCCTCCTATGTATATTTGAGTTTTAACTACCGTTTTTTTTTTGAAATTAGATGCAATACGTAAAACAGTTTTAATTTATTTTTCTGTGTTTAATTATAACGTATTTTTAACATAATTTTTAAACACAATTATTAAAGAAATACTTATATTTACAATTTCAATAGTAAACCAAATGTATATATACATATATAACTATAATAATAAAATTATACTTTTATAATAAATAAACAATATTTAACAAATGTTTTTCTTAATTCCAAATTTTATAATTACTCAACAATGACTACAATTGTTTAAATGTTGCTAAGCAAAGAAAAGCCATTTTGATGTCGATCTCAGACTAGTTCAGTTTATTAATGATTTAAAATGAGTTAAAATAGCCCATTCTGACTTTTAATGTCTAATGAATATATTTAATCGTGTGAAAAAATAAAGAACTTACGGAAGTAGTTAACAACCTAAGTATCCATTTTAAATCTAGGTAAATGATTGGTATAGTTACTAAATTTGTACACTGTAAGTAAAACCAATTTTTTAAATAATCATATAATAATTTATTATACTACAATACATTCAACATACCCTACGGATTAAAAAACATGAATGAATAAATTCTGTGTTGTTAAAATTAACTGAACAATTGTTTTGGCGTAAAGCACATTATATAATGTTTTTTAAATTATGGGTTATTTTAAATTGATTCAATCTTTAAGTAGTATGGTAGTTTTACTATTTAGGATTTTTAAATCATTTCAAAAATGCAAATTTTGTCTTACCCAGAAATAATTTTTTTCTTAAAGTAGTTCGATAACGGTTCGCTGCGGTAGCTAGACAGAGTCTATGCAGAGTTTGTAAGGCTTGGACGTCTTGTCTGGACTTGTAAGGGGTCGGTTTAATTGGTTAGGCTACTGCATGGCTTGGCCTATAGCTTGGCTGGGACGTACATTAGGGCCTGGTAGTCATCATGGTAGGGTTGAGGTATCTCGAACTAATACGGCCGATGCATAGACGTGCCACCAAGAGCTGTTGGGACTTGTGACGGCTTGACCTATAGCTTGGCTGGGACGTACATTAAGGCCTGGTAGTCATCATGGTAAGGTTAAGGTATCTCGGACTAATACGGCCTATGCATAGACGTGCCACCCTGGGCTGTTGGGACTTGTGACGGCTTGACCTATAGCTTGGCTGGGACGTACATTAAGGCCTGATAGTCATCATGGTAGGGTTGAGATATCTCGGACTAATACGGCCGATGCCTAGACGTGCCACCCAGAGCTGTTGGGACTTGTGACGGCTTGACCTATAGCTTGGCTGGGACGTACATTAAGGCCTGGTAGTCATCATGGTAGGGTTGAGGTATCTCGGACTAATACGGCCGATGCCTAGACGTGCCACCCAGAGCTGTTGGGACTTGTGACGGCTTGACCTATAGCTTGGCTGGGACGTACATTAAGGCCTGGTAGTCATCATGGTAGGGTTGATGTATCTCGGACTAATACGGCCGATGCATAGACGTGCCACCCAGAGCTGTTGGGACTTGTGACGGCTTGACCTATAGCTTGGCTGGGACGTACATTAAGGCCTGGTAGTCATCATGGTAGGGTTAAGGTATATCGGACTAATACGGCCGATGCATAGACGTGCCACCCAGAGCTGTTGGGACTTGTGACGGCTTGACCTATAGCTTGGCTGGGACGTACATTAAGGCCTGGTAGTCATCATGGTAGGGTTGAGGTATCTCGGACTAATACGGCCGGTGCATAGACGTGCCACTCAGGGATGTTGGGACTTGTAACGGCTTAACCTATAACTCGGCCGGGACTTATTGAGGCCTGGTAGTCATGATTTGGACTCGGATGTTCTGGACTTCTCAGGCCGGGACGGACGCGGCTTTATCATGGCTTCCGGACCTTGTACGGCTTGGCCTATAGTTTGGTTGGGACTTTACTTATTAAGGCCTTACAGTCTTGTGTGGACGTTTATGTATTGGACTTAATAGGCTGAGGTACTTTTCCCTACTACAGCTTCTGGGCCTTGTACAGCTTGGCCTATAGTTTGGTTGGGACTTTACTTATTAAGGCCTTACAGTCTTGTGTGGACGTCCATGTATTGGACTTAATAGGCTAAGGTACTTTTCCCTACCACAGCTTCCGGTCCATACCACAGCTTGGCCTATAGCTTGGCTGAGACATATAGCGGCTTACCTTTGAACGCCGGCTCTTGAAACGTTTGGCCTACTGATGGCTGAGACGTACAAGCCTTGTATATTTTCGGGTAAGTGTTACTAGGTTTGGCATGGCCTTTTGCGGAAGTCATTGATAGTCTACAAAACCATGGTTGATGTCTATTAACCATGGTTCTACAGAAAGCGGTTCTATAGATATCAAAACCCTTCAAATCACCTTAAAATAATCTCTCCACCAGAGTGTTGACGTTTATCAAGTTATCCAACGTTTATCAAGAGTTATTTTATCCAAGTATTCCATTCTTGTCCGTGTTCGTATTAATACCTACTTTTACCTTTTTGTATTCCGTCTAGATACTATACATTTCGTGTTCTATATACACATTATATCTCCATTATGGGCTGAGTCAAACACATTTAAAGAATTCGATTCCCTTTTACCACTTTGTTCAATTCATAATTGATTTAAGCTACATCCTAACGAAATAACCTTTTATTTTGAGTTACAGTGTTTGAACTTCATTTTCAAATACTCTGTAGTTATGTAATAGATTACAGCATCGTATATTCAGAATTAAAAATTAAAAATCAGAAGAAAACAACACCTTCCTACATCTTGTTTTGAAATATTTGACTATACCAGAGCCTTCATGGACGTATTGTCAGGCACCAGGGTTATGTTCAAAGATTTCGTTGTTTCACAGTTCAGGGGTAAGTATCCTACTACAATGACTTCATTTATTCACAACTTAAACCGAAAAGTATGTTGTTTTTTCGTTCTAAAAAATACACATTAGAATATTCATCTTTTCATAAATTGCTCTAAAATTAGTTTTAAACTTAAAATTTTAATTTGAAATTTGTAAGCGTAATATGTTGAAACAACACTGGCAATCAGAGATTCTGACTCTTCGTTGCTTTATTATTATTTATGCACCAGCTGACAGTTCTCAAACAGTTTTATACTTTTCCATAAAAAAACAAACAATTTTTATTAATAACTTTAACAATAGTTTATGATTATCCGAACTTTAAACATCGTAGATTTGTTAAGACTTAGACAGAACGTTTAAGATCGCATTTTGGTGATCTTCATCAGTGTCTTGCATCAGAAAACTGTCTCAGTAAGTTTTAACAAATTTACGAAATTTAAAGTTGGAATAGTCATAAACTATTGTTAACAATTCACAGAATTATCGTCTCTATGCGAACTAGATTATTACGCAGAAAATATTAACAAATTCTGAGTAGACCAAATAAAGGCGGTTGCGTGCAAAGGGCAAACGTCGTGCCTTTACTAACCAATAATAGCAGTTTTGATGGCCCAAGTACGTGAGTGGGTTTAACGAGTAAACAAATACAGCCTTATACAAGTGTGTGCAGATATTTTTAATCGAGTTTCCGTGGTAACCGCAATAAACACTACATATTGACTTACGTCAGTCAGCCTGTCCGATACATTAATACCAAGAGACATATAACAAATATCGATTGCAACAAAGGGTAAATGTAACTTTGGAGCCGTAATGTAAATTGGATTACATTCATTTAACTAAAGTGGATTATTTAAATTATTTAGCTCAGCGATTCCGAGGCAGAGACGTTTTTTTATTGGCCGACTCTCCGGAATATTTCTCCGGAAAATTCAGATACGTGGGAAGGTAAACTCACCACGGTCGATTCTTATACCTTATTCAGTAAGCAGAACTCAGAAATCAATACGAGGACATCGTTTCAAACGTTTGCAGCCTGGGCATGACATATTGTTTCTAAAACCTAGTTCAATCGGTTGAACATGGCGGAAGACACCAGGCTTAAGGCTTGTGGACAAGCAGGTGACACGTTTGTGAACATTTTTATAAAATAACCATCCCCTCTCAACAATTACAAATAACATTTAATACACCGGACTTCCCTAACGGGTTCCTTATGAACTCTGCCATTTGATGTAAGTCCTACCACCTATGAAACAACAAAATTCCTGTTAGTACAGAGGTGGAGAAGTACTGCAAAAATATACGTATAAACTCTTTTGTTATTTGATATATTTTAACAAAATTCGAATACACTTTTAATCAACCAAGAATAATGTAAATATTGTTTCAAATAAATGGTTTTTGATTTTAAAATATTATATATACACTAAATGTGGAAATTTGTAAAATAACATTGGTATCTGAGTTGGCTAATGCGTATTAATTTTGAGTTCAACTAGCTTATAAACATTTTTGTTTCAATTCCCGGTAGTGCCAAAACATTTCTGTGTGGTTTATCGGCTTTCTCTCAAAATTTAAGAGGCTGAGTTATGGCCAACTATGTGTGAGGGCCCGGCCTTTTGGTTAGGCCAACCAATAATGGACAAATTTCCTATTGCACTAGCTGTATCATACCAATCAGAGAAATTATTAAAAGCGCAGAAAAACTGACTGGTTCTTCTGGTATCAAATAGTTCTGGAAAATCTGGTGAATTTGTAGTATCTGATTACATTGTCTCTTGTCCAAAGACGGACCTCCCACCAGTCCAAGAACATAAAGGCTTTAGTGCTGTTCCAGACTGGTAGAAGTAAAATTTTATAAGTTGGCACTTGGGGCTGCGGGCCTCGGAGAGAGACTAAGGACAACGGGGAGTGGAGGTGCGCTCAGGTTATTTTAAAAAACATCGACCCTTAGACTCACGCTAAGTCAAAGGGTTGATTCATTATTTTGTCACTTATTAAAAGTTAAAATAACATCATACCTAAATAGGGCATTCACGGAAGCGTTCTAATTATATGTCTAGTTTTGGGACGGGTAGGCTACGATTTATGGCCCCGATGAGAGGCCCCTGATGTTTTATAGACGACGAGTAAACCATTTCTACCTAAGAGCCAAGTGGCTGCTTATAAAACTTGACTCATACCACGTGTTGTTGCTCCCCCCTTCTCTGGACTGACTCTAGTCATCTGGTCGATAGTCAGGTTTGGGGTTGGCTTCCTGCGGGCGTGGATCCAAATGCTGGACTGTAGATTCTCCCCAACATTCCATCTAGTTTTGTGTTACTTTGGGTGAAGCATCACTCTGATACATTGCTTTACCAGTCTCTAGTTTTGACAAACCCTATGAGGGACTACTTACAAACCTAGAGTCATAATTTGCGCCTAATGCAATGTCCTGAATGCATTAAATTCATTTTATACTGTACAACTCAAATAAGGCACATGTATTTAGATAGTCGATAACATTATTTACAAAGATAAAAGTCAAAATAGTAAACTCAAAATCTCACAAAAAAGTGTTTAATAAACAAACACACTAGTATATTGTGAACTAGTGTGTTTGTTTATTAAAAACAAATTTTTGGTTAGATCTTGAATTTACTATTTTTACTTACCGTTGTGAATTGTTCTCACTAGCTAAGCTCATATTAGATAAATAACATTATTAATATAATTAAATACAAATGCATAATTTGGTACATGTTTAAAAAATATTTCAAAATTTAAATAAATAAATAATTTAGTTCAATTTCTTTTATTAGTTCACGCTCTCCTTATACATATATATTTTCAAATTTTCAATCGATAATAAAATATTGTTTATTTATCTACTCAAATTCAAATACACTTTTTTAAACCAGTGGTGAATGACAATTGATGGTAATACAGTTTTAAAATAATAATTCATTAATTACATTTAATTAATTCACTTTATATTTTTATGGGAGAAAAACTATCAACAAAAAGGGCGAAGTAAAGAATATAGCTACTTCGTCCTATTTGGCTTAGGATACTGGTATTCATAAAACAGCTGATTCTATGTTATAGATTATGTGATAGAACAGATATTTTATCGCATAGGTTAGGTTGCTTAATTAACTGTAATTATTTAATAAAAAGTAACTTGAGTAAAACTTTTCTTTGTTGAGAATTTATTTTTTAAAATTTTTTTTATATTACTTGTTTTTAAAAAGCAATCAAATAAACGCCTGAAAACGATTTATAAAATCCAAAATCGAGGAAAAGTTGGTGATAGAAAAATTAAATTATAGATAACCCAGCCAGACGTTTTTATATTCTAGGTTTTAGTAATAGGAAATCGATAAGTAAGTATAGTAAATAAATATCTAATATAACAATCGTTGAAAGTTATTTTACATTGAAAAGTTTCCTCACATTACATCTATGCTTAAACTATTCAAGAGTTCTATTTATAATAAATTACTAAACTAATTATTATATTTCACAAATTCATAGTCATCTATGCTGTTTAATGAGACTTTAATTCCATTGTTTTTTTTTTTAAATCTACTAACCTGAATTTTACCATCGACAACAACTCTTATCAATTGTGTACATCTGACCTAAAAGCTAATGCGGCTAAAAAGCCAAAAGCTTACGATAATATTATTTTTAAACTCTTCAAGCGAGAATGTAAAGACCTTTGAATATGAAGTCTTTATGAAGATAACAATCGTTCAAATAGTATACAATTTTATTTTAACTCAGAATCGTTTCTATTTTTTAATTTAGTATATTTAAACACTGAAGGCTAAAAGGTGGGCTTTAAACTTTTGTTAGATTTAGATATTTTGTATCTACACACACACACACACACACACACACATACACACACACACACACACACACACACACACACACACACACACACACACACACACACACACACACACACACACACACACACACACACACACATACACACACACACACACACATACACACACACACACACACACACACACATACACACACACACACACACACACACACACACACATACACACACACATACACACACACACACACACACACACACACACACACACACACATACACACATACACACACACACACACACACACACACACACACACAGACACACACACACACACACACACACACACACACACCACACACACACACACACACACACACACACACACACACTCACACAAACACAAACACACCACACAGACGTCTTTATTTTTCCTATATAAAGTAGCGCAATGAGGTGTAAATAATCATTATTATTATTAACACACAAAACATTTTACATTACAATGCAAATTTTCATCATTTAATGCAATATAGACGCCATTTTATGTTCAAACCGCCATCATAGTATACGTTATGGCATTAAAAATCATACGCTCCTAATATATAGTTTTTACTTGACACGTCGCTCAGTTAGTTTAAGCTACGAACCTTCTATAGTGTTAAATTAAAATAATGTATTAAATAGCAATGTAAAAGGATTTAAACTTCCCTACAGAAAATGGTATCTTTTAACACATTTTACTATCATACTTGCCACTAATGGCGAGAGTGTGGTACAGGATAAAACATGCTTCAACATGCAAAGTGGAGGGAGAAGCCCGATACTCAAGTCAAAGTGCTATTCGCGACTTTACGCTCAGCGCTAAATAAGTTAAAACACTATCTGCGGAATTTTTTATTCGCGTGAGTCGAAAACGAAAAAGCCAGTTCCGGCAATAGTATCCGGCGACTATGTACAGAATTTACAACACTTAGAGTAAAATCAGCTGTACAGCTTCTGAGATCCTCTTAAACTTTAAAATACCGTACGGTGTAGCCTGTGATTACGATAACTCTACTGGAATTTTACACACTTGCTTTTGCAAGATAAATAACTTCTTGTTTTCATTTACACCTAATAATCCGATCTAACAAACATTGTTTTTATATATGACAAAAAAATTATCATACATTTTAGTTCTTCTAGAATAATAATTGTAAAAAGCTCTTGAAGGTTGTAAAATTACTCGAAATAACAAATCTCAATATACTCCTATTGTCACAGCTACCAAATGGTCAGGTTGGGTGGTATCCTGTCAGTAAGCCCACGTCCCTTGCTTAGGGATCCAGCAACCCTGGAGCAGATAATGGTCTATTTAGCACGTACCTGGTTCAAATCGACTGGTAATTTGGCGGCACTAAAAAAAGGACCTTGCTAAGGGAATACTGGTCCCGTATAGTTGTGGAAAAGCGGTTTCTGTGATGAGCACTTGTTTCATGCTAGTGATGTGCCGTTGAGCCATATAACAAGGTGTGCGTCCTGGAACTACAGGATCATGGCGCCAGGTCCTATCACTATCTAACTACCTTCAGTTGAGTATATGAGCCACGAGTTTGACGTCAGATTCGTGGGAAATTGTGGGTTTTATATTGCGTGATGATAATTCCTACTAGTTCACACTCTCCCTGTATGTGTATATCTAGTTAAAATTAGCAATCTTTAATAAAATCCACTCAGGTTCTTCTACTCAATCGTTTTTTTTTCCACTCAAGTCCAAATATATTTTTTATACTTCTAGTAGATGACACTTGATGTTAATACAGTTTTTTAAATACTGAACCAATCAAAAAGTATTTTATTAACGATTAAAAACTCGAACAAGTTGTATACACACACACACACACACACACATATATATATATATACTATATACTCACACCAACACACGTACACATACACACACACATACACATGCACGCACACACACGCGCGCGCGCGCAAGGGGCACACACACGCACGCACGCACTCACACACACACACACACACACGCACGCACACACACACACACACACACACACACACACACATATATATATATATATATATATATATATATATATATATATATATATATATATACTATATACTCACACCAACACACGTACACATACACACACACATACACATGCACGCACACACACGCGCGCGCGCGCAAGGGGCACACACACGCACGCACGCACTCACACACACACACACACACACACACGCACGCACACACACACACACACACACACACACACACAAACACACACACACACACACACACACACACACACACACAAACACACACACACACACATGCACGCACGCACGCACTCACACACACACACACACACACACACACACACACACACACACACACACACACACACACACACACACACACATACTTAATTGTAAATATTTAATACAACGTAACTAAAATAATTATTTTTCCTCACCTAAGTAGGGGTTGACTTTATTTATTTATTTTTTTTTTTTTTTTATTTTTTTTTTTTTTTTATAAAAATTTCATTAATTTCAATTCACTAAAATATATTTATTAAAACAATATTTTACACCATTTTTATCAAATAATTTATCCACCAAATTAAAACCCTTCTAAAGAAATTCTCAATAGCTTTGAATAGTCGAAATATTCTTATAGGCTACTTTATAATCTACTTTAAACACTTTCTGAAAAATCTAAATATTACGTCTATTTCAAATGATTCAGAATATTTTTAATGTGTTTCTAAATTCAAATAATTTAAATTTTTAATGAAGCAAAACAAATTTACTGGAACTTTTATTACGAAATTTCATTTATTAGAGAAGATTTTAAAAATTCATAAATATTAAAATACTTTTGAGATAACTCATTTTATGATAAGTAATGCAGAGAGTAAAAATATATTTAAAAAAAATAACAAACTCAGACATTTTTAATTATTTCTAAAATAAATAGTATATTTCACATATTAATCTTATTAAATACAAATACCTAATTTTTCTTTAAATAAATAAAACCTCTATACTACAAATTAATTTTCTTTTATTTAAAATCTAGGTTTTAAATAAAATAAAAAGTATTTTTTTGTATAGAGGTTTCATTTATTTAAAATAAAGATTACGCCGCAGGTGTTTTATACCGTTATTAGCTAATTTTACGTTTAAAACTTATAAGAATTACCCATATTTATAATTAGAATCTTATAACTCAACAATATTCGGCACAAATATTCTTTGAGCTTAGCTTGTGAGGTTATGTTAAAAACAAATAAAAACATACACAATACTCACCAATTAATCATGTATTTACTAAACGAGTATTACTCAACGAGTATTAATTTGTGTGTATTGTGTATGTTTTTATTTATTTTTAATATTCCTAAGTTGCACAGTGTTTAGTGAGATTTACTTGGAAATATACTTAAATCCCCAATATTGTATAGGAATCCGCAATATTGTATAGGAATCCGCAATATTGTATAGGAATCCCCAATATTGTATAGGAATCCGCAATATTGTATAGGAATCCGCAATATTGTATAGGAATCCCCAATATTGTATAGGAATCCGCAATATTGTATAGGAATCCCCAATATTGTATAGGAATCCGCAATATTGTATACGAATCCGCAATATTGTATAGGAATCCACAATATTGTATAGGAATCCGCAATATTGTATAGGAATCCCCAATATTGTATAGGAATCCGCAATATTGTATAAGAATCCGCAATATTGTATAGGAATCCCCAATATTGTATAGGAATCCCCAATATTGTATAGGAATCCGCAATATTGTATAGGAATCCGCAATATTGTTTAGGAATCCGCAATATTGTATAGTAATCCGCAATATTGTATAGGAATCCCCAATATTGTATAGGAATCCGCAATATTGTATAGGAATCCGCAATATTGTTTAGGAATCCCCAATATTGTATAGGAATCCGCAATATTGTATAGGAATCCCCAATATTGTATAGGAATCCGCAATATTGTTTAGGAATCCGCAATATTGTATAGGAATCCGCAATATTGTATAGGAATCCCCAATATTGTATAGGAATCCGCAATATTGTATAGGAATCCCCAATATTGTATAGGAATCCCCAATATTGTATAGGAATCCGCAATATTGTATAGGAATCCGCAATATTGTATAGGAATCCCCAATATTGTATAGGAATCCCCAATATTGTATAGGAATCCGCAATATTGTATAAGAATCCGCAATATTGTATAGGAATCCCCAATATTGTATAGGAATCCCCAATATTGTATAGGAATCCGCAATATTGTATAGGAATCCGCAATATTGTTTAGGAATCCGCAATATTGTATAGGAATCCGCAATATTGTATAGGAATCCGCAATATTGTTTAGGAATCTGCAATATTGTATAGGAATCCCCAATATTGTATAGGAATCCGCAATATTTTATAGGAATCCCCAATATTGTATAGGAATCCCCAATATTGTATAGGAATCCGCAATATTGTATAGGAATCCCCAATATTGTATAGGAATCCGCAATATTGTTTAGGAATCCGCAATATTGTATAGGAATCCGCAATATTGTATAGGAATCCGCAATATTGTATAGGAATCCGCAATATTGTATAGGAATCCGCAATATTGTTTAGGAATCCCCAATATTGTATAGGAATCCGCAATATTGTATAGGAATCCCCAATATTGCATAGGAATCCGCAATATTGTTTAGGAATCCGCAATATTGTATAGGAATCCGCAATATTGTATAGGAATCCCCAATATTGTATGGGAATCCGCAATATTGTATAGGAATCCGCAATATTGTATAGGAATCCGCAATATTGTATAGGAATCCGCAATATATTTCAGGGAACCATACAATTCCAAACGTGTATTTTCGATTACAATGCCTCGTGAAAACATTTATTTTCTGACGTACGTTCTATTGCCTGTCATAGTGGATTTAGATCTGTCACGGACAAGTTGACGAAGAAACTAAATAGACTCCAAAACAGCTGACGGAAATGATTTAAAGATTACTTTTCAGTGTTACTAAAGCGAACGAAGAAATGTAGAACTAAAATAGTTTCACACGTCAAAACCAAGCGGAATTGTGTGAAATTAAAAAACGTTTGGCAATGATTATAAACCAAACCAAAACAACTACGATACCGAAGTATTACAATTAATATTTACATAAGACTTTTGTTTATGATTTTAAGTTGATACATTATTTGCTTTTTTTCTGGAAATTATTAGAATGTGTTTATGTTGAAATACAATATAAAAATATGATTTTAAAATATTGTTCCCAGAGTGAAATATATTTTGTATAGTTATACATTTTGAGACTAAACAAAATATTTTTCCCATTTAGCATATTATATAAATATTTATAAGAAGTACATCTATAACATATAGAATTGAAAATGTTTATGACAAAATCTCACCAAATAAACTGTGGGAATCACTGGAGAAAACCGACAAAAGAATGATTTCAACAAGAGTGCTGCTGAGGCTATGCAAAGATAAAGGTAGACGGAAGTATATCAATGGGATTCCAAATCAACAAAGGAAGTTATCTCTCACCGAAATTATTCAAGATTTACTAAAACAGTCTCTTGAACTTTGGAAAAAAATGCAAACATGGGATTAACGAACAAAAACAATAGTTGTTGTTCTTGTTGTCGTGTGACAAGTGCAATAAAAACAATAAAAAAAAGAAAAAAAGTGTTCAGAGAAAGGTAAAGAGAGCACGGTTACACGGGTCCAAAGTCGTGAAGCACTGCACTGGCCACATCCGCAGCTTTGTCCGTATAAAGGGTCTCCCCAGAACAGTTAAGTCAATTTTAAATAGTGCTGCAATGATGGACGGGCAGTTGAAGAGGTGATCGGGATTAAACTGTATCCCTGGGCAGTGCTTACATTCAGGGTATGTTCTTGATCCATCAGGCAAGATTTTCATGTCTTTGAGGTGCATTGTCCTCAGTCTGGCAATTGTTTTTGTTATTTCCCTGTCGAAGTTAAGCTCGGGAAGTGATGATTTTCTTTGGTTGTTATGGCAGAACTTCTGTTTTGCAACGGCATTTACGTCGGAAGATGTAATCACGGGGGCTGGTTCGATGGTCATCGCTTCCTTGACCAGAGAATCGGCCTCTTCGTTCCCTTTGATGTCGACGTGTGCCGGGATCCATTGAAAAGCTTCTTCTTTTCCTCAATTAAGAACAGGAGGGTATTGATCTTTTGGGCGATAATTATCTAAATTAAAATAATTAATATTACAAGTTACCTATGATTAGAACTTTTTGTACATTTTGATGTCCATGTCATCATCGTTAGAGAGACTTAATAAAAAATTACAATCTAGAACAGAATATCTTACAAACTAGAATGACCTCTTGATTTTTAACTATAGTTTTTCATTCCAGGTAAATGACGATTTTATTCCTCACCAATATCTTCTTTTACGCCTTTCATGTACATATTTAGTATACACTCTAGTATACACTTTTGTATGACTCCAAAGGCTTCCCTCTACTTCAGGTAAACTACCATGCCCAAGCAAGATATAATTTCACCTATTTACTCCCTTATTACACTTTTGCTATTACTTGGGACCTGACTTTTTGTTAACTAAAATGACGAGGCTGAAGAAGTCGTAAGACGAAAACGTTTCCTCCAAGTGTAAGTTAACAATTTAACAACTTTTAGTTAACAAAAAGTCTGGTCGCAAGTAATAGCAAAAGTGTAATAAGAATTAACAACCAGCTCGTCATGAACGGAAACAAGATTTCGATATTTACTTTCATCACCATGAGAGCAATAAATCACTGAATCTTGTCTACATTTCTTCCACTTAAGCTTGCGACGCGTTGCAAAAATCTTCTACACCACAGTCCGGATTATTTTGATCATAAACGTAATCCCATTCATCACAAACTGGGCGAGATAAATTAAAAGAAATTTCGATTTAAGTGGTACTACAAATTTAAGATTAATTTTAAAACATGTACCAAAATACACTTACGTGTCGAAATCTTGTTGCTGTTCATGACGAGCTGGTTGTAAATTACTTATTACACTTTTGCTATTCCTGGCGACCAGACATTTTTGTTAACTAAAAAATGTTAAATTGTTAACTTACACTTGGAGGAAAACGTTTTCGTCTTACGACTTCTTCAGCCTCGTCTTATATCACTTTCGTAATATAACTTTAATGAGTTGACTTACTTTCTTTCTAAAGTTTTTTGAAAAGTTTTTAAAGCATTTATTACGAATACGAAAGAAATGTTTAAAAATTTAATATGGCACAGTAAGTAAAAAGCCAGCAGAGATGTATAACTCTCTTACCGATTCTGACGCACGACACCTTTTTTTAAGAGAGCTTTATATTCGCATGTCACACGAGAAAATATCTTCAATATGGACATTTTATTGTGCGTTGTTAGCTTGCGTAGAGTTCTACTAAGTAAGCAGATATTTGACTGATGTGAAAATGTGTTTTTTTTTCTGAAACTGTATTTTTACACCTTCGAGATCTGTTCAGTGGATGTTTTACAATTTGTATAGGCTATAGTTATTTTATAGAATTTATTCATGACTTGAGTAAACTTGGCTCGTATTCTACTAAGATATTGCGGCAGAACTATTCTTCAATTACCTATTTTTAATTAGGTTTCTAGCCTTAGGTATGTATTTTCACATGCTGCGTCGACCTGGGGGCTTAGAAAGCATACAGAAATGCTTTGGCGCTATCGCGGGTCGAATCCCTGGCTATTATGTTAAATGTCTTACATTCTACATCTTTGGTTATAATATTATTTTACAAATTTTAACTTATAATGTACTACTATTAATTTATTATTTAAAACCGATGGACACCTTACAAGAAAACATCTTACCTCTTTGCGCAGAGTAACTACTTGAAGCAAAGGTGGCGTAATTGTTTATTTTATATAAGTAGAACACTTGATCACAAACAATACTTTTTATTTAAACCTTACGTAATTGTTTTGCGATGAAGATAAAGATTTAATATAAGGTTTTATTTAAGTTATGGTTTAGAGAGTGTATTTATTTAAAATAAAAAAATCCGTACGTGGTTTAAAGTAAATTAGATTTAGACGTAGGTAAAACTAAATTGTAATATCACACATAAAATTTGCAATAACTCAAACCTAATAAAGCTGTGGTAAAATTATTGGATAACTATAAGGATTAAATTCAAGACCAATACTTTACCATTTAAAATTCGAAATTTAATTTTTATAAGTTTGATGATGTAAGCCCAGTACTAAAAAAAAATGGGAAAATCTCCGAGGGCAGAGTCTTTTTTTCTATTACTGATTTTTCAAACTTTTCAAATATCCGAATAATATATTCGGTTCTCTTTGGATGTATGCGGTTGAAACTCAAAAAGTCTAATCACAATCTTTGGGCCCTCTGAAAAGTGTACTTTCCTTATAAGGAAGTTCAAATGTACTTGGAAAACGTTAAAGTAAAATCATTAGCCTGTACTCTCGACTTGAGCACTTACTATTGACATTGAAGTGGAACTAAGAGGTTTAGAAAGAAATACAAAAAGGGATGAAAAGTAGGCCTCTTAAAACTTAGTCCTATAAGAAAGTGTGACAGCTCGGCGCTCCCCAAACGGTCAAAGTGGCTGCCAACGAATGATTGTCATGTTAAAATAGGGTCTTCGACGAAACGTGTAACCAATTTTTACACTGACATTGTATAGAAAGCACTATCTTGATTTCACACAAGAAAGCATTAATAAAAATCAATATGTTCTATTTCCTTTGTACGTCAATATTTCTAATTCATTTTTAATTCAAGGCGATAAAAGCGTGTTGATACTGGTTTATTGTGCAAAACCTCACCCGGCAAAGATTTTTAGATTTTACTGATTAAATTTTTACAAGGTGAATTTCATATTTATTATTTTAAAATTCTATAGGTTATGGGTTTTAAATATCACTGTATTCTCTGTTATCTTAAATAAATGAATCCACTTTTTTTCTTTTTTTAATTAAAACTGGTTTTATTAAATCAACAATTAACTTCTCTTGCATTATCTTAACCTAAATACTGTTAATAATAAATACACAAAAACCTCTTAACCACAAACATTCTTTAATTTACCCTAATGTACATTTCAGTTACAAAGTAACCATCCTCAGAGGGATAACATACAAAGACTCTAAATATACTAAATACTGTTATAGCAAAAGTGCCCATTGACTCATTAGTTCTTGTCTGAACATTGTCAATACATATTATATTAGAACTAGCACAGCACAAGACAACACTACGCTAAACCAAATGGTTTGGTTCTCTTCAATCTTCTAACCATGGACTGGTTATCGAGAAGTTGAAGAGTCACTATACTTGGATGAAGGTGAAATCTCTTTTCATGTTTTTTGGTCATCTTCTTTATTTCTTCTGGTATCGTCGGAATATTTAGATCTCGGTGAATATCTTTGTTTGTTACATTCCAAGGGGCATTCACCATATTCCTCAAAACTTTATTTTGGAATATCTGGAGAAATTCTACATTAGATTTCTTTGCACATCCCACAGTTGACTGCCATACATCCAAACTGGTTTCAAAATCTGATTGCAGATTAATATTTTATTTCCTAATGAGAGGTTTGAATCTCTAGAGGAAATATTGCTTACGGTATTTGATATTTAATTCTTCCTTTTTCATTATGCGGTGTTTCCATCTTAGTTTAGCATCTAGGTTCGTACCTAGATATTTAGCTTTATTTCCATAAGGGAAGATGATTCCGTTAATATCCATTAACTGAGGGTCTTTCAGTACCTGATTTGTGAAGTTGATGTGGACTGACTTCACTTCATTCAGTTTTATTCTAGGAGTTTGTTTGTTGATCTCTGGACTTTGTCCATAGATGTATATATGTCTGTTGCTAACAATGCTGTACCATCTGCAAACATTGCTAAGGTTACTTCTGGGGTGGTTGGAATATCACAGGTGTAAGTTAGGTAGATTACTGGGCCCAGTACACTACCAACGGGGTACTCCTGCTTTGACTTTCTTAATTTCGGAATATTCTCCTTCCTGTTTGATTGTGAATGTTCTGCCTGTTATATATGATCTTAACAATGAAATTCCTTTGAGAGCATCTTATTTAATGTATAGATTAGGCCATCATGCCACACCTTATCAAAGGCTTGGGCCACATCTAGAAATAGTGCAGTGCAAATCTGTTTGTCTTCTAAGCTTCTTTTTACTATATCCGTTATTCTATGGACTTGACCTATAGTGGAATGTTTTTCTATGAATCCAAACTGGTATTCTGAAATCAGATCATTTTTCTCTATGACTGTTTTAAGCTATTTCAGTAAGAGCTTTTCGAATAGCTTAGAAATTGTAGGAAGTAGCGATATTGGTTGACTTAATATGATTACGCAATTTTCCTGGTTTTGGTAACATTACAACTTCTGCTACCTTTCAGATATATGGCACATATTTAAGTCTAAATGCTGCATTAATAAAATAAGTAAGGATGACTGATCCTTTGCTCTTTCAATATTTGTGCGATGATGAGATCAAATCCTGGGGTATTTTGGGATTAGGATTTATCCGAATTTTTTGATCCACTTTCTTTATAGTTGCCAGTGGCATTTCTTCTGACATTATATTGATACTATCATCCAAATCATAATCGTTTATCATTATGTTGGGCTGGAATATGTCTTCCAAGTGTTCTGAGAATAAGTCAGCTTTTTGCTTATCATTTCTTGCCCAACGTCCATTGTCTTTCCTGATTGGATGTACTGAAGTAATCGGCCTCTTGATGTTTCTGGTGGCTCTCCAAAGAGAATAATTTGTTTCCTTCGTTACGTCCAAATTCTCTAAATAAAGGTTTACAGAATCCTGTTTGAGATCCCGAATTAGCCTCTTTCTTTTTTGACTCTTGTTATTTAAAATGGTTTTGTCTACTAGGTCTCTGGCCTGCTGCCATCTTCTTCTTGCCTTTCTTTTTTCTAAAACTAGTTTCATCATTTCTACTGGGTAGTTGTTTCCTTTAGGGACATAATTAGTCTGTCTTATGTAATAATATGCAGCAGTTGTATAATCGCTCTAATTCTTTTACATTCTTGGTCAAGTTGCTCTTTTGTCTTCAATTGGACATTTAGTACAATTTTATCTTGTAGTTCCTGTCTGAAGCTATCCCAATCTGTGTTTTGTGCACCAAATATGGCCGAATCTCTTTCTTAATGATTTTTTTCACTCAACGTTAGTATCACTGCTGAGTAATCTGAGTTCATATCCAAATTTTTTTCAATATCTATGAAATTTGCAAATTGTTTCTGGTTATGAAGAAATCAAAAAGAATCTGTATTTTATTCTTATCTGTTGGCCAACCTGTGGGTTTTCTTGTATGAAAATCAGAACTTTGTTCTTTAATTGCTGTTCTTAACTCTTTACCCTTAGTTGTCGACATTCTTGCTCTCCAGTCCACATGTTTGGCATTGTCATCACCACCGATAAATGAATCCGACACAAATATTTTAGAATTAACAAAAATAATTTTATCAAATTATTAAAATCGTTTACTATTGTGTAGTAAATGCATAGCATACATCGCAAATAAATTCTCAATTGTCAGAAATGTAATAAAATTGAAAGGCTACATAGAGATACAAGTTTTTCTAGAATAATTTTAATTAAATTGAAAATAAAAACAAAATAGTTTCAAAGCGTATGTTTTATTAAAATATTTAGCCTACATTTTCAAGAATTACAATAAAGATTATTTTAATATCGGGAAGAGTTTGCCTCGACCACATCACACTTCATTAACTAGTGGATATCGTGGAGTTCAAGAAATGGTAAACTGAATTATTTTAGGGTAGCAGAGTTATCGGTCGAAACACACTCGTATGTGCATAAACTGACTTGACCTATGGAGCTATTTTTTGTCTTCTTCGTATTTCATGATAACGCTAATGTAGGTGACTGATCGCCTTTAGATGATACCCTCATTTTGAAAGGCATATTCAATAATCGATTGTACTTATTTTAATCGTAAGTAGGGGAGAGGTAACCTTCAAGTTTTATGACAACCTCATTAATGAGTACACAGCTTAAAGGGACTACTTATTTGCGTATTTTACTCTTAAAGCCTTCTGATTAAGCTTGTTACAGTCGGTTATGGAATACCATACAATAAACAAGAATAACAAACTAATTTGTTTTAGGAAAACTTTTATTATTTTCCATAAATATATAAAATACTAGAAACTCTAACAATTTTAAATATTATGATTACCTCAAATTATAACAATCAAATTATTTATAACTTCTTGTATAATCTCTGTGGGCAAATAATTTAGTTTACAGATATTTCTTTTTTAATTTTAATCTTGATCTTAAATAACATATGTCTTCGAAAACTACATCTCCGTCCCCGTCTTCAACACATTGTACAATATTCATACTTTGCATTCCTGCTCCTTCACATGACGTCTTTCCAAACAACGCCCTGGTTGATTTAATTCCTCTCTCTTTTAATAAAATACTTATCCTTCTCCTAAGGCGCATTCAAATTTAGTTTTACTACTAGTCTCAACACTTCAGTATTATTTCTTTCAATCTTCAATTCGTGCTATTAGTTTATTTTTATACAATTGACATAGCTATTAGTAAAAGACTATAACAACATTTACCGTTTCCTTAATTGAGGACGGCCATTTTGGAAAATAGTTCTGATCTCTGATTAATTTAAAGATAAGGAGGAACATCAATAAAATAAAATTACAAATATTGGTCTAACACTTCAAAATGCTTCCACGCAATTGATACGATGAAGCTGGGTAAAGTATAAAACAATATATACAGGAATAAACAAATTAAAAAATATGCGACAGTCTTTTAAAAGTTGATCTAATAACAAAAAAGTTAGAAGTGCCTTCCTTATTATGCCCGATTACTGAGCGTTAGCGAATTTTTGAGAAAGGATTTCATCAAGTAAAATCATTTAGATTTTTCAAGTAAAATGAAGTAGTACTCCATTCAGACACTAAAAATTAGGAAAATAATGATTTCTACATGGATTTTCTCTGAAATTGTTTAAACAATTCATTTCAAACCAGTAAATCTTTATATTTTGATAAGGATAGAGTTCAATACAAAATATGAGTTGAAATTTTCAGGTTGAACGTAGAATTGAGTTTTTGTTCTATTATGAGTCATCAACCCATTTATTTAATAACGTTACAGATCATTTATTTATTACATTTAGTGAGATTTTCAGTGAAAATAAAAGTAAGAGTATTTTACAGTATTTTCCTTCAAAATATGTAATATTTCATTACATTATCATTTATTTAAAACAAACTGTGGTTAAATAATACTCTAACCACGAATACCTTTATTTTAACCTAATGCATATTTCGGTCTTGACAGTTACACCTCTGAGGATGGTTACTTTGTAACTGAAATGTACATTAGGCTAAAATAAAATATTTGAGGTTATAAGCTTTAGAGAATCAAGATTATTTATTATTATGTTATATATTATGAAATGTTAGTTTTCTTAAATATAATACTCATGTCAGATTTATTTTCTTATAGCATATTCTTATATATAGCATTTTTTTTTTTTTTTTTTTTTAGGCGAAAAACAAAACTAAACAAACTAAACAAAATAAAATAAATGTTTAATACTAATTGTAACTAAAACTAGAAACTAAAATTATACTTAATTTAAATATTATTAAATAGATTCAGGTGGCGTAACAAAGGGATGACACGATCGATAGTAGAATTATTGTTACTGACCAGATATTCTAAATGTGTAAAGACAGATGATTAATGTTTACTTACAAACTGACGGCTGCCACAATGTACAAAGTCCACTTACCTGTAAAGAGAGAAAAATATATAATTCGAGTATATCTCTGCCCATCAATTGAACAGAAGTTAGACCAAACTCTCTAAAATATTAAACTGTTCGCTCGTGCTCACTTTACATCCATTATCTATGAGAACCACAGGCTCCGCTTAAACGTTTTCCCGGAAACATACAAACCTCCACTAAACACTTTGCAAACGTGAACATTGAACTCCATCCGGACTCATTAATGCACGTGATTAAAGAAAACATTTACTATGTAAACAATAGTGCGATTTATTTTTTGGTTGCTTTAATGTCGGTTTTAACAAAAAGGTTTTAAATACTGGAAGAAGATCTGACACTCGCAGCTCGCTAAGAATCATCGTCCATTGAGTCGCGTTTCATTCGTCATATGGCCTTTTCAGTACAAAGAAATCTCCCAGTCCCGTGGATACTGCATAAAACGAAAGATAATTTTGGCAATATTTCTTTCTTTAATGACGTCAGTCATGTTTCTATAATCATGTGTCATCTACAAAGGCAAACACTGGATACATAGTTTACTTGTTACTGATGAAGGCAACTTGATTATCGAAACATAACGGCCTTAAAGGCTTGTAAAATATTGTGGTGCTTGAGTTTCTTATTTATATATGGGCAATGGTGTAAATTACTGTATATAGACTATATATAAGGATCTTACGTCTAGATGTAAGCCCATATTTAGTAATGTTTAAATGATAATTTTGAGTAAGTTATTCATTAATAATAACTGAGACAATTTTTAATCAAAAATAGTTTTATAACTATTTCACTACTTGACCAGCTTTCATTTATTAGATTACGGTAAACATTTAGAGCTTTACGATTTTATTCACATATACAATTTACTATCCTTAACCCATTTCCTGTTATTATTTTCTACCGATAGTATGTTTACAAAAAATATGTACCGGAAGAATTTGACTACACAGATACACAGTTTGTCTGTAGTGTATGTAATATACACTAAAGACTCAAACTGATTAAATACGACGCTCTGTAGGCAATGTTTAAGATAGTCTTACCTTTAGAACTGAAACCAGTAAACTGTGAGTAGAGTGAATTATAGAGAAGAATGTAAACAGTTATTTGTTTTTACTGAAACAATGTTATTGAATTTTAAAAACGGAACCCTTATTGCATTTTTTGTTTTAATTTTACTTCTCTTTGTAGCTGATGCCTTACATGATATATTTTATGTTGCAATATTCAAACAGCATAGATTTCATACAACCAATAACTACTTTGAGTTAGGCCTATATCATCTCACTTCAAATATGAACAAAATAGAAATAATTATGCATAAAAACTTTTAAAAACGTTAACACATTTGTGTTATGCTACAAACCTTTCTCGTTAACGACTTTACAGTACTTAAGTTATGTTTGTTTATTGAGAAAATCAACGATATTGTCATACATTTTTAAAATGAACTGATACATAACAATGCAATATTTCAATACAGTTTGAGCTATAACAATATCAACCCAACAATACATTTCATTAAATTAAGTGTGATTTTTTTCTTACTTTGTGCTTTCAATTTACTTACAACCAAGATGGAGGCCGATGATATAATGGACTTTACCTGCGGCCATTTTGATATGTGTGTAGGTTGCAGTCATGCTGACGTAATGGATTATAACTGAGTTGATTTGTAAAGCTTATTTCTAAAGCTTTACAAAGCTTTACGGTTGTAAATTTACTTTACTTTTAAATGCAAGTTGTAAGGACATTTTATTGACATTTGGCAAGTGTTATTTTATGGTACCGTAAGGAAAAATAATAATGAGTGATAATTATTTTGTAAAAAAAGATTTGATGTAGGCTTATAGTGAATAACTTAGTGTTATTGATTAACTAAGTAATTTAATTGTGTAGACTTAATTCATTTTCATAATTTATGTCTATCAAAAGTTAGTTGTACAACTGTAATATAATACCACTTAACACATTTCCGTTTCTTTTAATATGATTTATATAATATATATATATATATATACATATATATATATATATATATATATATATATATATTTAATAAATTTAAAATATTTCAAACACAAGAATACTTTTAATGAATATATTTATTCAAAGCTTTTCGCCGATAAAAAAGTATCAGCATCTTCAGGAAAAATAATTATCTAATAAAATACTTTTACAAAATTAAATCATATGTACTACAAAGAATCATATGTTTATAATTATTGCACTTTATGTAAATTTTTCTATAACATCAATGACTTTATAAATAGTTTGGTGCCTTGATCTCACTTGAATTTATTCATCAATTAATTTGTCTGTAACTTTATGCTTATAAATTTCCAATGTTTCAAATATATTCAATTTTAAACCTTTATTTAATTCTTTTATTAATTTCATATTTTCTATTTCCGGAAACTCATGTCTATTATTAATACAATGCGTAGCTAAATTGGATTTGTATATGTTTGGTTTGATATAAGCGTTTAAATGTTCTTTGTATCTTTCTTTTAATTTCTTTTTTGTTTGTCCTACATATAATTTATTACAAGTTTGACATTTTATATTATATACATTATAATATAATGTTTATTTATATATATTATAAATATATTCATTAAAAGTATTCTTGTGTTTGAAATATTTTAAATTTATTAACTATATATACAAGAAAACATATCACCACATTTAATATATATATATATATATATATATATATATATATATAATACGTTTTCTTGTTTAATAATTTAAAACAACATAGGTTATTCAAATACAAGAATTTATTGTATTTAATATTATTGTATTAATAAGAATATTCTTGTATTTGAATAACCTATGTTGTTTTAAAATAATATAGTATTAATACTATACAAGTGAGTATAAATGTTAACAGTCAGATCTTATAGTAAATAACTTTAAAAGATTTACATATATATTATCTTTAGTGTTTATATTTTTATTACACACACACACACACACACACACACACACACACACACACACACACACACACACACACACACACACACACACACACACACACACACACACACACACACACACACACACACACACACACACACACACACACACACACACACACACACACACACACACACACACACACACACACACACACACACACACACACACACACACACACACACACACACATACACACACACACACTCATATATATATATATATATATATATATATATATATATATATATTTACTTTATATATATATATCACTTTCACTATATGTACTTAAACAAGAATCTTACTTGGTATTTATGCGAGTTAACTTTCAAAGATTGATGGTATCTCCATCATCAAGCATCACTGATCGGGGTTTGTAGTAGACTGCGAGCTGTGTGCGATTCCCATCGTCACGAGGTGTGGTGTATCGTTATGTTCTATTATTTTCGGATTCACTGCACTGTGCGAGTCCTTTTAGTTTGTCTTGGGGTTAATTTTGTCTATTAGGTTGAATAATTTATCGTTTTTTGATTTTATTTGTATTGTTAGTTTATGATATCATTTTTATGTTTATAAATTTTTAGTTATTCCCAGACAGATATCAAGAACACCTCAATGCATACATCAAACCTGAAACTTATATACGCTCAGTAGACTCACACGGATAAAGCATGAAGCTGTAACAAATTATTTTTAGTTGGATGAGGTAACGAAAATGAGCTAAACACAAGTATGTAAACACAAAATACTTCATACAACTGGAACTGTAGATGAAAGAATTACTATATTTTCTTAGATTTATATTTTGTTAATCATTATACTATTTAGGAATTTTATGATTAACAAGAAATGAAAATAACATTTTCTGGTAAATTTTCACATGAAAACATTTTATACATTTGTTCCAAATAGAGGGCAAATAATTTCCGCTTTTTGAGTCAAACATTTTGAAATGTTCAAATTCTAAACCAATAAGCAAACGTTAGTTATTAATATATCGATTCCATTTGTTTACATTAACCGGTATTTATATATTTTGTAGTAGCTTTGGCGTTTCTAACCTTTCGGAAATTAATTACGCATTTTCCAATAAAGCCCTTAACGTAATAGTATTACATTCTATTTGAATAGTCATTCATGTAGTGGTTACTTTTGAGCCACTATTTTAAACAAGAGATAATAAAATTATATAGTGACTAAAACAAAACACCTATAACCATATTAAATTTGGATTAACCTTATGTGAATTTAGATCCAATCGTTACCTCAATCTCAGGCAAAAAATTAATATATTTGGATTCAAGACGTAATTAGAGGGTATATTTTACACTCGTGAATTTTAGTGAGTAATGTCTATCATGGACGAACCTAATTAGGTCAGTTTAAATTTAAAACGTATTTTCTGGATAAGTTAATATTCTAATAACATTATTGCGTTAAATGTCATGTAAATTTGCAAATTCTTGCGTTGCTGGGGCACCTACGTTTAAGAATGGGCTGTAAATTATGTGAAAACGGAGTCGTAAGGAAAGCTATCAAAAGTTTAAATACATCATATTCTTCTCAAGGGAAGGGCGGAGCGTAGCCAGACCAGTGTGTAAGGGAGGGTTAAGCCTCCCTGAATTGAAATGTAAATGTATATATAGTAAGGCGGTTGTAGAGAACGGTAAAATGCTGAGGCTGAGATACTTTTTGTTTTACGGTGTATGAGAGGATGGTCTTACTTTGTATAAAAGCTTAAACATGATTGTATTAGGTTTACGTAGAGTCGCAGTGGATTCATATTTGGTTGATTCTTTCTTTCTGTAGTTTCACGGAGATCAGACAGTATTCCTACTACCCCATAAGAAGAATATAAGTTGGATTATGTTATATAAAAACCCCCTGGACAGGAGGAAGGAAGAGAATGCATTACGTATGCGTACCTGCAGTATACCTCTTTATCGGGGTTGTAAAGGGGTGTCACTCGTTGTATCCCCTGTAAGGAAACGTGTAAAGAACTGTAGGTTGAATTAAGTAAGAGTAAGATAATGAAAACATATAATTATGTGACTCTATGAACTGAGGCGGCTCTCAACCGGGGCGTAGGCACGTGCCTACCGGGCATCGATTTCCTGTAGATAATTCTAAAATAGGTACAAAGTTGAACTCTAACATTTATATCTGCTTTGAGGTTAAATAGCAACAGTATTCAGCTTTACCTTCTACTCCACCAAATAAGAATATTCCCCCTACTCAAAACAAAATTCTCTCTATACGTATAGAGACCATGTCGTTCGTTACTTCAGTATTTTTTCTTCTTAAAAGCGAAAAATCAAAAACTGTTATCATGGCCTAAAACGTCTGTAAATACAAGAAAGTCCTGTGGATAATGCTTTCCAAAATAATCACTAGCCGTGTTTTTTCTCCGCCCAAAGGAGCAGGATCTCTTTCCCTCACGTTTTCCCATTTTTATACTTTAAATTGTGGGAACAACAAACTTAAAGATTTCATATTTACGATGTAGCCTTGGTGTAACATGATTCTCAAAGTATTTTTAAGAGTCTCCAAAGATTATCTGTAATCGTAGAGAAGGCGTTGGGGTAGACGGGTCGCTTGGGAGGGAACCAATAGGAAAGCCGGATTTGCTACCCCCACCCCTTTCCAAGATGGCGGGAACAAGATTGCGACGCCCATAAGCGCGGGAACAATATGGTGGCGCCCATAAGCGCGGGAACAAGATGGCAGCGCCCATAAGCGCGCGAACAAGATGGCATCTCGCTGTAGTGTCCTAACCTAAGAAAAAGTTGTGTATGTTGGTTCGATGAGGGGGTGGGAGCGCCCCAAGGGCTGTTTTAAATAATATATAAAATTGCCTAAAAACGACCGTTTAGATCAAACGACCGACGTTTCAACTAAACAACTGTCATACGCTAAGTTTAACCGACCAACATACGCGAAGTTCAAACGACCAACATTTACATCAAGTTCAAATAGTCAACAGTCTGCGCGGGAATCGCCCTATCTTATCCCTATCCGGCTTTGCTATTGGTTCCCTCCCAAGCGACCCGTCTACCCCAACGCCTTCTCTACTTATAATATTTGTAGTGAAATGTTTTAAACCATAGATTAAAATAATTATAACACAATTCTTTTTAAACAGATCACGTTTAGCCCGAATTGATAAAATCAATGTTGTTAATTGAGTAGACCTAATCTTAAACTACCAAAATCCAGCTGTTATTGCATTGGCGCCGTTAAGAGAACAGATAAAATCTAAATATACTTTTATTTAGTAGATATTATATTCTGAGAGACCCGATTGGGAATTATTTTTCACGTTAGAACTAACACCCCACATAAACCAATGGAAGTTTTAAGCTCTAGAATGACGCCAACTATGAAGTATATTTCCCGAGGGTTTTGACAGGTTTTCAAACACGTTTGCATTCAGCGTTTACTGATGTATTACAACAAATCACTTGATATTGATATCGAACTGATTATTTTAAACTAAGTTGCGTGGAAGTCTCTTACACCCAGGTGAGGACAGATCTACGTTCGGGGGGGGGGGGGGGAACTCTGCACTTCTATCAATTTCCGATATTACCAGAATCGGAGAATAATATATCGTTTCTTCAGTTCAACTAATTCTACCTACCCTTCCTATTTCTATTAGTTCACACTCTCCTGATGTATATCTTGTACGAATTTCCAATCGTTTATAAAATACGTTTTTATTCATCAAATCACGTTTAAATACTTTCTTATTAATCTATATCGGATGACAATATTGATGTTATTACAGTTTTAAAATATTTATTCAATAATGAAATGATAGAAACTTGAGGGTTCTAGATCGGATTCGAACTGACTATCTTCATGTTTGAAGTTTAGTGATTCGGCACTTAGGCAACTTTCCCCTAGTTAGAAATGTACTTCTCATAGAAGTTATGAATTTTTGTTTGCTCCCATCTGGTTGTCGTCAGAACCTCCATTGTTCAACCTCAAATTGTCTCCATGGCTACCACACAATGTCATAAACAATGCTCTAAGAGAAAAAATGAGTGAAACGAATAAAGCAAACCGAGTGGATTAACAGTATTTAACCTTGCTTTACAATCAGACAATGCGAAAGGAAAACGAAAAGAAACTACAACACTATGTAAACGACGAAAAAATCGTATAAGTAGTATTAAACAAAAATAATAGTCAAACAACATATATAGAAAAGAAAATGAAAAATTACAAAGATATTCTCTTTTTATTTTGCCACTTAATATTGTTATATTGACACATGTATTTAAATATGTATATTAATTGTAATTATAAACTTTAAAAAAACTAAAACATTATTTTTCTTTGTTGATTCAAGTAGGAATTAACCTAAAAAAATCATGTTACTTGTTTCAATTCCTTTTCTCTCTTTATATATATTTTTTAAATTTTAAATCGTTCATACTCTCAATCAAGTTCAAATACATTTTTTTAAAACCTGTAGTTGATAACAATTAATGTTAATACGTTTTTTTTCAAACATAATTCAATTTCAATTACAAGAATGAATTATTCAATGAATTACCTTTAGCCTTATATGGGAGAAAATCTTTTCAGAAAAAGGGCAAGGTATGAAATATAGTTATTTCCCACTACTTGGTTTAAAATAAGTGATACAATAGAATTTCATTAAACAGCTGATTTTATGTTATAGGTTACGAGGTGGAACAGCTGTTTTAAAGCATGGGTTGCTCTATTTATATTAACTGTAATTATTTAATGAAAAGTAAATCAAATAATTTTTTTTCTAAATAGGAATTGACTTTAAACATTTTTCTGTTTATATTACTTGTTTACAAGAAGGTGTAACGAAAACGAGTTTCTTGACAATCTAGATAGAGAATAGATTGTTCCTCCCTATTCCCTTGCAGGTGGTTTTGTCCTCAACTTAATCCCAACCACGATCTCAACCTTTTCCTTTCCTTCCCAGGCGATAATAATCTCAATGGGCTGGATACTTTAAAACTACATTCAAATATTTAACAAAGAGGTGAGACAGTTTAAAATTAAACGAAAAATACTAAGTCACGTTTTTACATGTTTCATACTCATTCATATACACTGACGCAAGTACGTTCATGTAGAGCTAGCTAGAGCGCTGCCTTAGTCATCACTCACGTGTCCGATAAGCAAGCAGATGTCTCGAATCAAATAACGGGGCTCCTTCAAATAACCAAAATTCAACTAACCAAAATGTACGCACACAATGTACGCAACTTTCAACCAAAATACGCTACATTCAACTAATCGCAAGTAGACACTGATAGTCCCCCATAACACGTACAACATCTGGACAGACAGTGTCCATATATTGCAGTGCTGAAAGTATTTTTATCAATGTTCCAATTCTTGCGCGCTGTTTCTCTAAATATTTTCATATAACCAAAACTCAACTAACCAAAATGTACGCACACAATGTACGCAACTTTCAACCAAAATACGCTACATTCAACTAATCGCAAGTAGACACTGATAGTCCCCATAACACGTACATCATCTAGACAGACAGGGTCCATATATTTAAGTGCTGGAAGTATTTTTATCAATGTTCCAATTCTTGCGCGCTGTTTCTCTAAATTATTTCAAATAACCAAAATTCAACTAACCAAAATGTATGCACACAATGTACGCAACTTTCAACCAAAATACGCTACATTCAACTAATCGAAAGTAGACACTGATAGTCCCGATAACACGTACAACATCTAGACAGACAGGGTCTATATATTGCAGTGCTGGAAGTCTTTTTATCAATGTTCCAATTCTTGCGCGCTGTTTCTCTAAATTTTTTCAAATAATAAAAATTTAACTAACCAAAATGTACGCCCACAATGTACTCAACTTTCAACCAAAATACGCTACATTCAACTAATCGAAAGTAGGCACTGATAGTCCCCATAACACGTACAACATCTAGACAGACAGGGTTCATATATTGCAGTGCTGGAAGTCTTTTTATCAATGTTCCAATTCTTGCGCGCTGTTTCTCT